>OZ038000.1:25362262-25387262 GCA_964035705.1 Porites rus
ATTTTGTTTAAAAGCAAGCAAAGAAAATAATTTCAATTTTTGACCAAAGTCATGGGTTAACCCCTTTAAAAAATATCTGCATAGGGCGAGTTGGTAAAAACTTATTTTTCAGTCTAGGTAGGCCTCTTTTCTAATTGGATTCTCAGCAAACATTATTTCGAGGCCTATTTTGTTTGAAAGGAAGGAAAGAAAATAATTTCAATTTTTGACCAAAGTCATGGGTTAACCCCTTTAAAAAATATCTGCATAGGGCGAGTTGGTAAAATCCTTATTTTTCAGTCTAGGTAGGCTTCTTTTCTAACTGGATTCTCAGCAAACATTATTTCGAGGCCTATTTTGTTTGAAAGGAAGGAAAGAAAATAATTTCAATTTTTGACCAAAGTGATGGGTTAACCCCTTTAAAAAATATCTACATAGTGCGACTTGGTAAAATCCTTATTTTTCAGTGTAGGTCGGTTTGTTTTCTTACTGGATGGTCAGCAAACATTATTTTAAGGCCTATTTTGATGAAAAGCAAGCCAAGAAAAAAAATTCCATTTTTGTCCAAAGTCATGCGTTAACCCTTTTAAAAAATATCTGCATAGGGCGACTTGGTAAAATCCTTATTTTTCAGTCTAGGTAGGCTTGTTTTCTAACGGAATGGTCAGCAAACATTATTTTAAGGCCTATTTTGTTTAAAAGCAAGCGAAAAAAAAAATTTCAATTTTTGCCCAAAGTCAGCGGTTAACCCCTTAAAAAATATCTGCATAGTGCGACTTGGTAAAATCCTTATTTTTTAGTGTAGGTAGGCTTGTTTTCTTACTGGATGGTCAGCAAATATTATTTCAAGGCCTATTTTGTTGAAAAGCAAGCAAAGAGGAAAATTTCAATTTTTGACCAAAGTCATGGGTTAAACCCTTTAAAAAATATCTGCATAGGGCGACTTGGTAAAATCCTTATTTTTCAGTCTAGGTAGGCTTGTTTTCTAACTGAATGGTGAGCAAACATTAGTTTAAGGCCTATTTTGTTTAAAAGCAAGCAAAGAAAATAATTTCAATTTTTGACCAAAGTGATGGGTTAACCCTTTTAAAAAATATCTGCATAGGGCGACTTGGTAAAATCCTTATTTTTCAGTCTAGGTAGGCTTGTTTTCTAACTGAATGGTGAGCAAACATTAGTTTAAGGCCTATTTTGTTTAAAAGCAAGCAAAGAAAATAATTTCAATTTTTGACCAAAGTCATGGGTTAACCCCTTTAAAAAATATCTGCATAGTGCGACTTGGTAAAATCCTTATTTTTCAGTGTAGGTAGGCTTGTTTTCTTACTGGAAGGTCAGCAAACATTATTTCAAGGCCTATTTTGTTGAAAAGAAAGCAAAGAAAAAAAGTTCAATTTTTGACCAAGGTCATGGGTTAACCCCTTTAAAAAATATCTGCATAGGGCGACTTGGTAAAATCCTTATTTTTCAGTCTAGGTAGGCTTGTTTTCTAACTGGAGTGTCAGCAAACATTATTCCGAGGCCTATTTTGTTTAAAAGGAAGCAAAGAAAATAATTTGAATTTTTGACCAAAGTGACGGGTTAACCCCTTTAAAAAATATCTGCATAGTGCGACTTGGAAAAATCCTTATTTTTCATTGTAGGTAGCCTTGTTTTCTAACTGGATGGTCAGCAAACATTATTTCAAGGCCTATTTTCTTGAAAAGGAAGCAAAGAAAAAAAGTTCAATTTTTGACCAAAGTCAAAAAATATCTGCATAGGGCGACTTGGTAAAATCCTTATTTTTCAGTCTAGGTAGGCTTGTTTTCTAACTGGATTGTCAGCAAACATTATTTCGAGGCCTATTTTGTTTAAAAGAAAGCAAAGAAAATAATTTCAATTTTTGACCAAAGTCATGGGTTAACCCCTTTAAAAAATATCTGCATAGGGCGACTTGGTAAAATCCTTATTTTTCAGTCTAGGTAGGCTTGTTTTCTCACTTAATGGTCAGCAAACATTAGTTTAAGGCCTATTTTGTTTAAAAGCAAGCAAAGAAAATAATTTCAAGTTTTGACCAAAGTCATGGGTTAACCCCTTTAAAAAATATCTGCATAGTGCGACTTGGAAAAATCCTTATTTTTCATTGTAGGTAGCCTTGTTTTCTAACTGGATGGTCAGCAAACATTATTTCAAGGCCTATTTTCTTGAAAAGGAAGCAAAGAAAAAAAGTTCAATTTTTGACCAAAGTCAAAAAATATCTGCATAGGGCGACTTGGTAAAATCCTTATTTTTCAGTGTAGGTAGGCTTGTTTTCTTACTGCATGGTCAGCAAACATTATTTCGAGGCCTATTTTGTTGAAAACAAAGCAAAGTGGAAAGTTTCAATTTTTGCCAAAGTCATGGGTTAACCCCTTTAAAAAATATCTGCATAGGGCGACTTCGTAAAATCCTTATTTTTCAGTCTAGGTAGGCTTGTTTTTTAACTGGATTGTCAGCAAACATTATTTCGAGGCCTATTTTGTTGAAAACAAAGCAAAGAGGAAAATTTCAATTTTTGACCAAAGTCATGGGTTAACCCCTTTAAAAAATATCTGCATAGGGGGACTTGGTAAAATCCTTATTTTTCAGTCTAGGTAGGCTTGTTTTCTAACTGAATGGTCAGCAAACATTAGTTTAAGGCCTATTTTGTTTAAAAGCAAGCAAAGAAAATAATTTCAATTTTTGACCAAAGTGATGGGTTAACCCCTTTAAAAAATATCTGCATAGTGCGACTTGGTAAAATCCTTATTTTTCAGTGTAGGTAGGCTTGTTTTCTAACTGAATGGTCAGCAAACATTAGTTTAAGGCCTATTTTGTTTAAAAGCAAGCAAAGAAAATAATTTCAATTTTTGACCAAAGTGATGGGTTAAGCCCTTTAAAAAATATCTGCATAGTGCGACTTGGTAAAATCCTTATTTTTCAGTGTAGGTAGGTTTGTTTTCTTACTGGATGGTCAGCAAACATTATTTCAAGGCCTATTTTGTTTAAAAGCAAGCAAAGAAAATAATTTCAATTTTTGACCAAAGTGATGGGTTAACCCTTTTAAAAAATATCTGCATAGGGCGACTTGGTAAAATCCTTATTTTTCAGTCTAGGTAGGCTTGTTTTCTAACTGAATGGTCAGCAAACATTTTTTTAAGGCCTATTTTGTTTAAAAGCAAGCTAAGAAAAAAATTTCAATTTTTGACCAAAGTCAGGGGTTAACCCCTTTAAAAAATATCTGCATAGGGCGACTTGGTAAAATCCTTATTTTTTAGTGTACGTAGGCTTGTTTTCCAACTGGATTGTCAGCAAACATTATTTCGAGGCCTATTTTGTTGAAAACAAAGCAAAGAGGAAAATTTCAATTTTTGACCAAAGTCATGGGTTAACCCCTTTAAAAAATATCTGCATAGGGCAAGTTGGTAAAATCCTTATTTTTTAGTCTAGGTAGGCTTGTTTTCTAACTGGATTGTCAGCAAACATTATTTCGAGATCTATTTTTTTGAAAACAAAGCAAAGAGGAAAATTTCAATTTTTGACCAAAGTCATGGGTTAACCCCTTTAAAAAATATCTGCATAGTGCGACTTGGTAAAATCCTTATTTTTCAGTGTAGGTAGGCTTGTTTTCTAACTGAATGGTCAGCAAACATTAGTTTAAGGCCTATTTTGTTTAAAAGCAAGCAAAGAAAATAATTTCAATTTTTGACTAAAGTCATGGGTTAAGCCGTTTAAAAAATATCTGCATAGTGCGACTTGGTAAAATCCTTATTTTTCAGTGTAGGTAGGCTTGTTTTCTTACTGGATGGTCAGCAAACATTATTTCAAGGCCTATTTTGTTTAAAAGCAAGCAAAGAAAATAATTTCAATTTTTGACCAAAGTGATGGGTTAACCCTTTTAAAAAATATCTGCATAGGGCGACTTGGTAAAATCCTTATTTTTCAGTCTAGGTAGGCTTGTTTTCTAACTGAATGGTCAGCAAACATTTTTTTAAGGCCTATTTTGTTTAAAAGCAAGCTAAGAAAAAAATTTCAATTTTTGACCAAAGTCAGGGGTTAACCCCTTTAAAAAATATCTGCATAGGGCGACTTGGTAAAATCCTTATTTTTTAGTGTAAGTAGGCTTGTTTTCCAACTGGATTGTCAGCAAACATTATTTCGAGGCCTATTTTGTTGAAAACAAAGCAAAGAGGAAAATTTCAATTTTTGACCAAAGTCAGGGGTTAACCCCTTTAAAAAATATCTGCATAGGGCAAGTTGGTAAAATCCTTATTTTTTAGTCTAGGTAGGCTTGTTTTCTAACTGGATTGTCAGCAAACATTATTTCGAGACCTATTTTTTTGAAAACAAAGCAAAGAGGAAAATTTCAATTTTTGACCAAAGTCATGGGTTAACCCCTTTAAAAAATATCTGCATAGTGCGACTTGGTAAAATCCTTATTTTTCAGTGTAGGTAGGCTTGTTTTCTAACTGAATGGTCAGCAAACATTAGTTTAAGGCCTATTTTGTTTAAAAGCAAGCAAAGAAAATAATTTCAATTTTTGACCAAAGTGACGGGTTAACCCCTTTAAGAAATATCTGCATAGTGCGACTTGGTAAAATCCCTATTTTTCAGTGTAGGTAGGCTTGTTTTCTTACTGGATGGTCAGCAAACATTATTTCAAGGCCTATTTTGTTGAAAAGCAAGCAAAGAAATAAAGTTCAATTTTTGACCAAAGTTATGGGTTAACTCCTTTCAGAAAATATCTGCATAGGGCGACTTAGTAAAATCCTTATTTTTCAGTCTAGGTAGGCTTGTTTTCTAACTGGATTTTCAGCAAACATTATTTCAAGGCCTATTTTGTTAAAAACAAAGCAAAGAGGAAAATTTCAATTTTTGACCAAAGTCATGGGTTAACCCCTTTAAAAAATATCTGCATACGGCAAGTTGGTAAAATCCTTATTTTTTAGTCTAGGTAGGCTTGTTTTCTAACTGGATTGTCAGCAAACATTATTTCGAGACCTATTTTGTTGAAAACAAAGCAAAGAGGAAAATTTCAATTTTTGACCAAAGTCATGGGTTAAACCCTTTAAAAAATATCTGCATAGGGCGAGTTGGTAAAATCCTTATTTTTCAGTCTAGGTAGGCTTGTTTTCTAACTGAATGGTGAGCAAACATTAGTTTAAGGCCTATTTTGTTTAAAAGCAAGCAAAGAAAATAATTTCAATTTTTGACCAAAGTGATGGGTTAACCCCTTTAAAAAATATCTGCATAGTGCGACTTGGTAAAATCCTTATTTTTCAGTGTAGGTAGGCTTGTTTTCTAACTGAATGGTCAGCAAACATTAGTTTAAGGCCTATTTTGTTTAAAAGCAAGCAAAGAAAATAATTTCAACTTTTGACCAAAGTCATGGGTTAAGCCCTTTAAAAAATATCTGCATAGTGCGACTTGGTAAAATCCTTATTTTTCAGTGTAAGTAGGCTTGTTTTCTTACTGGATGGTCAGCAAACATTATTTCAAGGCCTATTTTGTTGAAAAGCAAGCAAAGAAAAAAAGTTCAATTTTTGACCAAAGACATGGGTTAACCCCTTTAAAAAATATCTGCATAGGGCGACTTGGTAAAATCCTTATTTTTCAGTCTAGGTAGGCTTGTTTTCTAACTGGAGTGTCAGCAAACATTACTTCGAGGCCTATTTTGTTTAAAAGAAAGCAAAGAAAATAATTTCAATTTTTGACCAAAGTCATGGGTTAACCCCTTTAAAAAATATCTGCATAGGGCGACTTGGTAAAATCCTTATTTTTCAGTCTAGGTAGGCTTCTTTTCTAACTGGAGTGTCAGCAAACATTATTTCGAGGCCTATTTTGTTGAAAACAAAGCAAAGAGGAAAATTTCAATTTTTGACCAAAGTCATGGGTTAACCCCTTTAAAAAATATCTGCATAGGGCAAGTTGGTAAAATCCTTATTTTTTAGTCTAGGTAGGCTTGTTTTCTAACTGGATTGTCAGCAAACATTATTTCGAGATCTATTTTTTTGAAAACAAAGCAAAGAGGAAAATTTCAATTTTTGACCAAAGTCATGGGTTAACCCCTTTAAAAAATATCTGCATAGTGCGACTTGGTAAAATCCTTATTTTTCAGTGTAGGTAGGCTTGTTTTCTAACTGAATGGTCAGCAAACATTAGTTTAAGGCCTATTTTGTTTAAAAGCAAGCAAAGAAAATAATTTCAATTTTTGACTAAAGTCATGGGTTAAGCCGTTTAAAAAATATCTGCATAGTGCGACTTGGTAAAATCCTTATTTTTCAGTGTAAGTAGGCTTGTTTTCTTACTGGATGGTCAGCAAACATTATTTCAAGGCCTATTTTGTTGAAAAGCAAGCAAAGAAAAAAAGTTCAATTTTTGACCAAAGACATGGGTTAACCCCTTTAAAAAATATCTGCATAGGGCGACTTGGTAAAATCCTTATTTTTCAGTCTAGGTAGGCTTGTTTTCTAACTGGAGTGTCAGCAAACATTACTTCGAGGCCTATTTTGTTTAAAAGAAAGCAAAGAAAATAATTTCAATTTTTGACCAAAGTCATGGGTTAACCCCTTTAAAAAATATCTGCATAGGGCGACTTGGTAAAATCCTTATTTTTCAGTCTAGGTAGGCTTCTTTTCTAACTGGAGTGTCAGCAAACATTATTTCGAGGCCTATTTTGTTGAAAACAAAGCAAAGAGGAAAATTTCAATTTTTGACCAAAGTCATGGGTTAACCCCTTTAAAAAATATCTGCATAGGGCAAGTTGGTAAAATCCTTATTTTTTAGTCTAGGTAGGCTTGTTTTCTAACTGGATTGTCAGCAAACATTATTTCGAGATCTATTTTTTTGAAAACAAAGCAAAGAGGAAAATTTCAATTTTTGACCAAAGTCATGGGTTAACCCCTTTAAAAAATATCTGCATAGTGCGACTTGGTAAAATCCTTATTTTTCAGTGTAGGTAGGCTTGTTTTCTAACTGAATGGTCAGCAAACATTAGTTTAAGGCCTATTTTGTTTAAAAGCAAGCAAAGAAAATAATTTCAATTTTTGACTAAAGTCATGGGTTAAGCCGTTTAAAAAATATCTGCATAGTGCGACTTGGTAAAATCCTTATTTTTCAGTGTAGGTAGGCTTGTTTTCTTACTGGATGGTCAGCAAACATTATTTCAAGGCCTATTTTGTTTAAAAGCAAGCAAAGAAAATAATTTCAATTTTTGACCAAAGTGATGGGTTAACCCTTTTAAAAAATATCTGCATAGGGCGACTTGGTAAAATCCTTATTTTTCAGTCTAGGTAGGCTTGTTTTCTAACTGAATGGTCAGCAAACATTTTTTTAAGGCCTATTTTGTTTAAAAGCAAGCTAAGAAAAAAATTTCAATTTTTGACCAAAGTCAGGGGTTAACCCCTTTAAAAAATATCTGCATAGGGCGACTTGGTAAAATCCTTATTTTTTAGTGTACGTAGGCTTGTTTTCCAACTGGATTGTCAGCAAACATTATTTCGAGGCCTATTTTGTTGAAAACAAAGCAAAGAGGAAAATTTCAATTTTTGACCAAAGTCAGGGGTTAACCCCTTTAAAAAATATCTGCATAGGGCAAGTTGGTAAAATCCTTATTTTTTAGTCTAGGTAGGCTTGTTTTCTAACTGGATTGTCAGCAAACATTATTTCGAGACCTATTTTTTTGAAAACAAAGCAAAGAGGAAAATTTCAATTTTTGACCAAAGTCATGGGTTAACCCCTTTAAAAAATATCTGCATAGTGCGACTTGGTAAAATCCTTATTTTTCAGTGTAGGTAGGCTTGTTTTCTAACTGAATGGTCAGCAAACATTAGTTTAAGGCCTATTTTGTTTAAAAGCAAGCAAAGAAAATAATTTCAATTTTTGACCAAAGTGACGGGTTAACCCCTTTAAGAAATATCTGCATAGTGCGACTTGGTAAAATCCCTATTTTTCAGTGTAGGTAGGCTTGTTTTCTTACTGGATGGTCAGCAAACATTATTTCAAGGCCTATTTTGTTGAAAAGCAAGCAAAGAAATAAAGTTCAATTTTTGACCAAAGTTATGGGTTAACTCCTTTCAGAAAATATCTGCATAGGGCGACTTAGTAAAATCCTTATTTTTCAGTCTAGGTAGGCTTGTTTTCTAACTGGATTTTCAGCAAACATTATTTCAAGGCCTATTTTGTTAAAAACAAAGCAAAGAGGAAAATTTCAATTTTTGACCAAAGTCATGGGTTAACCCCTTTAAAAAATATCTGCATATGGCAAGTTGGTAAAATCCTTATTTTTTAGTCTAGGTAGGCTTGTTTTCTAACTGGATTGTCAGCAAACATTATTTCGAGACCTATTTTGTTGAAAACAAAGCAAAGAGGAAAATTTCAATTTTTGACCAAAGTCATGGGTTAAACCCTTTAAAAAATATCTGCATAGGGCGAGTTGGTAAAATCCTTATTTTTCAGTCTAGGTAGGCTTGTTTTCTAACTGAATGGTGAGCAAACATTAGTTTAAGGCCTATTTTGTTTAAAAGCAAGCAAAGAAAATAATTTCAATTTTTGACCAAAGTGATGGGTTAACCCCTTTAAAAAATATCTGCATAGTGCGACTTGGTAAAATCCTTATTTTTCAGTGTAGGTAGGCTTGTTTTCTAACTGAATGGTGAGCAAACATTAGTTTAAGGCCTATTTTGTTTAAAAGAAAGCAAAGAAAATAATTTCAACTTTTGACCAAAGTCATGGGTTAAGCCCTTTAAAAAATATCTGCATAGTGCGACTTGGTAAAATCCTTATTTTTTAGTGTAAGTAGGCTTGTTTTCTTACTGGATGGTCAGCAAACATTATTTCAAGGCCTATTTTGTTGAAAAGCAAGCAAAGAAAAAAAGTTCAATTTTTGACCAAAGACATGGGTTAACCCCTTTAAAAAATATCTGCATAGGGCGACTTGGTAAAATCCTTATTTTTCAGTCTAGGTAGGCTTGTTTTCTAACTGGAGTGTCAGCAAACATTACTTCGAGGCCTATTTTGTTTAAAAGAAAGCAAAGAAAATAATTTCAATTTTTGACCAAAGTCATGGGTTAACCCCTTTAAAAAATATCTGCATAGGGCGACTTGGTAAAATCCTTATTTTTCAGTCTAGGTAGGCTTCTTTTCTAACTGGAGTGTCAGCAAACATTATTTCGAGGCCTATTTTGTTTAAAAGAAAGCAAAAAAAATAATTTCAATTTTTGACCAAAGTCATGGGTTAACCCCTTTAAAAAATATCTGCATAGGGGGACTTGGTAAAATCCTTATTTTTCAGTCTAGGTAGGCTTGTTTTCTAACTGGAGTGTCAGCAAACATTATTTCGAGGCCTTTTTTTGTTTAAAAGGAAGCAAAGAAAATAATTTCAATTTTTGACCAAAGTCATGGGTTAACCTCTTTAAAAAATATCTGCATAGGGCGACTTGGTAAAATCCTTATTTTTCAGTCTAGGTAGGCTTGTTTTCTAACTGAATGGTGAGGAAACATTATTTCGAGGCCTATTTTGTTTAAAAGCAAGCAAAGAAAATAATTTCAATTTTTGAGCAAAGTCAGGGGTTAACCCCTTTAAAAAATATCTGCATAGGGCGACTTGGTAAAATCCTTATTTTTCAGTGTAGGTAGGCTTGTTTTCCAACTGGATTGTCAGCAAATATTATTTCGAGGCCTATTTTGTTGAAAACAAAGCAAAGAGGAAAATTTCAATTTTTGACCAAAGTCATGGGTTAACCCCTTTAAAATATATCTGCATAGGGCGACTTGGTAAAATCCTTATTTTTCAGTCTAGGTAGGCTTGTTTTCTAACTGAATGGTGAGCAAACATTAGTTTAAGGCCTATTTTGTTTAAAAGCAAGCAAAGAAAATAATTTCAAGTTTTGACCAAAGTGACGGATTAACCCCTTTAAAAAATATCTGCATAGTGCGGCTTGGTAAAATCCATATTTTTCAGTGTAGGTAGGCTTGTTTTCTTACTGGATGGTCAGGAAACATTTTTTCAAGGCCTATTTTGTTGAAAAGGAAGCAAAGAAAAAAAGTTCAAATTTGACCAAAGTCATGGGTTAACCCCTTTAAAAAATATCTGCATAGGGCGACTTGGTAAAATCCCTATTTTTTTCGTCTAGGTAGGCTTGTTTTCTAACTGAATGGTCAGCAAACATTTTTTTAAGGCCTATTTTGTTTAAAAGCAAGGTAAGAAAAAAATTTCAATTTTTGACCAAAGTCACGCTTTAAAAAATATCTGCATAGGGCGACTTGGTAAAATCCTTATTTTTCAGTCTAGGTAGGCTTGTTTTCTAACTGAATGGTGAGCAAACATTAGTTTAAGGGCTATTTTGTTTAAAAGCAAGCAAAGAAAATGATTTCAATTTTTGACCAAAGTGATGGGTTAACCCCTTTAAAAAATATCTGCATAGTGCGACTTGGTAAAATCCTTATTTTTCAGTGTAGGTAGGCTTGTTTTCTTACTGGATGGTCAGCAAACATTATTTCAAGGCCTATATTGTTTAAAATGTAATGTTTTACTGTGTCCGAGCCTTTAAGGTGTATATGTGATTCACTCAAGTAGCTTAATTATAAAGTAAATATCACCGGTGCTGAAGGTAACAATACTATATTGAAGAAATAAAACTTGTCTCTGTTGTCCATGTTTTTACACTAAAGAAAAAATAAAAAAAAAAGTTGTCTAGCCTTCTTTTGTTCCTGTTGGTTTCTTCCACTCTACTTACACACTTTTAAATCCTGGTCCTTTCTATCTGATCCCTTCACTCAAGTTGGGAGCAGTTGAACACTTAGAAAATTTAGCCGTTTGTTCCCAAGTGGGGTGGGCAGCATGAAGGAAAGTGAGAGTTTGCTCCTCATGCCCTCAGTGTCTCATTCATTTATGTCACAATACCACACCGGCCAAAATAATTCTCAGTGAAAATATAATTTGTTTTAGGTGAAGAAGCGTATTTACAAAGTCAGTATATCGTGAAAATACCCAGAGCCTCGGACAAGAAAAAAAGAGGGTGCTACAAAGTGAAACTCAGTCTTCAGTGGGTCTCCGTCAGAAACGAAGGCAGAGAATTGAACAAAGAATCGCGCTGGTCTGACCTTCATTTCACAAACTTCACCAAAGAGCACAAGTCAATAATAATCTCCCTCTGCGAAGCAACTGATGCTGGATTTCTGTCGCCCTATTTTAATGTTCAGTGTTTAATGTTTGGGTCTCAATAAAATGAAATTTGCTGCTGGAAATAAGATTTTATTCTAGCACTGTTTATTATCATTTATCCTAAAATGCCGAAGTGCCGCGATTGAGTTTTGGTCTTAATGTTAAGTTTAAAATTCAATATCTAAACTTTGCCTCCCCTATTATGAATTTGGATGCTGTTATTTACAATCAGTACCGAATAGATTTCGCCTTCAAATTTCGCTAAAGGGATTAGATCTAAAGCGACTTTGTAAATAAATATTTTATTTAAGTTAAGTTGTGGATCCTTTTACTTCCAATGAAAATAACGGACAAATTTTCGTATTTCGAAACGAAAAAGGAAATTAGCGGAAATGTATTTTTTTTATCCTATAAAGTAAAATTAAATTTTTGCTGGAAAAACTTGGCCGCGATGTTTATCCGCATAATAATGAAAATTTTCCGCAATAATAATTTGGGCCAATTTCCCTAGAGATGTTTCAGTTGTCGAGACCGGAATGGATACTTTAGATCAGGTTTCCCACAAAAGACTGGAACTAGCTGAACGCGTTATTTAAATAAAAATTATATAAGAAGAATCTTCCAGTCAGTCTTTTATGGGAAAGCCGATTTTAATGTATCAATTGAAGTCACTGCCGAGAAATTAGCGGAAAATTTAAAGAAGACACTAAGCGAAAAAAAGTTGTTTATATATTTATGCCTACAACCAAACCTAGAGCATGAATGTCAAATTAACTTGAGTTATCACCCAAGCCAAGGAAATCTAATCTATGTCCCTTTTCAACAAAGAAATAGAGAAGACTTCCACAGTAGTCTGATTAATCAAGTTGGTTTAATCGTAATAATTTGATCCTACCTTAATACGGTTTAGCTATCTCGGTTTCCAATAGCCTGTTCACAGACCCTCTATTTTCTCCTCCGTCAAGCGCGCGTGATAGAAAATAAACCGCGGGGGATTTATTGACCGCCAGCGCAAAGGGGTAAGGGTGGGGGAAGAAGGAAATAGACGTTTTTATTTTTGTTTTTCGCGGTCCGCACTCGCGTGCTCGCCTCGCTCTCGCGCACGCCGATGCTTTCCAAAAGAATGAAAAGAAAAATAAAACAACATCTGTGTACAGGCTAGGTTTCCAAAGGCTTGAATAATGTCAAGGAGAAGTTAGTCTTTAACTTCAACAGCCAAGTTTGTTTGACTGTTGTTTCCAGTTGACACAAAAACAACAGATGTTGATGTAACATAACCTTAGTTTTGATCATTTTAAGGTAATTCAGGCAGGAAATATGACAATGAAATGATAATTAAGATATTAAATAATTGATTTGTATATTTTTATCCTATGCGATGATTTGAAAGGTTATTTATCATTAGGCCTAAGCAAGCTTGAGATAGATGTGAAATTTTTAGGTTTAGAAGAGAACTCCATTACCAGTTGCCCCCATTAGAGAGATTTTTTATGACTATCAGCTCAATTTGATGTCATTTGTAAAAATCCACCCACGCCACACCGGTAAGATTCAGTGTCCACTCCTCTGTCCTCGAATCCTCCATCGACACACCAACTCCATGAGCCGGCACAATGTTAGCACCGCCGTTTTTCATCCTACCGCAGGCAAGCGCCTTACTGTTTTTTTCTTTGGAAAAAGGTGTGGGTAGTATTATGACAAAATGAATGAAGCCCCAAGAACATAAGAAGCAAACTCTCACCTTCCTCCACACTGTCCTCCCCACTTAGGTACAAACGGCCAAATCTTCCAAGTGCCCAACGGCCCCCAGCAAGAATTACAGAATCAGATAGATTCCCAGGGTTTCTCCGTTGAAATATCTCAGAAGACATCAGAAACACACCTTCTCAGAGGCAGAGCTTCCACAGCCCAGCAGGGGCGAGGTTGGCTAGATTAAACATGACCTTTCCCAAGTGATGGGCTCCTCATCTTGTGAGTGTGCCACCTAGGATCTGAAATTAAATAAGAAGTTAAAATTTTAAAAAATGCGAGCCCATTAGCACTTTAAAAACATAACAGCCCTATTTTACTTGGTGTTACAATAAAATTCCGAAAAAGAGAAAGAGTTAGTAATAACCCTAATTTTTTACGAGTTTTTTTTATAACGGCACATTACTAGCTGCAACTAGCAACGTGCTAGTTCGCTAAGGAGCAAGAACCTAGAGTGAAAAAAAAAACAAAACAAAACAAACAAACAAACTAACAACTGATATTTACGAAGGAACTTTTGTAACACCAAGAAATGTGGACGTGCATATTATTAAATAATAATCTGAGCATAATTAAAGAGAATGTGATAGTAACCAATAGTCTGCTCTCTTAAATACGCTCCTAGGATGTTTGAAAGCTATTCCAAAAGTTCTTTCTGTTCTCCAATGGAAAAACCGTGGCATCTCCAAATGTTGGCTGGTTTCTTTGGAAAACAAAACCACTACTCAATGGAATCTCATAGTGGAAATGTTAAACTAAACTAACTGGTTGAATAAACAATTGCCGGGGAATAAAATTTGCAAATTGAAGACTGAAACTTAACATTCCTTGACCGAATAATTGATTTATCCAATAAAACAAACGCTACAAATAAATGTAATGCTGATTAATGACACTTCCCAATGGCCTCTGTTTGTGCAATGGTGGCACACACACTGGAATTATTACTAATAAAAAAGTGGAGTTTAACTTTAAGGAAATCAAAGAATTAATTTCAGTTTGTCACATGACTGAAAAAGTGTCTAGATGCATATAAATGTAAAAGAATTTTGAACATTCCACCTATCCTTATTAAGAGACCGGTGAAAATTAATTTTTCCTGTTAAAAGGCAAATATTTCATTCTGTAAATTTCAGATTATTTTCTTGAACCCCTTACAATACTTAAAAGTAATTTCTGAAGGTTGCAATTTGTTTCCCAAAAACCCACAGCTATCATAAGAAAGTTCTTTAAGTCATACAGCAACTGGGTAGTTGAATTAATGTGAATTTTATGTGATATACAATATTTCAGTTCTATTCTCATGTTTAACGAAATGTTGTGTGAATGGGGGTTGTGGGACAACAGCTGGGTGAAAAACCTCCCTGTACGTCCACTTGCTCCTAGGAGGAGAACCCCAGGCCAGCTGTACCCCACATTCAGGCCTCCTGGGCAGGGTCAAAAATTTTAACTTAGTTTTTGACATCAGGATTTAGATGTTATTATTATTGCTATTATTTAAAGAGTGAGATAATATTAAACTATGATGTTTTAAAATAACAATTATACCATTTCTAGTCAATTAAAACATCATGCAATACAAACCAGATATGACAAGGCTCTCCACAATCCTCAGCCCAACTCTTGCACCAGGTGCACATGATGTCTCATATCACTTGCCCTTTAATCCATCCTCTCCATTCTCTTCTAAACAAGGTTCTTGTACTAGGTGATGTCATCCAGCCAGCTCTAGTTTGCCCTGTCTATTGCCTAGTCAGTTGTCTTGTTTGCCCTCTTGTCTGTCTTCTCCATTATCCAGTTGCCTTGTACTAGGTGCATGTTATGTCATCCATCCAGTGTCCAACCAACTGCACACTCATAAATACAAACCTCCATTTGTCTACCATTCTTGTGATTGCTTCCTGTAAAGTAAGAAAGAGATTTTTACATGAATATTGACATTTACAAGTACATTGTATAATGAAGTAGTATTATTATACTTCCAAAGAAAGATAAATGCTAAGTCATTGGCAAAAGCAAAGCAGTGAAAAATGGTATCATCACAAATTCTGCAATACGATTGGCTAACATATTCGCTATCTGTTGCTTCATTGATAGTGAGAATTGTACTGGCATCTTGAAGAAAAATAAAAAATGGCAATTACTTCAACAAATCATTTTTGTGATATTTCTGTCGAGGAGGAAGAGGATAAAAAATAAATGTGGCTAAAAATCACAAACACTAAGTAAAAATGATGGCCCTAAATACAGAAATATGAACACTTTTAATGGCAAAAAGACCAAATTTTAGTTCTTTCTTTGTGACAAACAGACAAATATATTAAATATTGTATGGCAAGCAACTGAGGATTAGGTTTTGTGAATCACCTAAATGAATGTGTGTTGAAGTGCATAACAATTAGATTTTTCTTTTTTTCTACTGACATAATGAAAAACAAACAATTTTTATGAATTCAAGACAATCGTAATGTGTAGTACATAGTTGATAGGTCCAGGCCCTCTGGATCCCCACTCAGTGTGGGACTTGATTTAAGATGTCTGCCCTTCAGAGAATGTAGCCCAATATTTAGAAATGATAGGGGGAGATGTACAGCACATTAAAATTGTCAGATAATTTCAGGGTTATCACTTAGGTCGGGGATTTCCCCCGGCTACTTTAGTCGTTAAATTGAACCAAAAAACAGCAACAAAAAATACTTCATTAAAAAGGAAAATAAGCATTTGAAAAAGTAAACTAAGTAATATTATTACAGCACACCTTTGATAAACACAAAAACTATCCATCAATTCAAACTAAATGCAAGTTTCATCTGCAGCACTCACGTGCAACAGCTAAGAAAAAGACATCTGACTTGGATTTGGTACTAGCACACATGCGCAAAAACTCTGTCAGTTTCAACCGTTGTGTCGGCTTTGTGTTGAACATGTCAAAAAAGCAACAAAGGAATCTGGACTCATTTTCGCCGTTAGCCAGCATCCAGTTTATCAAATTCAAGGTATGCATGTTGATCTCAATGTGTGTGCTACGAAAACGTTTATCCAGATAGTTGACTTAACCACTGCATGTTTTAAAATTCAAGATAAAAAACTGCCCGTCAACAACGATTTAGAAAAATAATGTAAGTAATCAATATCACTTCCAAACACTAGAAACAAGATTCAAGAGCATGAAGCGACCCTGTTGTTAAATCCCTTCCCAGCTCACTGATGATGTTACCCATGATGCTGTTGATGCCTCATTCCCAAGAGAATCTGATGAGAGGCAGTCATACTATTTGTAGTTTCAACTGCCTACCATCACCATCGTGCCCATCTTTTTGTCGTAAGGTGTCTCCGCCGATGCCAAGCTTATGTCCAAGCAGTTGCTCTGTCAGCTGCATTCCGCAATGCCAACAACCTTATTGTCAACAGCACTATCCTCCTAATGTTTCAACACAGTCACCTGCTATCTGTCCATCGCAATGTGTAATTCGCTGTGACAACATGTGCCTGGCGCACTATTGTCCTGCCCCATCTGAACAATCAATGTTTTAAACAAAATCAACACCAACAGGAAATGTTAAGCCAAACTCTTCGCCACCACAAAGCTATGCATCACCTACACCATATGCCCAAGTTCTTGCTCATCGTACTGTTCACACAGTTGTCCCCAGTATTGTTGCATGGGGCAACAAAAATCTCCATACCTATTCAAAGCTTTGGAACAAAGATCACCGATTCGAAGGTCTCTCACGGTTCAAGAAGCCGAGTATAAGTTGAAAGTTGTACTCTTTCAGGGCCGGTTTCTATCAAGTCCTTTGAAGCTATACAAGCCTTTGTACTTTTGAAACTGTTCTGTTACCTGCCCTAAAATATGCTCTGATGTTGGGAGAAAACAGATGTTTGTATATAAGCGGAAGAAAAAAAGCACAAATAACCAAACCGCGGAATACAACGAAAACGACGAAAACACAACAGCAAAAGATCTTCAACCAAGGGCCATTTCTGAATTTAAAATCGGTTGCTCCTTAAAAGATTGTGTAATTAAACGTTTGTGGTACATTTTACCGGTATTCTTTTGCGCATAATTAAACAATATCCACTATTTTCTGACTTCCGTAACTTTTTTGCTTTCTCTTTCGCATGGAAAAGGAACGAAAAATACGTCTAAAATTGTTGCCAGCAGCAGCTGCAGACAATGTTACCGTAAAAACAAAACGTAAGTCGAATTTGAAAAAATTATAACTTCATTTTGTGTTTTCCAAACCGCCCGTTTTATTAGCGGAGCTCTCGCGCGCGAAACACTCGCAGCAGAGAACCATGGCTGAGAAAATGTGGTAAACTACACATCCCCGAAAATTTGGTGATCACGTGATCGTAGACCGACCGACCGTCCCTCCCAATGCAAAGTAACTCAAACAACACGTATGGCAACCCAAATGGAACTCGACGTTATTTTGTAAAGCAGAGACAACTGAGGAGTCAATGAAGACGAAAACGGAAAGCAGAAATTGTCTCTGCATCCGTGTTTTCTTAAGTATTAAGCTTAGATAAATTGTCATGTCGACAAATTTGGAATATAGAGCAAGAGAAAGACAGTTAAAAAGAGGAAGCAGGCGGCAGGCCAGTGAAGCTTTACGAGAGATCTAGAGCGAGAGTTAAAAATAAAGGACACATTTTTTTTGTTGGAAGAACATGAAAATTTTGTAGCGGCGGTGTCAAAATTAAAAATGCTAGCGGCCACCAATGCAAGGATGAGCGGCAGTGATAAAAAAGTGAACGAGAACACGTCCGACATTTCCTCCATAAAACGTGTAACTCCGAAGTTTCTGCAAGTTTTCACGTTGTGGTCGTGCAAAACATCGGCAAAGAAATGTACAAAAAAAGTGTGCTGCACGTGCAATGTTGCTATTTTGCTAACTAAGGACTTATTGTTGTTTTTCACCATTAACTGGCGTTGCCTTCGCGGCTTAGCATTACACCATTTTATATTTTGTTTGAACAAACTATAAATGTTATCGAGAGCTTCGCTTTTAGCTGATGAACAGTTGCGACACGTAGATATATATTTTTAAGCAACTAAGATAATTTGCAGTCTGTCTACTTTGAATCTCTATATATTATGTTAATCATTTAATCACTCCTCAAAGCAGACTCGATTTTAATAGACACAAAAAAAGCGTCCTCGTAACCAAACTAAACGTATACCTCTGTTCAAATTTCCCAGAATGTCTTTTGCATAGTTGTGTGGAAAGAAAAACTGTTTGCTTCCTTGCAGCCTTAACAGTGTCCGGATCGTTCATTATCAAATTATTGACGTGCATAAGTAGGCCGTTGTTCAGACGTCGATCTTGCTTCATGTTCATGGTTCCTTCAAGGTATTACTTGAGTCGTCGAAGGGCGGAAAATGTATGTTGCGAAGTCTCCAATAAAAAGCACAGTTAATAGCAAATTCAATCTTATAAAATGCTGAGCACCTCTCTAAATAAGGCGCGTTTTTGTAACAAGAGTTTGTGGAAAGCTGGGCTATCCGATATTTTGAGGAAAAACAACTTTTACAAATGATAGCCATATTTTTCATGGCTGAACTGAACGGGCCTGAGTGAATGAGGATATTGTGTATGAATCAACGAAATTTCAAAAACATTTTTGGGGCCTAACACGCATGCGTCTGTGAAGAACCGTACCATGGGTGTTTTAAACCATAAGTGAGCGAAATGAGTTTCCGATCCAAATATATAGGTAAATTTTCTAAGGCAAAAGTTAGGTTGATTTTGCTGGTGGGGTTATAGGGCGGTGAGAGATGGCCAACTCTCTGAAGCCTGCTTGACTAACCCGTGCGGTAGATTGACTTACCGGGGGGGGACTGTCTAGCTTGCTGACGGGCCCCGATCTCCGGCCCAGCAAGTGCAGGGAGGTGCTCGAACTATTAACTCGGTCCCAGAGGTTAAATGGGAACCCTCGCGCCGGAGGTTAAACGGCTAACTCTCTCCCAGAGGTTAAACGGGAAAAATGGCCGCCAGAACACCTCCCTGACAGGGTTTTTGCTTTTTTTTTTGTGACGTGTCACGCTGTCACGCAATATGTATATTTTTAACCCGGGGGGGGACTGCCATATGAAAGGGGCGGGGAATTTTAAATTAAAACCCCTTAAGAAGACCAACTTGGGCGTGGGCAAACCTTTTTTGGACCCCTAAAAGAGACCATTTTGTTACAATTTTCTTTGATCACATGAATTGAGTAAATAAAACGAACTGACAAAATATATATCTTCGTGTGCAACCCTAAGAGAGACCTTTACGGTTAAATACAATGACGTTTTGCCCAGAACACCCTAAGTGAGACCGAAATCCGAAATTTACACCCCTAAGCGAGACGACGAGCATCCCCGCTGCTTTCATATGGGAGGCCCCCCCCCGGGTTACTTGTTTTCATCTAAGTACCATCAGCGTGATTTCTGTAAAAAGGCTGGTTGTTGTGATGTTACCAACAATGAAGCAACGAAGATTGCAAAGCAGACTTATAAATTTCAACATAGTTGGCTAAACAAAAGATCGATGTCATTTTGTCTTACAACTGAGATGTGGTGGTCTGTTTATGTTGAAGGCGAGGGTCTGTTCTGCTTGTTGTGCAAAAAACATAACACGTCTAATCTTCAAAATAAGTCGAAAGTTTTAAACAAAGAGCCCTGTAAACGATTTCGCCCAGAAGAGTTTGAAGATCACTGCCGTACGTCACAACAAATGAACACAGTTTCAGCGGAGATGCTACAGAGGGTTTCCGTGTTTCAGAGAACCCTTGACGAACGCGAAAGAGTCGCAGAAGATGTGCTGTTGAAGGTGTTCACAGCTGCGTATTGGATCATGAAAGAAGAGCTACCTAACAACAAGATCAAGTCACATGTAAGCCCCTGAGCTTACATGTATTCCCGTTTGGCGGCCACTAAAAAAACCCCTCCAACCAGCCTTTACGTAAAGTAAAAACGTATTATTTTAGTGTCTCAGAATGTGGTAGTTTTCTTTAATAAAGACGTAATCATCATAAAACCGCTAGTAATAGCTCTGCTCTTGGTGGAGATTGCCCTTTTCTTGGCGCGAATGCCTTTTAGAAAATGTCTAAAACATCTTTTGGGGGTGGGGGGCTCCATGACCGCTTCCGACTTCCCTGGCTACAAACAACAATTACCTGGGAACTTGAAATCTTAGTGACAACCCCAAAGCAAGGCTCTACAGACTATAAAAAGTCATTTTCTGTTATTTGAATTTTTGCAAAGGGATTTTTATATGAAACTAGGGCATCTAAAAGAAAGTTATGCTGCCGCACATTCTGTTGACACTGCCATTAGTTATGAACCCTGAAGCGGATGGATCACAGCCTACAAAAAAATTCAACCATTTTTAAAGGACTTTTCAAGGACCACATTAGATTTTCAAGGACTACCTGCTAGGAGCATAACTTCGGCTTAGCCTCTTTTCCCCCCCACCCCCCTTCCCCATTTTATTTTCTGACTGGAACCTTTGTTTGCTCTGTAATTTACATGTTGTACTTCTTATGGTCACTATATACTTAGCCAAAACAGAATGTATAATAGTATACCAGGCCGATCATTATTTTATTCCTCTGCATCTTGATGTATCTGTACAACACTAATCATTCATATTATGGTATTATACCAGACTAGGTCGCATTCCTTCATTGAAATGTGGAACTACTGTCTTTCTTTCCATTAAAAAAAGTCACAGGGAAGTGCAACCCCTGGCTGCACTTTAACCCACGGTAAGGCTTAGCCCTCGGAGACAGGTCCGGAAAAATATCCACTCTACTCTACCCAGGAGGGCCACCCCTCCTGGTTCCCCTTAGTTCCTAGTGACTGGTGGATATGGGCCTCACCCCCAGAGACTGATCAGG
This sequence comes from Porites rus, assembly GCA_964035705.1. Taxonomy (NCBI): domain Eukaryota; kingdom Metazoa; phylum Cnidaria; class Anthozoa; order Scleractinia; family Poritidae; genus Porites; species Porites rus. The sequence goes on from OZ038000.1 coordinate 25,383,036, forward strand.
ACTCCTGTTCAGGGTGGCTACCCCTGGTATCACTCAATCTTGTCTCCCCCCCCCCCCCCCCGAAGGGCTTCTCTCCTGGTCCCCTTACCCCTATAGTTAAGTGCTTCCCTGCCACCAGAATTTTGCCAATTACGTTTGTGTGTTTTCTGTGTGTATCTACATGCAAAACCTTTATGCGTAACCACTGCGAACTGGAAAGTTTATTAAGGCACAATTCAGTCAAAATATCTCTGAACGTTTTGAGATGTTCTGATTAACTCTAGAGCCTGATGACTTCAAGTATTTTTAAAAGAATGTGTTACTTTCCTTTGCCACCAAATTTGGAACACAGAATGTTAAGAATTTAAACCAATGATGTGGCTAGTTTCAACTCCCAACCATAAACACAACTATCACCGATTTTTTTTAAAATGTTTGAAAATGGGTAGGAACGGAGGAACAATAATTATTTAATATTGGGCTTTCTGGGACCAAAAAAAGCTTTTGAGAGTTGATAATGTTTAAGTAATGGTCTAGATAAACTAAGAATTAAAGAGCCAAACTCAATGAGCACGTCAGAATGTGAAAAAAGTGATAACTTTACAATTGTCTCTACTACACTTCTGATTGGTTTAAACATCAGATTTTACTAAAACAAACTCTCATCTGAGTCTAAGTAACACGGACAACCTGTGTGGGAAACATTTAAAATTGTAACGTTTTCTTGGCTTATGTTGTTTGCAGGACTTATGATGGGTTGAAATATTTTAACACAAAAAACACCCTTATTAAAATGGACTTAAAAATATATTTTATTATTTTCGTAGACTACCTTTTTGTAGGTTAATGCATTCTACTGTATTTGTGAAAATGAAAACATTTCCATATGAGGAAAGCGTATTGCAACATAACAAAAGAAATTGCTTCCCTTCTTAGCCAGATCATTACTTAACAATACTTTTGGAGGCCATTTTCATCATATTTATCATGGTGATGGTGGTGGAGGGGGTGAGGGGCATGGAGGGGGTAGGGTTGGATCATGGTATTTTGTGCACATTTATGGGAGATGAAATGAGGGGGCAGGAACAAAAATCACACCATTCAAGATTATAACTGAATGGGGTGGGGGTGAGTCAATGCAAAGGAAAACTAAATCTAAAATGATTCTAGCCCCCCTCCCTACCTACATTATTTTAATAACATTATGAGCCCTCCTTTAATTGAATGAATGATTGATTGAATGATTGACTGACTGATTGTATGACTGTTGGATTGACTTCCTATGGCTTTGACTGACTAACAGGCTGATTACGTCCAACATTAAGTAATTTTCTCACTAATTTGACTGATAGAATCACTCTTTGTTTGATAGAATGAATGAATAACTGATAGTTTCAGGAACTTGATTTTTTTAAGTCAAGCCAGGTCAAGCATACTCCCCCCCCCCTAAGATTGCTATAATGAAAAATAATTTTCAAAATGAATCCATTAGTCATTGCCACAACCAGTATCAAAGTCAAATCTGCGTTCCTGCATGAATATAATTTACATTTAAATTTTATCATCTACAAGTCTAAAAATTTGTGCATCATGTCATAAAGGCTGTCTGCCTGAGGTATTCCACAACATGTTTCAATATGCTAGTAATATCCATTGCTACAACACGAGATATACAGCTAAGAAAAATCCTTATAAGATAAGCTTACAAACAAATTTAGGCAAACAATCAATCTCTTTTATGGCTAAGGACATTTGGAAGGACCTTCCAACTCATTTAAAAAACTTGAGCATGTCTGAATTTTCATAGAAATTTATGTGCTGCCTACAACTGTATTGTCAGGACAACAAATGAAATAAATTGTTGTCTTGCTGATGAAGCAACATAGTTTAGGTACATGAGTTCTTCCTTCTTTCCTTCTAGTTCATTTAGCTTCCAAGCTTCTATTCTCATTACATTTAATTTATCTTCTATTGTAAGTAAATTTACTAGATTGGAATATCAACCATGTACATGGACAAAAGCATAATAAAGATTATTCTTAATTATTATAATCAATTAATTATTTCTACTATTATTATTATTATTAATATAATTTTGGATTTTTCACGAACTCTAATACTCACCAAATTAATTGAGAATAAGGTACTAATATTTTTTATTATTTTGCTTCTCTCTGGCATTTTATCAAGGGTGCATTAAATCAAGTAAATATGGTATGTCACACATATTACTGTCAAAAATTAAAAGAGTTGTTTACCTTGTCATCAGAGCTGCCTTTTCTGGCTGATCTTGTTTTCTGATTGTACAATGTATTACATTGTCTTGCAGTTTGCCTTACTGTTCCTCTTCATCAAGATTCCAAAAATATGTAACACAGTGCAGTCCATCACTGAAAGAAAATCACATTGACAAAAATTTAGTAAACACATTGCAACTTTCTAAAGATTAGAACTTGTATAAGACACCCCCAGCAGTGGAGTCTAACTTTTGGTTGAGGCATCGAGGGTCGAGGGTCTTATGTCAAGGGTCGAGAGTATTTAGATGAGGGTCGATTATTTATTTCATTGGCAAAACAATTTGATAAAAATACACTAAAAATAAAAAAAAACAGCGCTTCAAAAAAGAAACCTTTATCTTGAAAATCTACAGCCCTGACTGGCTTGTCACACAACGCATGTTGTGAGAGTTTTATTAAGGCCGCTATACCAGCCCTACGGCCTTAGGACCTCGGGGTGGAGCCTTCCCATAAAAAAAATGTTTAGCACCCCTGGGCTCTAAAGGTACAGAACAGTACATCCTTAATTTATATTGTGGGCACATGTCACAGAACTTATCGACGAATCACCTAACTACAACAAGGGACCCACCCCATCCTAACCTAGTATTAGGGTGTAACTTCAACATTGGACCCACCCAAGCCTTACTTGCTGAGAGAAACGGATGGAAGCACCGATAAACTCAAGTGTGAGATTATGAAAAATATACCACTCGGGTCCCGGAGGTAGTTTTTTATGAATTTTACGCGTAGTATATTTTACAGTAAAACACTGGTGTCTGTATAATAAACAAATCTATTTCAGTGATCAGATTACCTCGAGAGACAGTCTCGTGGCCTTCTTCATAGCCTCCTCCGCATCTTCCCCTTGGTAAGTCCTCTTTATCAATAAAAAAAAATTATAGTCGAAGGGTGAATAATTATTCTCCTAATGTATGATGCATTGAGATTGTCACCTGTTGTCCATAGGTGCTTGGGTCCGAAATGGCCATAAAAGAAAAGAAAAGAAAAGTCACATACACACTCTCTCTCTCTTACAAACACACACGCACACACCAAAAAGAAATTGACAGTGTATTATTTTTTACAGTCTTTCTTAGCTCAAATAGCACGACAGCTGTACAGTGTTGTATTAAAGCCAAAGAACCAGGAGCGTGGACAGTGGATGTGACGTTCAAGATCACATTTAATAACTCATGCACTAATCAATTCCAGGTTGCTGTTATTTTAACAAAATTAGCCTTGATTTCGTGAAAAAATTGCATCATTGAAACATCCAGTCTTATGAAATGAGATGACTTGTAAACTGTTCCTCTTAGTTATTTCACTGCTAAATCTGTCACGAGCGCAAACCATTGATCTCTGTTTGACAGCCGGAACCGAAAGTCCATGATTCGTAATTTTGTCTTTTAATTCACAGTGATTAGAGGTTGAGGGAGGGGTCGGTAATACCCAAAGTAAACTTTTTCAAAAAAATTGTGCTAGGCCGCTTAATAAAAATTTTACAAGAGCAACCTGAGGGGAACATATGTTGGGTGATAAGCTAGTCGGGGCTGTGGATAAAGATGAAGGTTTTGAAAAAATGGACCCTCAACATGAAATAATCAACCCTTGACTAAATAACCTCAACCCTCGACCAAAAGTTAGACTCCCGGCAGTAAAGAAAACTTTCTTGTTTAACAATTTATTCATATTTTAAAAGACAGTCCATTTATTAAGGGATGCAACCTTCTAAGCTGGATAAGTGAAAGGGGTTAGGGTTAGATAATGACAATCTCAATCTCTCTTTCCAGGGTTTGAACAGATTTTTGGATCCAAAATTCAAGATTTTTTCCAGACTTTTTCCAAAACAATAACTTCTTTTTCCAGACTCAAGGTTATCAAATAAGTGAGCAATAGAGACCTTAAAAAAAGAGCAGGAACAAAGCTTTATCAAAGATGCACTGCAAATGTACAGGCAAAATTGAATACG
>OZ038000.1:25392262-25527262 GCA_964035705.1 Porites rus
CTTAAAGGTGACCCGCGTGAAAAGCTTCGCCGCTCGTGTCTTCGGCCGAAGGCCGAAGACGTGTCGGCCTGCGGCCGACGAAGCTCCTAGTCGCACGCGAGAAAAAATCTCTGGTACCCATTGTAAGTCGCCTTTGTCACAGCTCCAAATCGTGACATAATAGTTACTTTTACCATAATCAAAGGTAGAAAAATCTTGAGATTTAAAACGCCATGGGTGTTCCTGGAATTTGAAGGCATTTCATAACGAATTGAGCAACATTTAGTAGTGCGACCTTTACATATTTCGAACATATTACAGACGGTGATGTACAAAGAGTAGAAAAACATACGACGTGTGAAAAAGGGTACAACTACAGCTTCCTGGAATGAATCGCGTTGAAACGACCTCAAATCATAGTTATTAGAGGAGACTGGTTATCAAACCCAACAAACATGAAATATTAAAACAATAGTGCTGCAGTTTGTGTTGAAAGCGCCCTGATGATGCACTGATAGTGTTTTTCGTTGGCAAATTGCGACGGAATAAATTAATGGGACGTTGTTATTGGTCAACAAGTTCAAAATGTTAGGAATGCTATTGAACGCTCTGCACCGTCAGGTCCACAAAAACAAATAAAACAGGAGTGTGACGGGTTTCATAATGTTGGCGACGTTCTGCAGGTACCGTCATCACAACTTAACTTTAAGCAAGTTTCAAATCACAATATTAGCAAAATATTAAATACTAATAATCTAAGGTACGCTTAAAACAGAATACAAGATTCCTTAAAAAGTAAGCCACCTGCAACAGTAAATAAAACATGGAGACATGTTAAGAAACCCTGTCAGCTCTGTTGGGCCCCTTTTTTACATTCTGCTGATATATAATGTTTTGACTCCAAAATAGTAATGACCAGAATCCCCATACAAACCCTTACAACTTAATGTTAGGTGGTTGGGCTACCTGTACCTACAGGTCCAGTGGACGTCAAGTGTGGACCTGTGGAGATCCATAAAATTCCAGATTAACGAGAAGTAAGGCTTAGCTACTACGAAAGAAAAAACAAATGGCACTTTAAATATATCATTTTATTGTGAATTGCTTCTTTTGGTACAACAAAATAGCAGGCATCTCATCCTTCGCTTTTTTTAGTTTTACGCGTTAAATAACAAATATCATTTTAGTAACAAAATGTCTTGGAAATAATATCCAGACCTGTTTCCTTGTCGCCTTTACGACCTGTTTACATGGAGGTGGGGGACCCCAGGAAGGTGAGGTAACCTGCTTAGAAGGGGTAACCCGGCAGTCCATATAATCTTCCATATTAATTTGACCACGTTTACATAATGGATGGAGTTGCAATATAAGAAATTATGAGGACAGGCGGGTTACCCCACCCAAGCGTGTTACCTCACTCACCTGGGGTCTCCCAACTCTATGAAAACATGCCCTTTGTATGACCCCCCCACCCCCCTCCTCCCCCCAGGTCTTAAGGCTACTCACCGCAGGTTAAAAATACAAAGGTTTAGTGGTGGAATTTCCACAAAGTACTTTTGCGTCTGTATATGGGAGGTCTCCACCTAAGCCGCTTGCTCCCAACGTGATTGATGGAGTCTGGCTAGGTAGTTCTTCCTTTTGGGTGTATGGTCTAAATCCTATGTTGTTACCATTCAATTGAAACTTCTTGTAGCAAGAACTTTCACATGGTGTTATTTATTTAGTATGTCATTCTAACTCTTGACTCTGTGGATGAAATCCTATGGTGTTACCATTCAAATGAAACCTCTTCAGCAGTACTTTCACATGGTACTATTTATTTAGTATGTAGTTCTAACTTTTGAGTCTGTGGACAAAATCCTATGGTGTTACCATTCAAATGAAACCTCTTCAATAGTACTCTCACATGGTACTATTCATGTAGTACGTAGTTCTAACTTTTGAGTCTGTGGACAAAATCCCATGGTGTTACCATTCAAATGAAAACTCTTCAACAGTTCTCTCACATGGTACTATTTATTTAGTATGTTTGAGTCTGTGGATGAAATCGTATGGTGTTACTATTCAAATGAAATATCTTGTTAATACTTCAAATGGTACTATTTACTATTTTGAGTCTGTCAATAAAACCTTATGATGTTACCACTCAAATAAAATCTTTTCAGCAGTACTTTCACATGGTACTATTTGTTTAGTACGATGTTCTAACTTTAGAGTCTGTGCACCAAACCCTATGGTGTGAACATTCAAATGGACCTCTAAGACGGTACATTCACATGCTGCTACTGATTTGTTTAGTAGTTTTTAGTAATTTTGTTGAATTTTTCCATTGAACACGTTTTGGATTAAAATGGTTAAGAGGAGTGTCACTTCGCAGGGGTTCATCTCTACCTACAATACAAACCCTCGGGGTCATTGTTTTTATCTTCGCAAATTATATCAAGATGGTACAGCACTTCTAATTTCTCGTGTGTTGGCTTTATAATGACACAGTTATGAGAATTAAAACATAGTCAGTGATTCAGCTATCCACTTCTCCGTCAAGGGGGCTATTTGGAGTGAAAAGCACATTGGCCTTTTTGTTGATCAAGTACACAAGTCCAAATGAAAATAAGGTGATGATCAATCCTGCAGCAAGGGTTGCACCCTGAAAACAAGAAAGGCAGTGAGAAAATTGACAGATTCAAATAATTACAATAAAATTACAACAGGACATGAGGAAATGCTTAAGGCAGAAATTATTCTTTCCTAAGCCACGTGCAAACGGACGCAACAACTTCCAACAATAAAGAGTTTACGCTTCACGTATACGGAAAACAGCGAACGTCAGATTCAAGTTGAGAATTTCTTAAAAAAGAAAATGAGCAGATGAAAACAGCCCAAAACAAGTCTTAGGGTAAAAACATTGCGTGAAACTTCTAATTTAGGAGAAGAAATAATGAACAGTAAACGACAAGTAAAGAGGAAACATGGTCACGTGGTACAGATTCGTGTTTGTTCTTTGCAAGAAGAAGTGCTAACAACAGAGTTTAAAAACGACCACATGTGCAACAGCATTAAAACAACTGAAAATAAAAGCACAGGAAAAGAAAAAGTTTTGATTAATGTGCCTGCAATTATGCCTGTGTTCAGGCCATATGTACCATGGAGTACGATTCTCATGTTTGCACTTGTGTTTGCGCCGCTAGTAAAGACCAGGCCCCTGTTGAATGTGAATAGCGCTATCCAGCGGATAAACTTTTATCAAGTGGATAATGCAATTGGTTTCCCTAATACTTATCTACTGGATAGTGATTTATCCGGCGAATAGCGCTTTCCACTTTTTGAACAACTGGAGTATTCAGCGGATAAGTATTAGGGAAACCAATCACGTTATCCACTGGACGGATATCCAGCGTTTGAACAACTTGGACCAGGCTTCAAGTCGTATTTCTTGTTGGTGTGCCCCAAGAGGGGAAGGGGTTATATTTTCCTTTGCCCCGCCGAACACCAAGAAAACCCTCTGCTAGCAGGGAATTGTTGGTGTCAAATGCCCCTTCAACTCTGCATTACCTCAAGCTGAGGACTTCCCACAAGGAAGAGTCTAACTGTAAGATCGTCTCCCCAGCTGAGTAAACAAGAAAAAAATGATTTTAAAAAATTGTGAAACATAAACAACGGTGCAAAATTAATGATCACCAGTATACAAATTAACACTTGATCAGATAAATGTTTCTTGAATCGTTACAATTTTAGAACCATCTTAGACAGCAAAGGAGAGAGGAGTTCCACATCTGCCCTGATTTCTACAGCTTAAATTTAAGAAAAGACTGTATCAACTGAATGCAGATAAAGCAGTTGGGTCCCTTAGTACCCCTACTAGAACATGACAGGGCTGCCTGCAATATTTTGTTGGGGTTCAGTAACAAATAGCCAATTGGAATAATAAATAGATTTAGACCAAAAGTGAAGCACTCATGGGAACTTTTACGAAACGTCCCTTTCCTTTAGCCTGCAATCACTTGAGCACCATAACTGGTCATTGGAGAACTTTAAATAGAGGATATTACACGGTGGCGCGAAGATATGAATTTTATTTTCGAGTGGCAAAACAATATTTTATGAACGAGCGCAGCGAGTGAGTAAAATATTGTTTTTGCCACTCGAAAATAAACTTCATATCTTCAAGCCGCCGTGTAATGTTCTTTTTATTATATAGACAAAAAGACATCGATAAAATAATAGAGGGAAATGACCGAAATTACGTCATCGATAAACTCACGTGTGAGATTATGGAAAATAAACCACTCGGGTCCCGGATGTACTGTTTATGAATTTTACGAGTGGTATATTTTGCAATAAAACACTCGTGTCTATATAATAACAAAACATATCACCAAATAATAGGTTGTATGTCTCAGCCTGTGATACAGTCATGTGACACTGCTCAGCAGATGACCAGTTTTTACAGCTATTAATTGATTAAAAGATGTATGTCCAATAATTTGTATATGCCTTGGATTTTTACGCTAGTAAATAAGAAATTCTACATCTGCTATCATGAAGGGCGTACGTACATGAGAACGTACGGACGTACGTATGAACGATTTTGTCGGAACTAAAATTTATTGGATGCACTGATAACCAAATTTTCTTCAACTGGATGATAATATTAATATGTTGCTAATAGCCACTGTACAGAAAAACAAACAGATCCACAGGAAAGTACTACTAAGGAGCTTTTATTGAATGGTCACACTTCAGGATTTCATCCACAGTCTCAAAAGTCAGAACCAACTTGTACAGCATAATAAACAGTGCCACTGGCTTAGAGAGCTTTCATTTGAATGGTCACGCAATAAGATTTCACTTGGGGGATAGGAAAAGTCAGGAGATTGCAAAAAAATGAGCGGTAAAGGTAAAAAAATGAGTGGTACAGAGCAGTACTTTACCGTGGTGCTGTTTAATATGCTACACAAGACTTTTGATCCTGTGAATGAAATTATCTTAGTTTGCACAATTATCTTAATTAGGCAGCATTTAAACCTTTAACATCAGTGCATACTCAAGGGAAAGGTTATGAAAACTGATTAAATGATCACAAAAGAGGATACGCTTTGATCATTTATCAAATTCTCCCAACTTATTCACTAAGACAGTGTATAGAGTTAAGTCTGGAGAATTTGTTTGTGGATGTTAAGACTTACGTGCTTTCAGCCCATGTAGAGTATTCAGTAGAGTCATATTTCTCTAAAACAAACGCTGGAGACACGGCTGGTGACAGATAAACTGCACCAGTCACACAAAGGCCTGAGCTCTTAAAATCTTTTCCTTGCATGGAAGCATTAACGATGCCCTAAAAAGGGGAGAGAAAGTGCTCAAGGCATTGGCAAATAAAACAGGGTATTTCTAAAGCAGGATAGCAGGGATGATGAGGAGGAGAAAAGACATAGAACAAGAGAGGATAAAGGATTGCTAAAAGACAAAAGCTTGCATCAGTTGCACAATCAAAAACGAAACCTAGATGCAGAAGCAATCTGAACTGTTGGAATTATCTGTGGGTCCGCAGAGGCGGCGGAGCGTTTTGAAACACAAATTTTCCAAAATGCCCTTTGCGTTGTTCGTTGCCACAAGCAGATCTCTTTGCAATCTTCAAAGTGTCTAGTGTGTCTATAAGCAGTTGTTCAGGTGACCCTTCTTCATGGTGCTTCTTGGGTAGTTCTTGGAGGGGGGGGGGGATGGGGATTGTTTGGCAGAGCTCCCCCCAAAATTTTTGTGTCCTGCTTCCCCTTCTCCGCCGCCTATGTGGGAAGATAGACAATCTTGCACCTTGCTATCTGGAGAAAACAAGATACTGATTTAGAGTCTAACTATAACCCACCTCATCTACACTCCCAGAACATTTTCCACTCTTAAAAGGCGACCGGTCACCAGTAAAATACAAAAGAAGGTAATAAATTGCTGAAGTAAATATGTTGCCAGTGCTATTAACACTGACATAGCGTGGAAATGGTTCCGTATCTGTAAGGGAAAACACAACAGTCAGTGATTTCTTTAAATCTGAACATGCTGTATTTATTTAGCTGTGAAGATACACTTGTGGGTCTAATAGTTCACTAAATTAATGTCTTGTTGAAACTTTTCTCCGTTTTCGAGATCACTTTTCCTGCCTCCGTACAATTTTGTTAGGGGATTTGCTTTCTCTTGGCAGGGAACTGGTATCTATTTTGGCTCACTTTGAGGTTCCTTCCACAACGCTTCCTTGTGCTCAGAAGTGCTGGCCTCCTTCAAGGATTTGATCATAGTCCACAACCTTAGTGGATTGTTTTTGCTGCATCAAAACACTCTTGACTGGATAGAACTAAAAATCCCCCCTTTATGTTTGAACAGGCTAGGTCATGATGATATTTCTGGTTTAGGTCAACTCTGTGCTGAGTCATTCATCAGTGCCTTAACCCATGCACAAAATGCTGTTGTAGAGTTGTGAAGAACATATCAAACAAATTTCACCAGGAAGCAAAGCCTGCATAGTAGGCATCGAAAGGGATAGGGGATAGGGAGGAAGGCATAAAGAGGGGGATTGGGGAGAGATGGTAAGGAACGCCTGCTATAAGAAGCCCCTTTTGTTCATTACTGCGGATGCAAATTCCTGATTGGCTGAGCCATGATGAGTAACTTATTGGCGTGCACCCTGGTGTGTATTAGTGAGAGACAAACATGATGAAGGCATCAAGGAAATGTGTTCTACTGGCATAAGCTTTGGAAGATCAAAATTTCTCCAATCATTTAGCAACTTCCCTTCCCTTTTTCCTTCTTTTGCACTTTTCTCCCTTCCCAATCCCCCTCCTCTTTTTGCGCTTGATACGCAGGTTACAAGGAGAACTAACCATAGCAGTGTTGCGGTCATTTTTGCAGGCATAGTTTTCAAACTTGAAAAAGTTGCCTCAACTTTTTAAAGTTTTAATCGATGTCCATCCTTGCCATCAGTAGCAACAGCCCCCAAGAAAACGTTTTAATGCCTAAATATGGCATTAACCCTTTCACTGCCACATGTGGCCAAAGGCAAATTTCGACCAAAGTTCCAAATCTCATTTTCTAAAATTCTGAAAAACAAATGGCATCATGTGAAAGTACAGGCAGAGAGCTTTCATCTGAATGGTCACATCATAAGATTTCATCCACAGACTCAAAAGTTAGAGTCACCCTACAAACCCCCCTCAAACACTCTGGCAGTGAAAGGGTTAAATAAGAATACCGTACCAATTTTTTTGGAATTCAATTGATGGGAAAAAAGATAACAAATAGTGTGACTTAGCCCTTTTAAAGAAGCTGTGTCACGAAATTCAGCCAAATTAGGAAATTACAAAATGCCCGCTAATTTAAGAGACACATGAAAAAAACCGCTTAAAACTTTAAAGGAAGTTTAAAATAACATAACAGAAACAACAGATGCCACGGATGGGCAAAACTGAAGAAGACTGAAACGGATTGAAATTAGAGTTTTTGGAAACTGTTCAGCCTAACACTTTTTCAAAGTTGATCCCTGCGGCTTGCAACTTCAAAAATAATGCTCAGCGGACATATTTTTTGTTTGTCTCGGATCTCTGATTTTGTCATTTACATGTAATTTCTTTGCTTACTTTAAGTTCCATAGCGATTGAGGGTGAGTAATTGGCAAAATTAAACAAAATGAACTGGACTGCCATGACACAGCCCCTTTAATTTGCAGTCTTGTTGATATTTCTGACCATCTCATCAACCTCAAATTTCTTCCCAAATTTTACTTGATCTCAACAGCGGCAAATTGTGATTCTACAAGTGAAAAAAATAAACAATTATTATCAAACATAAGAACCATGTACTTACAGTCCTTCAAGGAATTCCACGATTTGCTGGAAAAGACCTCTCTGTAAAGAGGGCAGTTGGCGCGAACGAAGAAGCAGTAAGCAAGATGACCAATCTGTGTGGACGAAAAAACATTTAACCTTGGTCACCAAAGTCAAGTAAACCTTCAATACCATGGGTGCTGACAGATCACAGAGAAATCCATGGAGAACAAAGAGAGTATAATGAAGAATTGGATATCAGATAGAATTCTGCAGCATTTCTCTACAACAATATCTGAGAATTGAGGAAGACCGTGTGTATTCAATATTCAGATACCTCAAAGTTATTCACTCAACAGAGAAGAGTCTCGATATTAGATGAAACACTGTGGCCTTTATTCAAAGACCCTTCACACGACACTGACCTCCTCTAAACACACTCATGTTTATAATGTATGGATCTAAAATTCATTAATTATTCATTGACCATTTGGGTCAGGTGGGTGAATCTTGATATATTACTTGAACCTCCATGTGCAACCACCTTTCAAAAGCAACCACCCATATAGAAAACCACAATTTTATCAGTCAAATTACTTTAGATAGAGCCTCTTGTAAGCAACCATCTCTTGTAAGAGACTGCAATTGACCCCTCCAGAAAATACCATAACATACCATAATGCCCTTTGTTTGTCACCCCAAAAGTTTCATTGGGGCCATTTTAACTCCCAAAAGAAACCGAAGACAATTCTTATGGAAAATTTTGGGGTGACGAAAAAGAGTATTATGGTATGTTATTATGGTATTTTCTGGAGTGGCCAATTAATTCTGAGGTATCAGTTAAATAGTTTTTCCATTATTTTTCTTCCTATAAGCCACCACTTGATATAATAGTCTGATCTCCATGTTCACTGTATCTGACACCCTCCTCCAAGTACCTGAAGAACATTTAGTGGCACTATGGAGCAACACATTTTGTAACTTGGAAATTGTATGCAATAAAATTCTTCTTCAAAAGGTAGGTACATATTAACGGACATGGATATGGGCTGGGTTGTGCAAAGCTGGGTTAAGATGACCCAGGGATAGTGCGAAATTTGAACTCAGATATGAGAGCTAAAAAGTATAATTCTCTTTCCCTACAATTTGATGAGTGGATACCTTAAAAAGAATAGAGAAAATTATCAGAGAGAGTGCTTTTGATAAAAAGAAAAAGAAACGCAGGTTAAAATTTAACCCCGGGTTAGCGCTTACCGGCGTTCAAACAACTTGGCCCTGGTTTATTCTTATAAGTGATCACCTCCTATAATTGCATCTTAGTAAACTAACAAGACACTTACCACAGCTTCTGTATCATTGTCTGCATTAATTTCATATTCAGGAGGTTGACTATCATTTGCCAAAATATACAGAGTTCTGGCTAATGTTGCAGCAATCTTTGCAAGTTTCTACAATGAAAGACATCCAAGTCAAGGCCTTTGGTTTCACCCACGAGTTGAAACTCTTACCATTAGTTACAACTGGTTGGCCATGGCCATGAACCCATTTGTAAAATAATTCTGTTCAAAAACTGAATCATTGGATATTGCAATTCTAGAGCTCTGATTAGCCCATCTGCTTAAACTTAAAAACTAGCTGAAAATCGGTTGTTTTTAAAGTCTGAGAGAATTCTTGATATTTTGTGCGTTTTTGATAAAACAATTATTTCACTTGCGCTTGTTGGATATGAGATGATTATAGCCAAATCGGTGCTAGCGCCTTGTTAGCTATCTACCATCTCATATCTAATGCGCACTCTTGACAAATTGTTAAATACTACCAACAGTAGTGTTGGTGTTTCAGTGACACCTCTCCGAAAAAGCTTATTTTGTTTTCAAGATTTTCGATTCTGTTTTCAGTTTCTGGCAAGCGGCTTTTAATTATAGCAAAGAAATTAATTCCTTGGCTGGATTTGGCTGGTTGAAAATGTTTCATTCTATCTGAAGCATTTCTCAGATCTGGGTAGTGACGCGTCATCAGTACTCATTCAGAGCTGTCATTAAGGGCCGTAACCCATAAACCCGAGTACAGCTGAGCTCACCTTGATGTTACAGGTGATCAAAGTAGGAAGCTAAAGGTGGCACTATAAATTTTTGTATTATGTTACAGTTGAATCTTCATTTGCTACAGCTGCTTAAAAACTTAATGACAGAATTGTCATTCCTCAAACGTCATTTCACAGGGAAACCAGTGGTGACATCATAAGATGTCAGCTGTTTTCTAAGGCTAACAAAATCTCAGCTTCATAACTAAGCTACGAGCAGCCTCTCTTTTCCTTCAGATTTAGTAAGGGGAGTGCACCCGCACGTGAGCGTTGAGCAGCCAAGCTGCGAGACATGAGAAACGAGTGCCTCTCCCATGTCGCGCCTTCAGTCACGTGCGTGGTCATTTGAATGTCTCGGGTGTTTTGTTCGATGGACCAAGAAAAAAGAAAGACTGCTCGTAGTCTACTTCATAACATACTTGCAAGAAAAATATCTGTTTAGGGTTAACATAAAGCAGGCAAAGTTACAGAAGAGAGGCAAGGAACACCTCCAAAAAACATTTTTGGGAGGTGTACTCTTACAGAACTGACCATTCAGAAAGGGTGGACTGTATTTTTAATATGAAAATTAAACACATACCTTTGTAAAGTCATTTAAAAGATAAACTGTATCATTCTCCTTTGAGAAATTGCCTCCTACTTGGTAGAGGTCATCAAAGTGACTATTGTAGAATCTGAAAATGCGAGATCAGTAGGTTAGTTTGAGAAGAAACTAGTGACCACGTTGACAGATTTGGACACAGGAGTCATTTCATGAGTAGGTCAAGCATGATCATCCAGGTGAATGTAGTCCTGAATAGGACTGTTGCTAACAGTGACTCACATCTTGACAACCTGTGCAATAGTCATCAAGCATACTGAATGCTTTGCAAACTATGATTGATTGGAGCATAGAACCTTTCAGATTAAAGACACATGGGTGGAATCCTGAACTTTATGATTATTATAAATAAAAACATTATAGCGATGGCTTTATGAAGGTCAGAGAAGTTTAATTTGACGACGCTTATGTCCTTCTTTATCTGAATTCTTTGGTTTTTTGTTCTAGTTAAAGAGGTATTTTATTTTAACAGCACAACCCACTTAATTTGGACGCTTTCTCTGGTCCCTTCCGTAATAACAGGGTTTGACTGTTATTCTTCAAGGAAATTTATGGAGATCAGTCAGGAGAATATAATGTGTGTAGATAACAGCTGACATTTTGTGACGCTACCACTGGTTACCCAGAACAAGCGCAGACATTTAATCCCATGGGCGTACTCCGGATTTTAAGTGACAGGGATGATCAAATAGGGACAAAACTCAAAACCCCAAAAAATTCTTAGGGCTTCCAACAAAACCCAAAACAATCCCTGGACCAAAACTAACCGCTCAAAAATCTCATGCCGAATTTCCAAGCCTTAAAAATATACAGAAAGCATTAAATGATTTGATACGAAAAATGAAAAACAACATTATGCCCAGGGATACTGGGGCACTACCAGTGCTGGATACAGACCTTGAGATAAAGGAGGGGGAGGGTTGTCTCCAAAAAAATATTTTTTTGCCCTTTGGGCCTCAGTTTGGTCTAAAAATAAATGGGGGAGGCTGGACCCCCTGGGCCCCTCCCTTGGATCCACCACTGAGTTTGCATGACACAAATGTTTCTTACTTGTTTGAATAGTGCTCTTTATGATCTGTAAGTACAACCCCAGGAATCTTCTTATCAGATTTCAAGAATCTTTGAAATGATGCAGGTGGCAAAGGCTGTGTACTATCAGGTTCACTGACATTCAAACCATATAACCTTCCAGCATTTTGAAAAGCATTAAGCAGATCATTTACCTGAAAAAGCAAGTTGCATTTGCCAATAGAAATTTCAGTCAAAGTTGAAAAAAAAGTGGGCGTGAATTGCAGACGAAATGAACCCCAGCTAGTAAGTATCATTATACATTTCTGGGAAACTGTCCACCTACCCCTCCCCTAAGCCAATATTTTGCCCAAAGTGAATGTAAGTGTTAATGTTGGCTTAGGGGAGGGGTAGGTGGTAGTAATATCCACAAAGCAGTGCCAAGATCCTTGATCTGGAACCCCCCTTGTCTCAATGAATTCCCTGATCTATGTTTTAAATTTCCCTACCACCTGATTGGCCAATTGAACAATGGCATTTTCAACAGGCCAATCAAAGGGCATACTGAAATCCTGGAACACGGCCTGGGAGCCCAGAGCAGGGATTTTGGTGTTGGCTTGCAGACGGACTTAACCAGAGGTTTATCTTTGTCTGTGGTGGAGGCTGAAATAAACCATGAACCCTTGTAAAATTCCAGGGATGTTGATTGTGTAGTGACCAGCAACAAGAATGACCAGGGCACCCAAGCAGATCACAGAAGTAAACTATTTTCCTTTGGTGTTTATGGTTTGGATTTTTTAATGCCTGGTGGGCTTCAGAATAACATTCCAGATATATTTCTAAAAATTAATGTTCCAAGTCTCACAGTAATATCACGAAAGATGTTTCATGTACACTTACTTTCAGTATGACACAAAAATTTATATGGATGCGAGCTGCTAACACTGAATGAAAAGCTACTGGTTAGTTCATTTACAGGGGCGGATCCAGGATTTTTTTTAGGAGGGGGTGCACCCGTCTCTTGCTCCACTTCAATACCAATAAACCTCTTGGTTTTTTTTTTTTTTTTTTTTTTTTTTTTTGCAGAATACCTGCAGTTGTATTAGAAAACCGCAGGTCATCTCAGGGAGGGGGGTGCACACCCCCTGCACCCTCCCCCTAGATCCGCCCCTGATTTATTGCTATTTTAAAAAAATACGAACATCCTTGGCTCAGTGTTCCCTCATCACTAAGTGGCAAGACAAGCTTGTGTTTCACCTACCTGACTTCTGGTGTTCTTTATTGACACTGGATCAGAATGGACCCACAAAGGACCATCATCGTCTATCAACCCTACTTGGTTAACTTCTATAAAGTACTTGATATTTGAAGTCTCCATCCTGAAATTTTTTTTTGTTGCACTTCCAACCTAAGAAAAATATTGTTTGGAACAACAAAACAACTTCAGTGTGTAAACCTTTTTTTTATTTCCAAGGACTGGATAATATGTTTTAGTAAAATCCAACTAGTGGTCTATTATCGACGCTGTGTTCTGATTGGTTGAGTTACTTCTAGGTTATATGTTATAGCCCACTTGTAGCGAAAAGTGCCGGCTTTAAAAACCAAAACAGTGGCGGCTGAATCGTGTTTTGCTAGCTAAAGTTGTTTCGTCTCGATATTTTTGACCAACTAGTTGGATTTTACTAAATCAATAATTATTCCTCTCGTCCTCATGGCCTCTGAGTCAATAGCCCATTCGGCCTTCAGCCTCATGGGCTATTGACTCAGAGCCCATTCGGACTCAAGGAATAATTGTTAAATAGACCATCCCCCCATTCTTAAGAACAAAGGCATCGGCTTGATCCTTGGGTTGACAGAATAAATGATACAAGTAGAGTGATTAATATAAAATTAATTTGTCCACCTAAGTCTTGTCCTTGTTATATTTTGTGTGTCCACTGTGAGCAAAGTGTGGGAATTGCCTTTTTTTTCCTAGTGTAATACCAACAGGGTTGTACTCTACACGTAGCAGCATCTTATTACCCAGACACCTTACTGTATCTTTGCTCTTGAGCCACGAGGACATAGATCTTCCTTTTTTCATAGGAAATCTGTGGTGGGAAACCTCAATTTTAACAGTTCAAATCAGGGTACAGTATTTATGTGTACCAATGTATTTGTTGTTCTTTATCCCAACTTTCACATTTTTAATTATCATAATTACGGTCACCCAACTAGTTTAGTAGCTTAGCTTTTTAGTTATTTTGGGTGTCCCACTGTTGTATGTACTGTTTATTCATAATTATATTCTTGTAATTCTTTTAGTTGTATACAGTAGTAGAAATAAACTGTTGTTGTTGTGGGCTAACCTCAAGTTTTCTTAGAGCACTGCCCTGACCAAGAATGGTTGCAGCTGACATTTTATCAACAAGTTCTAATTCAGTCCTGAAAGCGACGTCCGTGAAAATCTTGTATTCTTTTGTACCAGTGTACAGTAGAAGGGCTTACCATAATTTGCGAAACAACATGAAAATCTGTACTTTGCATGATGAAAATATGTCATTTACGAAACTTTTTTTGAAAATTTGTACTAAAGCTAATTGAAAAAATACCAGCATTACAGTGAACTGGTCTCATGATAACATAAACTCCATTTAATGTGTGACACATTTTTATGTAGAATCCCTGAAAATATCAACAACAGTAAACACTCAATACTCATTTAGAAAAGAACAGATTTTCATTTCCAAATATATACAGATTTATATTTTCCAAGTAGCAGATTTTCATTTCACCAAGTACAGATTAATAATTGCAAAGTAGAGATTTTCATATTGTTTTGTTTTGTGAATTATAGTGAATCAGTAAAAGGGGCAGATGGAAAAGGCCATTAATAAATTAAACAAATGGACAAAGAAGCTGACATACCTTCCATGTTTGATCATCTGAAGGAAACTTATTACGCACCATATCATATACCATTCGAGATGAGCCAATGTAATCCCAGCTTTCCTGTAATGAGGGATGAAAGGGATTATTGCATGATAAAGTGCTGCTACTTTCCCTCTTTCAAATCTAGACTAAAAGCATTTCTCCTTAGCTCAATCAGATAATGTAGATAACGTAAACTACAGAAAATAAGCCCTGGGGCTTATATTTTTCAAAGGCCCTTATCTACAGAGGGAAATTTGCGCTTCAAAATCGATTGGGCTAGCCTTATAGTTGGAAGTAAATTTACCATTTTTGCTTTGTTTTACTTTGTATTTGAGGACAATTTTCCAAGTACAAGCCCCCGCTGGGCTTATATTTGGAGGGGCTTATACATGGAGGGGCTTATTTTCGGAATTTTATGGTACCAGATGAAACATTATTCACATCAATTAACCTTTTAATACTCGATATCCATATTCAAACTCTCTAGACTGATGTGCAAATTTGTACATTTTCTTAACAACAACAACGTTTACTGTTACATCCAAATAGAGATTTTTACATGTTTTAATAGCTAATGAAAAGAAAACAAGAAATTGTTACATAAAATTATGCATTATGATGACACTAAGATGTCTACAAGCTAATTAAAAGAACATACATTTTCGTGCTAGTGCTTAGCTATAAAATGATAATTTTTACACAGTGGTAAAGAATTGTTAAGCTCAGAGAAATTGATAAAAGTCAAAGCTTTTCCGTTAGATTATCATTTCATGAATTCTCCTAACCTTTTCTCTTGATGATGTATATTTGATATGGTCAGGAGAAAATATTGATGTTGGTCGCTCTTGGGTCTTAAAGGGTCTTATACAGTATATTTTCAGGATTTTTATCAGAGACTTACCCCGTTAAAAAGTGTAAACATAATTGGATTCTTGGGAGCTGGAAAAGACCCCTGGAAGAAATTGCATATTTCAAAGAGTCATTAAAAATCACACTCTGTCTCTACATTCATGTCTTTTCTTTATCATACAACTAGTTTAATCAAGTTCCAGTCCTAATAATAGAGAGATCCGAGTTTACCGCAAACCTCTAACCGTGGTTTGTGGTTACCCGTTTGCGGTTCGATGTTCAAACATGATTCAATTTAGATTGAAGGTGCATTAAAGAAGTGAATTCTGGTTTATTTTTCCATTTAGAAATAGCAGAAATATCAATCAGTGAAAATAAAAGAAATTTACAGTAACACTGGGTTATCTAACAGCAAAGAGCTGTAAATTCTTACATTACTTCTTCTCGCAAATTTGCGGCCGCCATTTTGAATCAACAGCCATGAATGGCACTTGTTTTCAAGAGCGAATAGGATTTATCAAATTTAGCATTTCGCCCGAATTTGTGCCTCTCTTAATGGATAAAGACTTGCTCTGCAAGATTTTTGTATCATTACGTGGGATAAAACAAGAATTATACGCTAAAAGCTTTCAGGTAAATGACATACGTGAAAACCTACCTCCCCACATTGAAAACGCATGTCGTAAACCTCAAACGTGACGCAAAAGACTTGTCATGTGACCTCCAGCAGTTAGAGGTTCGCGGTAAACTCGGATCTAAAACTCTCGACTAATATTGCATGGGATCTTTTCCTGAGAGCGTTTGAGGCTGACGTAACATCCCACTGGGATGAAAATTCAACTTCTCTCCAGTTAGGGTTTAAGGTGCATTTTTTTTCCATTCTGTATTTTTAACAGAAAAGTGAAGATAACAAGACTGGAAGATGAGTTACAGTTGTAAATAGCAGGCCATTTCTGAGGTTGCCCAAGGGCAGTTTCCATTCAACCCAAAATTCTGGAAATATTTCGGTTTAGTTTGGTCCGACCAGAATATTTGAGACCAGTTTTGAAGGTGGTCCACTTTGACTGGTCTGGTTATCTCAGTTGGTTGGACTAAAATGTCCCTATCCCAAGTACCATTATTTTTGTATCCTGCTTACAAGAACAATAACCATATATGCTGTGACTTGGGTCAGGTGTGTAACCCAAAATGTACCATTCCATTCAAAATTTCAAACCGGAATTTTTGTTTTAAAGTGAGGCTACAATCTTGGACAAAATAGATAAAAAAAAAATTTGAATCTCACTCCCTCCAAATCAAGGATGGGAAAAAAGGTGTGTTTTGGCTCTCACACAGCTTCATCCTTGACTTGGGGGTGGGGCTTTACTGCATCATTTTATTCTGTCCAAGATTGTAGGTACAAAGTTATTGACATGATATTGATTTTTTACCTGCAGACAAATAAAACTCATCTTCACAAGAACAGTTTTGCACTTAAACTTGTTTTGAAAGTGAGAATTTTTGGAACTTAGCCTATTAGACCCAGTCAACAGGCAAACAAAAAGACTATAGTCAGCACTGCATGGTCTTATTATTTTGTTTTGTAAAGCTGAGCAAAGCCTACTTACATTTCTTTTCATATCTCCTAACAACTTTGCGGCAGCTAACAATACAATGATACCAGTACCATCGTTTTCAACTCCTGGTGTTAAATCATGAAAGAATGAACTGGAATCCAGCTATATAAGGTAAAGGTATTGAGCACAATTAAACACTATTCATATCAAGTTTTCTGATAATTAGTGCTTGGTTTCAAAATTTCAATTTGAGCTTGAGTTTCCACAGTTCCAGACAAAGTATACAAAAATAACTTTGGCTTGAAAAGCTTAAAACCAAAACTTTAAATTCACCACAAAGTCATGTCAAACTTGACTGAGCTACCTATAAGTGTTCTTATAGAAAGAATCATGTGGATGAAAGATTTTTTGCTAGCTTAGTGCTTTATGTTAAATAAATACAGTTGAACCTCCCGTAAGTGACCACCTAAAAAGCAAAGATTTAGAGGTTGTTTATGGGAGGTGGTCGCTTACAAGAATTGAACCACACGGGGTCTTTTCTGAGTATAGGTATCAAAAGATATATTTTATGAAGGAGAACTTATTGCATGCAATTTCCAAGTTACCATAATTAAGTTCTGTTATAACTAAAAGCTTTTTGTATTCTTTGATAATCAAAATATATATGCAACAAAGAGATCAGACTCTGCGGCGGAGGTTGCCTCAGAGAGGTGGTCACAACAAGAGATTTCAACTGTAGAAAATTGAATGGGAAAATTTTGGTGTGTTAGATGGGTGGTCCCTTATGAGAGGTTATGATTACACAAGGAGGTTGGATTGTATTCAGGCTTACAACTATTGTACAGAGACAAAAAGCATTAATTTATAGCATTACCTTTGCAGCAACCATCACCACCTCCTTCTCAGCCAAAGGTTCTTTTATAGGGTACAGAGTTCCCCAGACATTCTGATCTCCTAGAGGCTGGCAAAACTCACCTACAATGTTAGTAGAAAGCAAAATTTAATATAAATCCCTAGCTAGCCCAAAATAGGAAATTTCATTCAGCAAAACAGGTAGAAGGTAAAGAGTCCATATTCTGTGTTGGCAGCTCAAATAGCCATCTGACTAACAATCTGGAGGCTGACGGTGTGCTCATTAACACCCACCACCTCCCCCCCTCCTCGACCCCATTTCCATCAGTGCTCTGTTTTAGGGGTATTTTAAGCCACTTAAAGCTACACAGAACAGAAAGAAGTCAAAAGAAGGATTTGAGGTCAAACCTGGGAATCAAACTCAGGACCTCCCGGACAGAAGGCCGGACACTAACCTTTCCTTTCCACAGGCATTTAAGGCAGCACGGAAAGCTACAATGTATACCTTTTATGAAAGCAAATAGAATACTCTTTCCACAAACAGATAATTCACCTTACTGAATCAAGCAACACAATTTATTATATAGATACTGATGAAATACCAGGATTTTTCCTTTTACTAAAAAAACATATCTTCATTGCGCACTGTGAAGATACTATTTTTATCTTTCACGTGTGAGGATATTGGTGTGGCCATGGTTACTAACAAGAATTTTCTCTTCTGCATTAGAATTTTGACTTTTTGGAACAGAAAATATAAGTATTATTGTCTTTATTTCTCCTTTATAACTTTATATCCGAGTTTCATAACATTTTTGTGACAGGCATTTTTCGATAGGTGACCACTTTAATTGTACTATTTTGCTGTTTTGAAAATGAATTTTAGAAAAAGTTGTGTTTTATGTAGGAATTTTATCTACAAAATAAACAGAACATTACATGGCCACTTGGGGATACAAATTTTATCTTTAAGTGCTGAAAGTATCTCTCACGAGTGAGCGAAGCAAGTGAGTGAGAGATACTTTCAGCACTCGAAGATAAAATTTGTATCCCTGCACGGCCATGTAATATCCTCTATATTACCAGATCTTGTTGAAGACTTACTGCTTGTAGGGTTTGGCATTTTAGTTTTCCTTATACATGTTGGAGTATCTTTGGCAGCGTACATGAAATCTTTTAGCTCAACAGCACACAGTGGGTAATCAGGTTTTGCTTGGCTGTTGTGCTTCTGGTAACACTGTGGTCAAAACAATGTACAGTAACTGTTAGAATGATTAAATTCACATTATTTGTGTGACAAAGAATTTAGCAGGAAAGTACTAATTCAGGACACTACTCTTATGTCTCAGACAAGAGACAAGATGGCCACCTCAGAGCCATGCATTTCTGAGTTATTTCAAGACTCTGGGTATTGGTCCAGCCCTGGGAATCAAACCAGTGACTTTCCACTCTGCAGTCAAGCACTCTGCCGACTGAACTAATCCTGTTACAGTTAATGACATGGATACATTAGAAAAACTATTAAAGAAGTCAAAAAAAGTACTTCTTGTCCTGCATCAATAGGCAAACATTATGGGATGCAACTTACACAGATTTTCTAGGTAGGCCTAAGTAGAAAACCAATTTTGAGGTGACTGACACAAAGGATTAAGATTTCATAGGTGTTGGAATGTCTGCACAGTTATACAGGTTTGTATGGAGAAATTGCTGGACAACAAGATGTGTAGGGTTGCAACTTGAAACCTACAAAGAATTGCCCTTTTAAGAGTAAATGACAGTTACATTGAAAAATTCAATTATGAACATGAAATTTTTTCCAAGTAATTATGCTGTGCTAGCGTCGTTTAGACCAATATAAACCCAGATTCTGCAATTGAATTACAATGCATTAGACTTAAACAAGATCACAGCAAGCTATTGTTACAGTTTCTAGCCTCTACCTCTAGAAGATCTGTCACTTCTTTCTCGTCAGTGAGAGCAAACATTGGAATATCATAGTACTTAAAAGACATGCCAGTACCCTGCAAACAACAAAAACATAAACTGTGAACAAACAAACAAACAAAAAGTAAAGGAGCTAACATGGACAAATTACAAATTAGTAATGAGTAGTGGGTTGAAAAATAAGGTGTGGCCTAGTACAAAAAACATTTTTGTTTTGAACCAATTTTAGGGTATTCTGGACATAGCACCATGAAACACTTTTCAGCAGCACCTCTCAAAATTATTTGATCTATGAACATTAATAATATCCTAGAACAGGGTTCACAGAGCCTCACATCTTTTAAGCGAGCTCTCAAAACATACTTTTTTAAGATAGCTTTTTAATTGACTTATTCATTTATTTTCAAGTTTTTATTTTTATCTGTTTTTATTTTATTTTATTATTATTTTTTTTTTAACATAGAATTTAATCAACTTACATTTTTATGATAGCTTTTAATTTGACTTATTTATATCTTATCGTCTGTTATGTGCATATGAAAAATTAATATTTCTATTGTTTATGCGCAATATAAGTTTTATATTTATAATTATTAATATTTATTACAAGTACACACCTTTGAGCTCCTCAAATTCCATAACTTTTCCATTTTTCCACAACTTAAGGTTTAGCACACACTTTCAAAAAATTTCAAAACTATTCTTGTTTTGGGGGATTTTTTTGCCTAACTCAGTTCAACAGACACAAAATCTGTTGTCCCCCGAAATGTGTGCTGTTTTAACACTTTTTAAATACCTGTCTGTATCTTACTTTGTCTTTGTTTTGACATTATTGTAGTATAAACTAATCTACCAAAAAAAACTTATTTTTCTATGACTTTTAAGGACCAACAATATTGTTAAATTCCTTGACTTTCCAGGCCTAGAAAATGAAATTCTTAAACTTCGTGACTCTCAAGGTTTTCTATGACCGATACAAACATTGTTGAATAATGATTTAAAAGTATAGTTCACAACATTTTGAGGTAACAATAGTATCGCAGTTCCAATCTTTTCATGGCCGTGACTTTTTTCTTCACAAATTTGAGAATACAAGAGAGAGATGAAATTTGATTGTCCTGATTCATCCTTATAATTCACTTGGTCTTCAGAGTTAACTCACACAACAATCTATTAATAGTAACCATTTTGACCACGAAGCAAAATTTTTGTTGAGAAATTTTAAACTGAAATATATTTTGCGAAATTATCATAGAAAAAAAGTCAAAAATTTGAACCCACAAAGACGAAAGACTTTTCGTTATTCAACTAAATTGCCAAGGGAAATTCAATATTGATTACTTACATCTTTGTTCCACTTTACTTTTCTGCAGTTTGCATAATCCTTATCACCATTATATGCCCCTGAGAACAAAACAAATATAATTTGGGTGGTCTTTCTCATTACTCTTGAAAAAAATAACAGGGAAATTTTCACAGATGACAGTAAAAATATTATTGAGAAGTAGATATTGTGTAATGACACTGTCAAAGTGCATCAAGCTCTAACATTATAGCACATGTGCTACATGTATGCCTCACCCTGGTGTCTACACACACAGGGGACCCATCCAGTGCAAACAAAAGAACCTACATAATATGCAGATCTGGACCTATCCTACTATGTTCTTGTGAACTGCCACAAAGATACACATTTCGTTTTTTCTTTCAGGGAAAGAAACTATTAACAAAAAAAAAACTATTACAAAAAAAAATAGAGCAAACTGACAGCAAACTGAGTCCCTAAAAGCCGCAACACTGTCACTTACCAAAACGATTGTTGGGACAAGCATAATCAGGAGAGGAACCTACAAGACAACAAATATTACTATTATAATTTATTATACACTCAGATATGTTCTATGAACACTGGAAAGAAATATAATACTCTTAGATCAATAACAGCATAAAAAGCTCACTTTGCATGTAGGAATTAATTATTTTATTTTTATCTTACTGTCACATATTTAAATACTGAGGACAAGTTAGTCTAAGTTTCAACCAGTAACATAGCCTTGAAAAAGTGACATAAGACAGATGAAATAGACAAATTTAGAGAAAATGATGGACTCAAACTGTGACAGCAAGGGAGACAAGTGCAAATAAAAATTAGTAGTAAAGTATCACCATGGGCATGGCTTCTTCCACAATATGTGAAACAAAGGGTTTTGAATGGGGTTGGAGGCGGGAGCTCTCACATGAAACAGATAGGTATGCTCATCGAAAAACTAGAATAATGTTATTAAACTGCTAAAGGAGAGCAATCAAGGTGTGGCTCAGACTATAATTTGACCTGAAAGTAGACCATACTCCAACACAGTATCACAACCCTTAGGATACCATAGGGACAAAAATATTAGCTAGACTACATTATTTTTGAACACTTTAAATGAGACCAAAATCTGCAATTTCCAGTCCAATTTCTGTCATTTGCATAAGGGAGTCCCTCCCCACTGAAATTCAGACTAAGGACTTACATACCCCCAACCCACCCCCACTCCACTATAAGAGGCTCTTTACACTGAAAAGGAGATTATGCAAAATGCGAGAGGATTTTTAACAGCAGACATAACTTAAATGACTTAAATTGTTGAGGAATTTCAGTCAATTTATCATGTGGGTGTTTTGATACATGGCATCAAACATCCCCTATCCCCAATTATAAAATAACTTAGATAGTATTAGCACTCTGATTGGCTTAGAGGTGTGTTTGCATGAGAGAGTAATATAAACATTGTGATGTCACAATGTTTTGCTTTTCACCCTCTAATCATACAAGTACGAATTTGAAAAAGTTTTTGTGTTGAAGACTCAAACAACTACACTTTATTTACCCATTCCCTCATCAACTGAGACTTGGAAAATCTTTACAAAACATGCTGTGTCAATTTTTTTTTCTGCTTGAGCGGACGTTTTAAGCGAGAAAACTCCTTATTTTGGAAAGCCTCTTTTTTTTTTTGCAGAACAAGAACTGATTATGGGTGCAAGACTTTGTGCACAAGACTTCATGATTGGTAAAAATTTCTCTTTTAATCAGCGCCATAACAAAGAGATTTGCGATTTTTCTTGGGAAAGTTAACGTATAATAAAAGCAATAGGAAACTTTTTTCCTGAATTTTGCGGATCTTAGCCTGACATACACACTCGAGGGGTTGGGAGAATTCTAGAATATGCAAACAGGGAAAATGTTTTCAGTTGCTTAAACATAATTCTATAGCAAAAACACCTTAAGGAAAAACACCCCTTGCCGTCTGTAACCCTACACCTTACCCTTACAGTTCAGGGACTGATTGATACCCCACAGACCCAGCTAGCCTTACTTGTCTTCCATGTGAGAGGCGCCTTCAAGCACAACATTGTCCCATCAGTCACCTACAGACCCACATATCCTAAATGGTGACCCCCAAGGGATGTTTCTGGACTTCACTCCCCATGATTGGCACATGTCAGATAACACATCCTGACATTTTACTTCACGCTCACAAAATAATAATAAAATTTTTGTGCGTTACTTTGCCAAAACACCTTACTACATGGTAAATTGACTAGATCAGGCTTCAAACCATAGGAAATAAAAAAGTCTGAAGTTTTAAGACATCAATAATTACAAAGAAATGATTAAAGAAGGTGTGAACCATTTTCTGGAGTATATCTGTATTTTCCAGATGGGACAGCTATTGCCAGGGCTCCACTGATCTTTTTTTTGTCCTTCAGTCGTTTAAGAAGATGTCTGAAAAAAGATTACCGGTATGAATAGAAGTGAGGTTCGTTTCAATGACTACATAGTTCTAATAAAACTTAAAAAAAATAATTTAACAATGAAATTTAATGCAGGAAACAACTACAAGTGCCATCTCGTGCCGTTGGCCAGCAGTAGATTTGGTGGTACAGGTACAGTTAGCCTAGCTTGCATCAGCTCCATGTGCTTGGTACAGCATTCTGTGCCACTGGGTTTGTTTAGCCTTTCATTAAGATCTTGTGTTTACTTTTTTTTCCCACTGGTTAGTTGATGTGATGGGTGTCTAGTCCTGTTAAAATGGGGAATCCAGGGGGGGTACTTGGGTTAATGTTTGCAGGGTATGTGCCGCTGGCCTGTCAGAGCCCTACCCCATTATAGTCTATTTTTTGGCCAATCATAGACCCCATCTTAGTTACTTTTTGGAAAATGTAATTCTCGCGATCCCAACTTAGTCACTTTCTATTTATGCATCTACCTTACCAATGTGGTTTCAGGTGGTGGAATATAATGCGGTCAATGCAAACTTATTGTTAAATTTAATAAACAACAACTTTCTGATTTTTTTAACAGAGAATCTTCCCATTTTGAATCCCTACTTACCCCCAAAATCCGAAAATTTGCGACCCCATTCTAGTAAATCTATTGAAAATGGGACACCATTATAGTCAATCCAGTCATGAAAATGCGACCCCATCCAGCGGGACATCCCTATTAGCCTCTTGTAAGGGAGTACCCCCGCCCCCGAGGAGAATCATGGCTGAGATGTGCAGAATCACAACTCATCGGGACACACAACACCAAGGGGCTGGATGTGCCCAAGTGGAAGTCCCTGGATATACCAGGCATCCAGCTCTACTAAGTGACACAGTTGTTAATGATACTTACAAGTCAAAAAGGTCCGACCTGAACAATGGAATGTAAGGTGCATGAATTCCATTTTCTATGATCCAATCAACGTCCGTTTCATTTTCAATATAGTGAAGCACTCCAACATGGCCGTACATACTAGCTGTAATTTAAGTAATGAATGAAAAACATAATAATATACGTCATGTAATATATTATAATAATTGTTAGCCTTGTGAACAATCAAACCTCCTTAACCAAATTACACTAACCCTTTAAGTGCCAATAGTGACCAAAAATAATTTTCTCCTAATAATATCCATACATTGGCAAGAGATAAAGTTATGAGAATTAATAAAATGATCACCAAAGATAAAATGCCATGACCTTTTATCAAATTCTTTCAAGTAATTCTTAAGAAAATCTATGGAGATCAGTTTGGAGAATTTGTATGTGGATATTGGGGCTTAAAGGGCTAAAGGGAAGAACCCAGTCCTTTGCAATAAAGGAGTACATGTAGTAGCCTGCGTCGTAGACATAATTTAACCTCAGTTAGTAACATCTGTGAAGCAGTGCCGAAAATCCTTGTTCTGGGCTCCCAATGGACTCAATGAATTACCCAAGAAGAGTTTTGAATTTCCTTTTAACCTGTTTGACAAATCCACAATCGCTTTTTTCACAGGCCAATCATGGCACAAACTCAAATCCTGACTCAATAAATTAGCAGAAAAGCAATTTCAATTCCCTTTTAACCTGTTTGAAAAATCCACAATGGCTTTCTTAACAGGCCAATCATGGTGCATACTCAAATCCTGGTACACAGGTGGGGACCCAGAACAAGGATTTCGGCACTGTTTTGCAGACAGACTTAACCAGAGTTTAGTTTCGTCTGTGGCACAGCCTACATGTAAGGAGTAGCTGCTATCATTAAATTTTATCCTTACCTTTCAATACATATACAGTTGACTCCCGATAACTCGCACCCTCGCTAACTCAAACCTTGCACTAACTCAAGGCAAAATCGATTTCACGTGGATTTCCATTACACATTTACTGTAATTTTACCCTTGATAAGTCGAACCCTCGATAACTTGAACCTCCCCCTATTATCTCAAAGTAATTTTTGTTTCCCGTCAGATCATTTCGACATTATTATACCCTCGATAATTTGAAGCATGTTTTAAGCCCTTAAAAAGTCCGGAAGAAACAGTGTACTGGCGTCCGAAACATTGAATTTTGAATTTCCCATTGACGTGTTGCATGCATAATTATAGTTTACTAGTGGAGGATGATGTTGTTTGTCACAATTAAGTTGTGTGTTGTTTGTCACAAGTAGTTGTAAGTGTAATCAAATGGTAAGAAGCGAAATTGGGGAACAACTTCACATGCATTTTGTCCAATATCACGGGTGACAAATTACGCTCATAATCATTGTTTTTTTACTGGTTAATTGTATCGGGAACTCCAGGCACTGAAAAGTTTAGCACATAAAGTTTGGTTCAATTTCACAATTTTCTGAAATTTTCAACAAAATGCCTGTTAGAATCCTTCTTGATGTGCTCTTTCATGTGTTTAGGTTAATTTCTTAAGTGTCTTTTAATGCACTGATATTTTCGTTCATAACATTTTAAAACCTTGAGACCATTTTGGCACTGAAACATACAGAATGTTGCCATAGAAATTTTGTAATTTCATATGTAAAATAATTTTATTATAAATTAATGCTGAAATTTCATGCCAAAGTTACAAAGAAATTTGTCACCCATGAGATTAGAGTTCATTACTACACTCTGTACTAAGAAGGCAGTGTAATCCAGGTTACTTACAGGTACAGCCAATTTGATGTGTAGCATTTGTTAGGATGACACAAGGTTTTATTCCATAAAGGTCTTGATAAATTTTCTGAGCAACCTTGTCTCCTGCAGCTGTTTAAAATAATTAATCAAACCATCATTATCATCAGATGACAATAAAAAATATAAATATGTGTTATTAATCATACGTGAGGTAATAGTGAAGTAACAATAAATGTGCAATATAACAGATGAACCTCCTGTAAGCAACCACCCAAAATCAGGGCCGTCAACCTCCCCTCCGCCCACTACACATCTTCAAATATTGAGAACTGATGGGGAAGGGGGATGATAGATGATGTCATAATGCACGGCAGATTACAACATTTGTGAAGAAAAAAACATGCAAAAAAGATGTTTTTGGAATTGTAACATTTGACCTAACTGGTTTACTTCCCACCAATCACGTTATTGCTTATATTACAATGGCATACCGGAGTTTGTGAGAAAACGTTCAATGTTAACTGTAAAATAGCTCAAACAATGCAAAATATTTGAAATTTCATTGTCAGAAAGTCGAGTCTACAAGAAATGGCGAACTTTGGTGATTATCCGGGAGATTTCAGACTCTAATCTGAAGACCGGGAGAAAAGGTTCAAAATCTGGAGTCTCCCGGATTATCCGGGAGAGTTGACAGCCCTGCAAAATTTAAAAATTTGGTGATCACTTATGAGACTCGACAAACAAGAGGGTCTCTTCCGGGAAGAAGTTTCAACACATCTAATTTTTGGAAGATAATTTATTGCATGCAATTTCTAAGTTCAAGACGTATCAGAATAGTTCCATGTTGTCTCCGAAAGTTATTCTTGTACATTTTGCGGCGTACTCCATAAAGCAAACAGAGAACACATCATGCATCAAGTGGTCGCTTGAAAGAGGTTAAAAACAATGGTAAATAATAAAACCAAAAGTGGCTTTAAGATAGACAAGTCGAAAGCTAAACAAGTCAGTTGTCAAAATTTGCCAAAACCATGCACAATTTTGGCCTGGTTGAAGAAGACTTGATTACATTTAAAATTTCCGTTTTGGTGACATGAACTAAAACTATGCGATCTATATATTGTTGTAAATTAATAACCCACTCACCAGTGTGAAAAAGGACAAGACATAAGCTTACACAAATTGTCCAAACTGCCGGTTTGGTCGCCATATTGAAGGTCCTTATTTTCCCAGAAGAACTTTGGGTCGTGCATATTTTCTCCGAAGATCACTTCCGGTTCTTACAACCGAAAATTTCCGGTAATGCTCAGTCCTCTACAGTGGTCCCGGCCAAGATGGCGGTTGAGTCTGCTGCACAGGTCAGTATTGTTCTTTTCAAAGTTTTGTCATTCTCGTCGATGCTCTATC
Source organism: Porites rus (assembly GCA_964035705.1). Taxonomy (NCBI): domain Eukaryota; kingdom Metazoa; phylum Cnidaria; class Anthozoa; order Scleractinia; family Poritidae; genus Porites; species Porites rus. Next base: position 25,419,677 of record OZ038000.1, read on the forward strand.
ACAGTCGCCTCGTTATGTATAAAACATTGGGTGGCATTTTTCTCATACAGCCTTACACTCCGTCATATTCTGTTGTTTTCTTCAATTTGAGCCGATTGCCACCTTGTCACTAGTGTGATGGAAAACATTCAAGGAGACTGGTATCAGGTTTTAAATAGAATCTTGATGATCATGTTTACTGTACTATTGGTTTCCAGCTCTTTGTACGATTAGGAGGGAAGCAGACATTAGATGGCTTGGATAAAAATCTCTTTGGTGATATTCCAGAGGGCATCCAGCCAGGAAGTGTTGTGGAATTTAGTGGCCAGGAGGGAAGTGGAAAGACAGAGATGCTTCTGCATTTAATTGCAAATTGTATTCTTCCCAAGACATGGAAAGATCTGGTACTGAATGGACGTTCTATTGGAGTTGTGTTTGTGGACTGTGATTATCATTTTCAGTTACTGCGACTAGTCACAATTCTTGAGCATAGGATATTAAATGCCATAAAGGAAACACAAGGAGTTTCCATGGCAACAGCAAATATCAACCGGAACAACTCCACCCACAGTGATAATCAGCAGTGTATTTCTGGCTATCCTGAGAAGTACAATGATTATGAAAACTGTATCAAAACTTGTCTCGGACACTTATTTATTGTGCATTGCAATAGTAGCCTTCAGATGTTAGCTACAATCGTATCCCTGGAAAATCTTTTATCCGCAAAACCAGAGGTTGGGGTCTTTATGATTGACAGTTTAAGTGCGTTTTACTGGGTTGATAGATATAATGGTGGAGAGAGTCTGGCCTCTCAAGAATCTAACCAACGAAAGATTGTTGATGCTTTAGCGAAGTACACACAGCAGTATCATGTAGTACTGATTGTCACAAAACAAACAATTTTTACATCATCTGAAAAGTCAATTCATAGAGACTACTTATGCCAGAGTTGGCAAAGACTGGTTAATTATCGCTATAAGTTTGACAGGAAAAAGACACATAATGGAGTTGATTTGATGTTCTCAGTTTGCAGAACATATCCATCTGGCAACACTGTCAGAGAATTTTGCATAAAGGAAAGTGGCATTGAGTTTGTAACCTAATTAATTTGCTTAAAGTTTTTGAAATGAAATTTTATTTCCAATAAATAAGCACAGCATATCCAGCTTGTTTTTTCCTGCCTGCCATAAATTTGCCAATCAGATTGTTACATTTTTCGAATGAGTCTGTTAGTAATAATGAATGTTACCAAGTAGACATAGCCTGCAAATGCAGACATATTTCTGGTTGTTGCTTTGTAGCAGACGGTACTGACAACACAAATTATGTCTGCATTCATGGGCTAGGTGCACACAGACTGCAAAACAGTCGGTTTTTTTCTCAAAATCAGCAAAGAAATCAGTAAAGAGTCTTGCACGCGCGAAGCGCACGAGCATCACACGCCCTATGGACTGTTTTCAGTCGAAGGTGCACAGGGCCTTCTGGAATGTTTTAAAGAAGTGAAAGTACTGGTAGTTGGCTGATTTTGCCATCTTTTGTAGGGGAGGACAGGCAGTGCCGTCAACAACCTCATTCCCAGGGTTCTCTCCTACCCTCCCTACAGAGCGAGAGAGAGAGAGAGACCCTCTCTCTGTCTCTCGCTCCGTAGGGCGGGTAGGAGAGAACCCTGGGAACGAGGTTGTGCTGTCAACTCTCCGTGATAATCTGGGAGACTCCAGATTTTGAACCGTGTTTTGTGTCATCACAATATTTTGCAATCAAAAATGGGGTAGACTGTGAGCAACCTCTCTTCTTCTTCAGAGTAAGTGAGGAGAATGCATACGGTGCACGAGTGGAAAACCGCATGTGGTCATTTGTGTGTCTTGTGCGTTTCACTCGACAGACTAATAAAAAGAAAGATTGCTCTAAGGAATCAGAGGAATAGCACATTAGAAAAGTTGCCAAAAAAAGACAAGTAGTCAGTGGTGGTTTTTGCCAGTTACCAGCTATTTAGGTCAACCCTGGGTGCACTGGAGGCTTATATAAGTAAATCAGCGGGTTACTTTAAACAGTCAAGTGAGGCTAAGGAGCCTGCTTAGTAACCCTGAGCAATCAATTTTGCGATATATAAAAACTTCTTTTGGCAGGTCACCATTACTCCTTTATTCAAGGAGATTGAATGTAAGGGAAGAGCAAGGAGAGCACTTCACCCCCTACCATTTTCTTTGTCTATCCTCTATCCCCAGGAGGTTCCAGGGAAGTCACATACCAGTGAAAAGTGCAGAATCTCTTGCAGGACCTATCCTCGGAGACCCAGGGATAGTTAGTCGGGACGATAGAACGTTAGTGGTGAAAGTTTACGGTACGATCGAGACGAGCAGTAAACTTTCACCACGAACATTCTATCGTCCCGACTAACTGCCCCTGGGTCTCCAAGGATGGCAGGACCTGGATTAAATCTAAAATATAAAGTTTCAACCAATTTTGTTAAAATGTATCTTCCAGTTAACCTCAATACAAGGGGTTGCTGTAGACAGAGAGGAGTGGCGGGGGAGGGGGGTAACTTTTTCATATTTGATTTTGATTTTATACCTTATCTGTATTGGCTATTTTTTCTTCTATAGATTTGGGATGAGTATAGGGAAGGGAGATGGCTACCTACCTTAAAACTTCCACTGTCATATATTATGAAATCAGAATGGCGTTTAAATGTCCATTTAATTTTTTTCAATACCGTAAATTCAGTTCCAGATCCTCCTCGGTCATTAATTACTCCCGCAATTAATTTGATCAGCGGCTAATTGCTGTCGTCATAGAGACGTCTTTCCAGTATTCTCAGCGCAATTAGATCCCTCCAGTTTTGATCGTCTCCCTTCCTCGCTTTCCTTCGTGTGTATCGATTTCAGCTGAAAACATGGCGGTGCAATATGCTCCTATGAAACTTCGAGTACCGCCTGGCTTTCAAAACTTACTGGAGGGTTTAGCGAGGGAGGTCTTGCGAGAACAGCCCGACGACATCATTGTTTTCGCCGCGCAGTATTTCAAAAACCAGCTTCAAATCCGAGATGGTAAGCTTACGCTTTTGCCTTGATCAGCTTTACTGCTTAAGTTGTTAAGTAAATATTCTTTTGAACAGAGAGGAAGATTTGTCGGTGTTGGGAGGCTATAACTAGATGTTTCCATTTGCCCTTCGAATAGATCGGTTTCTCGGATGAGTTCTAATTAATCCTACTGATTACAATTTGTTAGTGTCGTATGCTTGATCACAAAATAAAATTGCTACTTTTTTCGATCGATCTTGTTTTCTTCTTTTAGTCGTAGGAAATTGTCGTTATAAAAAGTACTTTATTTAAATAACGAATAGTATTTAAAAAGTGTTGAGATGTAAGCTCATGTTTATGAAACCATCTTTTTGAGTTTACCTTTATTAAATTGTCAACATTAAACAGGACGGAAACGAAGGTGAACTGTTTGCATAGACAGTACGAAGGAAATTTAATTAACATGTTTCACCTAAGAATGTAACGATATCCACAAAACTTAGGCTTACTTCATGCTTTGAGGGGAATTTTCTCTTACCGACAAAATCAATTAAGCTTACTTTATTCAGGTACTTACACATTCAACTTGCAGCATGTACATCGTGTAATTTTCACTGTATAAAAATATCGCATAAACTGTCCCGAACCTAGACGTTGGTCATATAAACAATAGGAATTTTAGAATCAATAAAAACCATACACTGTGCCAATAAGTAATATTAGTACTTTGCTGCATTGTAGAGACTGGAAAAGATGATGCAAAAAAAGGCGATCAAATGGAAAGATTGGTGAAAGGAGAGGAGGTTGATATAGATTTGAAAGATCCTGAGGTACAGGCAGCAGCAACTAAGATTCAAGCAAGTTTCCGGGGTCACAAAGCTCGCGAGGATGTGAAGAAGAAAAAAGATGAAGAGGCTGCAGCCATTAAAATCCAGGCCAGCTTCCGTGGTCACCAAGCAAGAGAGAGAGTTAAAGACATAAAACTTACGCAGAGCCAGGAGATGATGTCAGAGAGTGCAACTGGTGTTGAGGCTGATGTTGTGGGGGATGATTCCACTACTCTGCCTGAAGAAGCCAAAAACCTAGAAGAAGACATTTCGAGGGGACCAGAAGAGCAGGAGGCTTCCGTCCATGAAAAACTTGATGAGGCTGAAGGAGCCGGTACAGAGGCTGTCCCTGTGGAGCCTGAAGTGATGGAGCCTGCTGCGGAAGGAGATTCTGAAGTTCCAGACAGACAGGAAGTGGAGGGAGAAACAGAAGACGTGACTAATGAGGGTGGAGCAGGGGATGTTCAAGTGCAAGAGGCAGCAGAACCTGGAGAAGAGAAGGTGGAAGATAGCGCAGAAACTGCAGAGGAGAAGGCAGAAGATGCAGGCGAAACAGGAGATGGGGCTGCTGATGTCCAGCAGCCTGGTGAGGCTCAAGGGGGGGAGGTAGAAGGTGAGGCAGAGCAAGTAGATCTTGATTTGAATGATCCAGAGCTGCACAGCGCTGCAGTTAAGATCCAAGCTAGTTTTAGGGGCCACAAGGTAAGGGAAGGGGTGAAAACCACAAAAAGTTCCGAGTCTTTACCTCAAGAACCCCAGGGTGAAGGTGGAGAAACATCAGAGGAGAAACCTGATGAGGAGAAAAAGGAGGAAACGGAGGGGGATAAAGATGGCGAACCATCTGTGCCTGAGGGTGCTGAAGAATCCAAACCATCAGAAGATTAACTTATTTATATTTTGCTTGTTATGAGAGCCCAGGGGGTAGCCCAGATTTTAGCGACGGGGATGATCGAATGGGGGCAAAAATCAAAACTCAAAAAAACCCCTGGACCAAAAATTAGCCCTCAAAAAATCCCATGCCGTATTTCCAAGCCTTAAAAGTTTCCAGAAAGCAAAACAAATTTGGTTGTACTTTATTGGTAGAACTATACGCCAGGATACGTGTGCACGACCATGAATCTTCAGATTGTTTTGAATACCCAAAAAAATCCCTACTTAAATCAAGCCACCCGAAAAAATACTTGCCAAATTGTTCTAGACCAAAAAATTTGGGAATTGAAAATTTCAAACCCAAAAGATCCTTGGATCATCCCCGTCACTTGAAATCTGGAGTTCACCCTAGGTGTGAGAGTCCCCAATAGGGTTCTTCAATTTTGCAAAATCCCTCAATCCTGTTATCGCCCTGATGGGTTATTTTCAGCGTCCAGCATCCTGAGCATACTTTCAATCCAGTTTCTTGCTCTCATTTTGCTTTAAAATCTTGAATCCTGGCCTTCAATCCCTCGTCCCAAAAAAATCTGTTGGGGAACCCTCAGTTGTATCATATTGCTAACTATATATTTAAAGTTGAGTGTCGTTTACAACTTTAAGTTAACGGTTTTCTCATTTGAGAGAAGATATAAATTAAAGAAAAACTTGGGCTCAATAATTTATTGTACTCCTAACAGAATCTTATAATATGATAATTTATAACTTGGAGTAATGTAATAAATGGTAACTTTGTGGTTCTTTAAGAAGTTTTCTTTGAAAGGGGCTTATCAAAAATTTAGAGCACACTCACAGGTATAGTTTATACACTTTATGGTTAATAAGAAGTTTGTTTATACAATATCTTGTATAGTTTAGTATCAGATTTTGGTGGTTAGGTTTTGTGTGTGTATATGTTACCGATTTTCGACAAGACATTTATGCTTAAATTTTGCAAACCTGACGTAAAGTTAGCTTAAAAAGTGATTAGATTTAATTTCATTTGTTTTCAATTTATGGTTGCATAATGTAGGTGGTTATGCAGCCCCCATTGTTTCATGCTAAACACATGTCTCACACAAAACAACAATACCATGCACTCAGTAGTAATTACATATAGATGTGTGTTTCTGATAAGCAGGAATTTATGACACGTTTGTAAATATTATTGGAGCCACTTACAAGTAGTGATTTTATCATCGAGGTTTTTAATATCAAGTTGTAGATATTACATATATAATTTGAGATGCCACACTCTGTTGCAGAATTTTTAGCCTTACAGAGGATGATTATTAAATCATTTCTGAAACAGTTGTAACTCATCTGACAGCTTCCTGAATAGTTTCTTTTAATATAACTGTTCACAGTTATAAATGTAGTAAATAATTAACAAATTAGTTTTTTCGTTGTTATTATTGTGGGTGTCTAGTAATCAGCTTGCTCTTTCACACCTGGAGGTCATTAATGGGCAGGAAAAACCACCTGCTAGGAGCTGAGTTTTTATTATTTTTTTAAACAGCACATTCTGTTTCTAATTTTAGAGCTTGTTATTTGAATTTGTTAATATTTGCTGCCAATGGGTATATCTTTGGCATTGGTTTCCCAACTCACATTTAAAGATTGGCTGACAGAGGTGATTCAAGTGTATATGAGAGGAATAATTTCTATAAACAATTTCATGAAAGTAGAACAAAGCAGTTCGGTGTGTAACAGCACAGGTTACCCAGGCTCTGTGATAGTACCACAGAATAATTCCAGTAAGTTTCATCGATTATTAAGTATTTCATACAAACACTGTAATTTGATAGGATTCAGTACTGTGGTAATATCAAAGACCCTAGGTTACCAGAAGCAGGGAATTAAAGCAATGTGGCAAATAATGAATATAAATATGGTTATATATTAATTTTTTTTGGTGTCCTCTTGTTTGTCTGGATACTGCTTAGAGGTGAAATAAAATTTTAAAATTGAAATTATACACTACCTTTAGATTTTGGTTTGCTATATATAACTGAAAACAGGTTTTATTTCATTACTTAATCATATTTGAAGCCAGCTGTTTTACCGGAGAGAATTATACTTGTTGAATGATTGGCCGCCATAGCTGACATTAAAGTGACTTTATTACCTGTTATATTTTAGTCATGTTTTCAACATTAGGTTCAGCTCCCAGGAGAGGCGGGGGGCGGGGGGGGGGGGGCGCTAAAAAATTTTACACGGGGAGGCTACCATTTTTGACAGAAAGGGTACCCCTTTTGCATACCCACCTTCCATTGACAAAATGGTACTTCTTTCACATCGGCTTGTTTAGACGTTTGCATCCTTTTTAACTGCTGTAAATGAACTCTCTTTAAATATGTATAACTTACAAACCAGAACGTTTTGTTGACCTTTCACAGCTAAATATACATCTCTTAGCCCTGTTGGGCCTCTTACAGACCGAAATGATAGATTTCCCCACCTTTTCATATAATTCAGCTTGTGAAATTCCTACCCCTTCCATATACCTGAAACCTGAAAAAAAAGTACCCTTCTCGGGTGGAGCCTCCCTTTATAAAGTTCACGTTTTTGGAAATGACGTTTTTCTTGGATATAAAAATGGCCGATAATTTTTTCCCCTCACAGTCCAAATATTGCTTCTGTTAGTTGAAAAGGCCATTTACACGATGACGTCATTTTACTACTACGACCAGAATCCTTTAGTGTTTTGCTTTCTTGTACAAATTAGGGCTTTTATTATTCAAACCTCACTGGGATTACTAAATTGAAATATGAAAGAAAAAACGAAAAGGATTCTGGTCTTAGTAGTAAAATGACGTCATCGTGCAAATGGCCTACTAGAAGGCTTCCAGGAGACACTAAATCAGACCCCGTGTTGTTCAAAAGGTGGATATCGCTATTCACTGTGTGGTTTTATCCCGTGGATAACGCAATTAGGGTGTCCCTGATACTTATCTACTTGATTCCGATTTATCTGGTGGATAACGCTCTCCAGTGTTTGAACAACCGGCGCCAGGTCTTAAAGGTATATCAAACATTTCAAAAAATCGTGATTTGTACCTCTAACAATGTGATGCATTTCAGAAGTCGTTGACAAGATGATACTTAAGACTGCTGAAGTGAAAGCCAAGGATGACGAGATTCCAATAATTGTTGTAGTGGAAATTGCAACTTCTGAAGCCGATGCACTTGAGGTTGAAACCAAAGCTGATGAACAGAGACAGCACGAGACTCAAGAACGACGTCAGGAAGAGGAGCCTGAAGTTTCACAGGAGATGAGTAGTGAAACTGCTCTAGAAGAATTGGCTGCGGATGATAGGGTCAATAAGGAGGATGCTGTTACCAATGAAAAAGTCTTTGATGGCCCAGAGAAAGACACAGATACAGTTGTTCAGGACGAGAGCGTCTCCCAGAATAGTTTAGCCAATGAAGAGGACGCTACAAAGGAAAGAGAATCTCAAGATGATAGTGCTGCTCAAATCGCAGTTTCCCAGGAAGATGAAACGGCACCGGAAGTAACTGAGGGCGCTGTGGAAGAACAGGCAGTTGCAAATGAGCTTCCTGTTCAGGAAGTTGCTCTCCTTAAAGAAGTGGCTCAAGAGGAGGTGTCTTTGCTGAAAGAGGTAACCGAAAAAGAGAGTGAAAGTGCAGCCCAAAAAGACAATTCTGCCCAGGAAGAAATTTCACCGGATGACACAGCTCTGGAAGAGATCGGTAGAGAAGACCAATCTCAAGGAGAAAAAGGAGCCAAAGAGGAGTTAGGTGAGGGAAAAATTGCTGATCAGGAAAAATGTGAAACAGCAAAAGGTGCTGACGAGGTAGTGGAGCCAAATGGTTTAGAGGTAGATAGTGGAAGTCGGGAGACAGCTGCAGAGGGAGATAGTGTTGTTAAGGAGGAAGCCGCTGTTGCCAAGAAGGTGGCATGTGAGGATGACAGTAACGCTCAGGAGCATTCAGTGCAAAATGATACTGCTGAAAAGGAAGCAGCTGAGGATGATTTCAGTCCTCTGGAGACAGCAGCTGAAAATGAAGATTCTCAGAAGGTAGCAGTCGTTGAAGACAGTGGTTCTCAAGAAGCAACAGTTGGAGATAGTGTTATCCAGGAAGTAACAGCTGAGGGAGATAGTCCTGCACAGGAGCCACGAGCTAAGGATGGTGCTGTCCAAGAAGCAACACCTGAGGCAGACTGTGGTACTCAGGAAGTGACAGCTGGGGCAGATAGCAATGTTCAGGAAGAAGCAGCTGAAGAAGGCACTGCTCAGGGGGTGACAGTCGAGGGAGACAGTGTTGAACAGGAGACAGTAAGTGAAGGTAGTGCTGATCAGCAGGTTGCAACTGAGGCAGATGGTAGTGTTCAGGAAGCAGCAACGGAAGATGGTACTCAAGAGGGGGCAGCCGACGCAGACAGTAGTGCTCAGGATCAAGCAACAACTGATGATGCTACTGCTCAGGAGGTAACACCTGTGACCGGTGGTGTTGCTCAGGGGGTAGCAATTGAAGATGGAGCTGATCAGCAGGTGATAACGGAGGAGGAAAGCAAAGCTGAGGAGGTAGACGCCGCAGATGGGACAGAAAATGCAGACAGTGGTGTCCAGGAAGCAGCAACTGAAAATGGTCCTGAAGAGGTAACTACTGAAACAGATGCTGGTCCGGACGGGATTGCAGCTGAACATGAGGCTAACCAGGAAGTTGTAGCTGAGACGGACAGTAGTGTACAAAAGGCTGCAGAAGACCATACTGCCCAGGGTATAGTTGAGGTTGACAGTGGTGTTCAGGAGGCAGTAGCTGAGGGTGTTGTCTCCCAGGGAGAGGAAGATGCTATCCAGGAGGTATTGGCTGAGCCAGATAGTACTAGTAGTGGTCAAGAGGAAGCAGTTGAGGCAGACAGAAAGGAGGAAGCAGTAGCCAAAAATGAGAATGATGAACAGGAGGTTAATGCAACCCAACAGGAGCCAGTTGAGGTAGATACCAAGGAGGGGTTGGTTGCTGAAAAAGAGGGTGCTGCTCAAGAGGGGACAGATAAAGTAGACAATAGTACCAGCGAAGAAGGTGCTGCGGGTCAGCAGGAGGTAGAAGCTGAAGGGAGTGATGCTCAGGAAGCAGCAGCTGAAGAAGATGTAGGTGCTCAAGGGGAGTGTGCTACACCTCCTCAAAATTTGGTAGCTGGAACAGATGGTGAGGCTCAAGAGCCTGAAGCTGAGGGAAACAGCTTACAAGACTCACCTGAAGGGCAGGCAGTTTCTGAAGCAAGTGCTGCCCATAGCGAGGCTACTGAAGGAAAAACTCAAGGAGAGGACAGCGGTGTTAAGGGTGAGGTGACTGAGAATGCAATGCCTGATGGGGATGCCGTGGTGAACAGCACTGAACAAAAGGAGGAACAAACTAACGCGACTGAAGGAGATGAAGGCGAAAGTAGAAAACCCAAGGCAAGCTAGAAGCATGCATTCAGACATTATGTCTATGGCGGAAGTCAAACAGGACCCATGCATTCTGTCCATGTTGTTATCTTAGGCGCTTTTGTCTATAAAAACAAACCTGGATTCGCGTCTAGCTGCTAGTTATACTTAGTTTTTAAACCATGCAGAGAATCAGACTTAAGTCCCAAGTTACATCTTCATCCAGGCTAGACCGCATTCGTTCATGACATGGAAAAAGCTTTCAGTAAATTACCCTCTCAGTCTTTGTTGGCGGGAACTCAAACAGGATAATTGCAGGTGTGGCAGTAACAATCTGGCGCAGCCATGGAGTGTAACATTGAAGTGGGTCAATAAACTATTACAAAACTAACTGTTGCCTTTTGTTTAGTGACTGGGTTGACTATAGTTTTCCAGTTAAGTTCCTTCCGCACATGATAGAAAAATCGGTCAAGCTTTTCCTTCAGAGACGTTGCACCAGAATACAAAATGGTTAATACATTTAGAGACTGGGAAATAGTTTATTCCTTTTATGGAATTTCGATGCTTACATCTGAAGATTGTATTTCCACTCGCGATGTAATTGTTATAGCCACAGCGTACAAAAAAAATGAAACCCTTTTGAGGTGAAGGCAGCGTGTGAGATGAACATCCGGTTTAATCACTTCCTGTTGAAAATCACGTGACTATTTCGATAAAACCTCGCAAATTTTGAACGCTTTCGTGCAACCCAGCTGCAAGAAACATGGCTATGTGTTAGCGTAAGACTCACGTACTTACGGTCGTACACTAACTGGGGACAAACTCAGGTAAGTTTTATACCCTACTCTAGGGTTAATTAATGCTTTTATCAAATTCAATAGCTATCGTTAGTAGAAATTATTTGTCATCGATCTGAAGTGTTGGCAATTCGCAAAGCTAAAGCAAAGTTTGATGTTTTGGTCTTAATGCAGGCTGATAATGCTAAAAATGCCTTCGATCTGTACTTCTTTTCTAAAAAAATTTAAAAAGCAAATAAGCAGTAGTAAACGCATTCGTTTGATTTGGCTTAGCATCATAACGATTAAAATGCGGACAGAACTCCCATTCCTGCATGCAACCGGCTTAACCCGCGCGTTCCAGAGTTCACTCAGGTTCACTGTGCCCGTGTTTTGATAAGATTAAGTTCACTTACATCTATATTGGTTTAAGGTTTACAAGGGAATCTCTATCTGCCGTGGACAATGTAAATTGACCTATTTAGTTATGCTTTAGTTAGGCTTTTTATTCCTCAAGAAAATGGTATCTGAGGAAACGTAGAAAATTCGATCTTCCAAGTCACTGATTTATTGTAAGGGTTGGAGTGGCAGGTACTGTAGAGCAATGGCAACATTCCACTGGCTTCCTTTTGTGATTCACCCTGGTTATTATGGTGGTAACCCGGGGGGAGGGTGAGGGGTTCTCGATGAAGTTTTTTACGGGAGTCTCCACCCCAAAGTCCAAACCCCTTGTGACCCTTGTCCTTTAATATAGCATTTTTTGCAGAAGAGGTACCCCTTTCATATACCTTCTACTGACAAATGATATTGCTTTCACAAAGCTAGTATTTAACAATGCATCCCTTTTAACTGCTAAAATGCACCTTCTTTTAGTATGAATAACTCTCTTAATCAGGATGTTTTCTTGTATATTTCACATCCTTAAAATGCAACTTTCAAAGACTGACATGAGAGATTTCCCTACCCTTTCATGTACTCCAAAAAGCTTGCTCCACTTGCACTCTTCTGTGAGAGCCTTAAGAGGTCTGTTTGCTTGCTCTCTGCTGAGAAAGTGAAACTCTTGAGGTCGACTTTTTTGGCAGGTCTAATGAAATCCCTACCCTTTCAAATACCAGAAGCTTGGCTAGTAACCTCCACCCCCCCCCCTCCCCCCACAACCTCCAAGGATGAGTGGTTGTGAATCAAAATAATGCACAAATACATATGTACTTGAAAATTCCATAAGGGGCAAACTAAAATGCCTTGGTTTGGTGATTACATTATATGATGGCTGCTCTAACCAGGAAACTGCAAAACTGGTGTAATTTCTGGGAAATGATCCTGAAACCAGGAAGAAAGCGTTTGCAGCAGTGCCAGTTCATAGGACTAGATAAGGAGTCATCCAATGGATACTTAGCAATTATTGAATGAGACTGAGTATCATCTGAAGAATTATTGGCCAAGGCAGACAACACCCTCTGAGATCTCCATAATTCTTCAGATGATACGAAAGCTCAATAATTGTTTTATTATTCATTCAAAATAATTAAATTATTTATTTAGTTTAAAAACAAGCTAAAACATGCTTACCTCTATCAATGATAAGTTCATCTTCATAGTGCTTGTTTTTCAGCAAGTTTAGGAGATAAAGGGTCGTTCAGTTCTGCAAATATTCTCCAAATAGCAGGTGTCCTCCGTCAAGTTGTCTTCTTGCTGTTCTTTCTATGTTTTTAGCCAATAGTTTGCCTACTTCTTCTTGTGAAAGGAGTGAAACATTCCACCATTTCGTATTCACTACCAAAACAACTCAACCTCGTCCTCAGGTCTTCTAGGTTAACCGTTCAATAATCTGGCAATTTTGCCACACAACTGATGTCATCAGCTCACATATTGCAAAATTCTTCCAAATTTGGTCAACTGTAGCTGGTTATGATGAATTATGTGTGGAATTTTAGCCAATCAGAAACGGAAAAATATTTTGAATGAATAATAATGTTATGCACCTTTTGAGCAACTGGTAAAATTTAATTTAAAGTTGAGGGAGGGGTCCCCTCCCCTTATCTTAGGCCCCCTCTTACTATCACGGGGTCAGGGGGGGGTGGTTTCCCCTTTTATTCAAGGTCAAGATCCACCACTATAGTATGTATTATGTACTATATAATGAATGTGTTGCTGTAATGTAGCTTTTTTTGTTTTATTTTGATTCTAGCATTGACCTGCATGTATTCCGCCAGCATGGATTTTATGGCCCTCTTGCTTCCCTGCATGTCAATGTTTTTTGTTTGGACAAGCTTGTATTGCTTATTATGTTTTGTTAACCCTCATCGGAGTTATGAATGGAACTGCCGACTAGTCACTATAATACATGCATCATTGACTACAATATTGTCTTTCTGGTGTGGGTTTATCACAGGACCTTGGCCATTGGTGTTTATGGGAGAAGCAAATACTCCTTTTCAAACATTCATTGCTACATTTACTCTTGGATACTTCATTTTTGATTTTCTCTGGTGTTTGTACATGAGAACAGAAGGATTGGACATGTTGTTTCACCATACGATATCAGTGAGTGGTATAGCGTTTATCCTTTTCAACGAGTATTCAGGACCAGAGCTTGTTGCGACAATACTTGGAACAGAAATTTCTAACCCTTTCTTACAACTGAGATGGTTTTTACGAGAAACAGGACAGTATGAAACATTGCTTGCGAAAGTAAATGATATTATCTTTATGACAGTTTTCATTTGTTGGCGTCTGGGACCTGGATCTTTGTTATGGTATCGGACGGTCATTGTGTCTCCTAAACCAAAACTTTTTGTCAAGCTTGGCGGTACAGGTTTGTATTTAATAGGCTGGGTATGGGCATTTTTTATAGTTAGATTTGCAAGAAAGAGATTCTTTGGAAAAAAGAAAAGCAAATAGTAAATCAAGGGTCGCCAGGAGTAAAAGCCCCAAGTGAATTTAAGAAACTACTAGATTTCTCCTTTCAATTTGCCTTTTACAAGCTTGTGAATCAATGTAAGAATTTGATATTAACCCTTTTAGTTGCAATACCCATAAGCAAAAATCCAGAATGATCTCCATACATTTCCATGAAGAATAATTAGTGGAGAGTACAGGAATTTGATAAAAGATCAAAGCATTTTTCCCTGAGGTGATTATTTCATTAATTCTCATAACCTTGTCTCTTGATGATGTATTGATGTTGTGAGGAGAAAGTTGATGTTGGTCACTCTTGGGGCTTAAACTAAAGGGTTAAGTCAAGAGTTCAGGAGTCACTGGGGGCCTTATTCTACACATGAATATTATTCTATATCCTTTTTATACATGAAGGGACAGTTTCTCAATGATTAGACACTGTGTAAAAACCCAACAGAAGTGTTTATGGTAAGATAAATACACTTAAAGTGGTCCCACTAAAAATTCTATATTTTTAAGTACATTAAAATTTATTAAAAGTGTCCTTGGTTAAAAATGGTAAGGAAACATGTGGACTAATACTGCTGTAACATTTCATAAATTACTTGTTAAAAGTAATATTGATATTCATAATTATATGTGCTTCAGTGGAGAAATAAATTATACAGAGTATAAAAAAGTGTCAGGTTGAAGTTTTCAGAACCATCAATAATGGTGCCTTGGTGATGAACTAGTGAGTTCAAAACAGAAAAAATATAAATGTACTAGTGATATTTAAGTCTGGTGTATTGCATATGTGATACTTCCCTCTATTCCTATTCAGTATACAATTTATTTTTCATTTTTATTGATACCATTATCGGGGTGAGCTGAATGTTCAAATACATTTATTTTCAGTTTATGGGGCCACTATTCACTTACTAGCTCTCCTTCTTTATTAATCAGCATGGGTTAAGTAAATTATTGCTTATCTTTATACACTTGAGCCTCTCCACAATGGCCACATTTGGGACAGAAGAAAGTGGCCGTTGTAGAAAGGTGGCCGTTGTAGAGAGGTTTAAACAAGAGTCAATGTATGGACTGTCCGCCCCCAAAAAAGTGGTCATTGTGAGAGGTGGCTGATAGTGGAGGTTGGACTGTATACATAATTTACTGATAAGCAGGTAACAGGAAAATGGTAGTCATATCATAAATCCCAAAATTTCCAGTATTTTTTAAGTAGGTAGTTATTTCATTTTAATTTAGTACTTTCAAAATTAGAATATGTGTTATTTTTTATAGAATTATATGGAGAACATGCAATATTATTTAAAAGAGTGGTGTATAGTAATTTTTCAGTTTATCAATAATTTAATGGTAAATATTACATTGGTAACCTTCATTAGTGTTCAGAATGTTAATTGTGTTGTATATTACCCATTCCTTCTTAAGATCAAATTCTGGTCGAAAGGTGTTTATAACTGTCCTGAAAGATGAAATTTTGTTTAACAAGTTCAGATTTTTAGAGGGGATCATTAAGATGCTTCTACATCAGCACATGACTGAAAAAGAACACTTAATAGAATGTTTGCGTGTAATTAATAGATATCATTATGCAGCCTTCAATAAAATCAATATTAACTTGCATTTCTTGTAGATTTGGTACAGTATTACTTTATTCATAAAAGTGAACGATTAAAATACAATTTACGAGGTCAAACCAGTTATATATCAGTGGGCTAGGTAAAGAAAGTTTCTCTACCAGACAGAATATAAAAACATGAAAATGACTGTAAACTGTGGAAAACCTTTGAGAGCAGTCATTAATGTGAAGTATGCTGAGCCCTAACTGTCTAACACATGAACCTGACATGGCTTGCGTAGGTGATTGTTTCCTTTTGTTTATTATTTTGTTGAACCCAGTGGATAAAGATCTGGCTTGCATTTCCAGACAGGAACATCCATTATCTGTTCCTCATTTTCTGTTAACTGTTTGTGAGAACAAAAGGCACAAATTACAAATTACATCACAACAGATAAATATTTACTTCAAGGTCTCAAAGACTTGATTTGCCCTTAGGGTTGATTTCCAGTGTTGTGTAATTTTTACGTGCATAAAGTTGAACCTCGCTCATCTTCTCGGTTAAGCTGACGGCACTTTTTATCTTGCTTCTATTTTATTTATGTGATTAAAATTTACATGCGTTAACATGTGTAGCCAAAAGCGCATCATTGGAAATCAACCTTTTGTCGCCTTTTTTTTAAGTTGGGGAAGGGGAAGGCTCATTTAAAGGAGCTTTGTCATAAAATTTATTGAAATTCAAACAGTCGTAACTGTCACCAACTTGAGCGAAACAAAATTAACCACCCAAAACATTAGAAAAAAGTATGAAAAAAAGGCGTGGGTGAACCAACTTGAAAAGATTTAAGCACATGGTATTTGAAAACTTGTTGGACTACTGGCTAACAAATTTTCAAAGGTCATTTTTGTTGTTTGTAACATTTTCATTTATTTTAATGCTTGGTAGACACATTTGTTTGACATGAAGCTGTGATTTAGTCATTTGCAAGTAATAACTTTGCAAGCATTATGCTCCATAGACATTTAACTGGCAACATTTATCAACAATATGGACTACACAGCTGTGACACGAGAGACATTTAAAGGGGGAATACCTAAAAGAATTGGTCAAAGAGGGACAGATTCATGGTAAAAATATCATGGTAATGAACATCTACACTTATCTGGTTTAGACATACAGTATGGTCATATTAATATTAATGTATTGAAATAAAATAATTAATATGTAGATACCTTCTCAGTAATAATGTATTCCCCATGCTGTTCAATTCCAAAGTCAAAGACATACCTGCCTGGTCCACATGGCTAGTATGTGGAAATTAATAATATTTAGTTCTAACAAATTATGATGTAAATTATCTATGCAAGTTTAAGACCCATAAAACTCCCTCAGGTGGCTATATTGCATTGGAAGACCTGATTTCAGCATTAGCAGGACAATATGGAGCTTCACCAACAACAACGGCAAAAAAGGCAATGCGGTTAGAAACAACAACTTTGCAGCTGCATCACGCTTTTTTGTAAATTTCTTAGCAGTCGTTGCATGACTACAACGTGATAGTGCTTAATTTCACATTTTGTTGAGGACGGGAACACGACAACAACTTTCTTTTCTTTTCCTGAACTTTGATACTATCCTTTAGAATTCGGTCAACTCCAAAAAAATTTGATGAACTGGAAATAGCGCAAAAAATTCTAAGGCAGAGCAATTTCACTTTTTAAGTGATGTCTTTGTAGCCATTGCTGTCGTCATTGCTTTAGCTCCCTAATGTAATAGAAAACTCTATTTGATAGTACAATAATAAATTATGTAGTTGGACTGTATGCATGCACTTGTGCATACTGGGATAGCTGCATGCACTCTGATATTGTTATTTTTCCACACTTAGGAATAGCAAATACTGTGGAGATCTTGTGTTTTCATTAAATATAAGTTGAAATTGTCACATATTTCATTTTGGTTTGGTTATGATTTAGACATTATTACTACACAAAGTTGTGTAATCCAAATTCTGTTCATATATAATCATATATATTATACTGTTGATTAAAGTAATATGTGGTTGTCTGACTTTTTTTACCGCTTGTGTGGGCTACAGACCAAAATGGAGTACACTCCAATGATCATAATTTGACTTGATTACACTTCCATTTTTTTATTGCTGTGATAAAGACCATGTTCTTAAGGCTGCATTTATGGCTATTGTACAAGACATAAGAATAATTGGAGAAAACACTGCATTTTGTTTGAAAAAGTTTAGGGGGGACTTTGTAGGGAAAAGTGCCTTTTCCAGTTTACCGCCTTTGTTCTGCTTTTCTACTTTGTCTTAAATTTATCCTTGTCTTTTCTCCAGGTTATTCACATGCATACTATAGGCATAGAGGCTCAGCTATGCCCCTGATAATATTTTATTAAGCTTATTCTATATTTACTATTTTATTATGTTACACTTAACTTGTTTTATTCCTGTCATTTCCGCACAAACCAGTGGATCCCTGTCCACACAAATTTCATAAGAATTAATACTTACTAAACTGTCGTAAAATGTTCCCAGATAAACATGGTTTGGTAGGATCATGTTAACAGGTCCAGATAGTCTTCCATTCATCCAGCTTCCATCATACTTAAACCAATAAGCACATAAACATAACATGTTCAAGTCTGCATGCAGAAGCCATGAATATTTCTAATAATTATTATTTTATTACTTTGTTTTCGTTTTTTTTTAGCCCAAAGTGTGTTAAAACTGTGAAATCCTCTTCCAAACTGCCTTGTATTTATTTAGCTTGTGAATCAAAAGGAGTACAACAAAAGTCACCTTAGGGCCTCAGGGACTCGAACTATTATTTGGAAAGCATGGACAACCTATGAGCCCATATAGCATGTTTTGCAGATTGTCACACAATATTTGCAATTATTCCTGTTTGTTACACAGCCTTAATAATGCTGCTCTAGATAAATAAATAATTTATTTATCATGTTGAATTTTAAAAAAAATGGAACTTTCATGGGGATGTTTGTGGTGAAGTATAGAGATATGGGGCCTGCAACTTAAGGGCTCACATATACAGGAAAGTTCATTTTTTCTGGTTTGCAATGAATCCTTATGAAACTTTGCAGTTTCGACTAACCTCTGCATGAAAAAACGATCTGTTTTGGTGGTTATTTTATTACAAAAATTTCAATTTTGTGTGACTTCTGCAAAACTCTGGTTATTGTCGCTCACTTCCATCTGAGGAATGCCTTGTGGTGGATTAGGCTTCTGTACTTCACAGGAAGCCCATGTTTAGCAATGTTAAAAGACAAAATTATAGGGTCTGAACAAACCTTGAGTTTGGTGGCAGCACATGTGTAAACACCCTTTCCTTGTCTCTTGTTGTCTTTCCATTCTCCCTCATACACATCACCATTTATGTAAAGGTACATGCCTTGACCGTTACGTTCGTTATCTTCCCACTTGCCTGTGGAGATAATACTAAAATTTATAACAGCTGAACTATTAAGTAATTATTATGACCACTTTTGATGTTAATGTGGGAAAGCTAAAGAGCTGTAAACTGGAGACCTGGCTGAAATCAGAGGCACGCTTCCTGAATCAACTATCGGATGCTAACAAGCAGAAAACCTTATTAGTTTTTAACTCTATCGTCTTATATTTCATTTTCAGAGGATTTGCTATGTTCAGAAATGTTCGTATTCTTGGTTAGATCACCAGTGTTTTTAGCTCTTTTTACAAAGGTACTTCTTTAGAAACTTTAGTTTTGTTCAAATGGGAATATAACCTTAGGTTATTCCCTATATAGCTAACTAATTGTTTTTCTTAATTTTTTGGGTTAAAATGAAGACAAGGTATGACTGGCCTAGCTACTTTGCTTTATGCTATGTTCCTTTGTAACCCAAACTATAGATGTATTCTCCAGCCAGTGCTCGTTTTAAAATTCACCGTTTTAGTTGAAAATGAACAATTTTAGCAATTTTCTTTCAGTTTGACACATGATGTTATAAGAGGACAGTCTCTGCTATTCCTACTAAGTGAAATTGCATGCAATTTTTAAAGGTTTTCAAACAAAAATAGCCAAAAAAACAGGCATTTTGACAGGCTAAGAACTAAGCCAAGCTCTTATATACCAAGCATCCATCTCACTTTGAGTTTAAGTACATACACTGGCTTTTCGTATCTTAGTTGAAAACTTTAAAGAAAATAACTGTACATACCTTCATATTTAGATCCATCAGGGTACTCAAATATTCCATGGCCAGTCTTTTTTCCCTCATCATAAAAACCCTTGTATTTGGCTCCATTTCGAAATATGTATGTTCCCTGTAAACATGAGTACCTAGTATGATTTTATCATTAGCCAGAGCTAGGTATGTTTTATACCCCGCTAAGTGCATTTTTAGAGGAGATGTAAACCTCAAAGGGACTTATCCCATTGTACTAGTCACCCGCTCATATCATCAACCCATCCCATTTCTAATGTGGATCTAGTGTGGCTTTAGATATGAAAATACTGTCAAAAATGCAACTCAGATTTTAAAAATATAAGATGTGGCACTGGCAAAATTTGGGATCAAATGTTAGCCTGTACCCACAGGTCAGCTAAAAAACTATGCATGCAGGATGGTATGAGGCTGGCCATTATTTATGGAGATGGTTGCAGGGAAAATGTATTGCATGATAAAAATTTCTGCAAGGATGCCCCCTCCCCATCCCCCATTAGGTCTAAATAGTGGTTCCCCTCTTTCCATTTACAACTTAAATTTGACCCTCCCAGAAAAAATTGTAGGCATCTGTTATGTAGTTTTGTGTTCTCATTATTTTGGGTGCATGAAGTGGACTAGCCAATGCCTACTGTACAGTGGATGGAACCAAATTCTACGCAGTAACCATGGGTGATAGCAGGCTGTGTTAGGTGGAGATGGGTGCGTATTGGTCTTCTACTTCATCACTTTCAAATGGCCACAGAATTTAAGAAAATCATTACATTCAGGTTTGAAACAAATTATTTTTTTACACAAACAGAAATAATTTACAAGGCATCAAACAAAACCACCCCTGTCGTTGATTTCCTTCACCCCTCTCCATATATAAATAAACACCGGTCCCAAGCTACTGCACTAAAAATAATTCGGCTTAAATATTTAGGAAGGTTATCTAGTTAACATTTTCTGTAACGCAATATCCTTAAGCGAGAATCAAGCCAACCGCTAAAGGCCAATTCTAATAAAAAGGTATCCTGTTGATAGCCTATGAAATGTCTGTTTCTGTTACAAGTAAACTTACTAAAGTAAAAAGTCTATCGAAATATTAACCTTCCCATGTCGTTTCCCATTAACATAGTTTCCTTCGTAAATATCACCATTTGGTAGAACAGCTTTTCCATATCCATGCCTTTCTCCGAGTTCGTTTCTCTCTCCTTCGTATTCCTGTTTTTAAACAAAGGTCACGGATCTTAAGCTTAATTAAGTTTAGGTAAGACTTTACGAGAGTTCTTGTAAATTAACCCAACCTGTTTTTTCGATTTGTTTGTTTGCTTTTACACAAGCGTTAAGCTTTCCATTCAGCTGGTTTTATTTTGTGCATTGAACATTTCCACTGGGCGGGAAACCATCTATAGTGGAAAATCTTAACAATGCTGTCATTTATAAGTAAAGCCAGCAAATATACTTCAAGCATAACTTTTACTTCACTAAGTGGTCGGCAAGTAGTGAAAGCTTGTTTCGCAATAAACGCCCACTAGCTAGAGAAGGAAAATGGCTTGCTTACCCCCAAATCACTGGTCCAATCCAAATCTTCCGAACCAGCTCCAAATAAATCTGACATGATTGTAACTAAAGGCGGCTGAAGAAATCTTATTTTCAGTTTCTCCCTTTGTAGCCAAACCGTTCAACACAAGGCGGATCTTGCGTGTGCTTCGCAAAAATCCCGGATGTGAGTTAGTATCACACACTTACGGCGTTATTACTGAGATTTACAGAAGTAGTGAATATTAAAATTAGAGGTACAATTAAAAATAGAGAACGCGAATTCCCGTTTAGATCTGATTGAAATCCATATTGACCACTCCAGAAAATACCATAACAGTTTAGTCATAATACTGTTTGTTGGTCACTCTGCCAAAATTTTGCATAAGAACTGTTTTTCAGTTTCTCTTGGGGCCATTTAACTCCCAAGAGAAACTGAAAAACAGTGCTTATGCAAAATTTTGGCAGAGTGACCAACAAACATTATTACGGTATGTTATTGTATTTTCTGGAGTGGTCAATAGCAGAACTTGATTACTTTGGCTGAAACCCGACTTTGAATTTTGCGCGCGATAAAGAAATCAAATTCCAAAATCTGGAGTTTCCAAAGCGCTGGTAAATGAAATCTACTAGGCCAAGCTTCTTGTCTAAGAACACCTGGCCGAAAGTTATGAAATAGGGGTCATGTAGCAGCTCGCCAACTTTGTCGCCAACTCACTTACTTTGTCAAATGTCGGCCAACTTTCCTGAAGTAGAATTCCTATAAACAACCACGTGTATCCAAGTTCAGATAGAGAAAGAAAATTTCTTGGTCGCTCAGTGTTCACGTCCTCCATAAAACATAATATTATAGGCAGCTTCACATCGTAGTCATGCAGTTGCAGCGATGGCAAAGAAATGTACAAAAAGGCATGATATGCACGTGAAAATTTGTTGTTTTGCCGTATATTTTAAAAACCTATTACACACACGCGCGCGTGTTTTCACGTGAAAGTCGTGGACGACGTTCGAGGCTTCTTTGCGTTTACTTTTGTGACATCCTTACATTAATGAGACAAGCTAAGCACTTCTATTTAGACAGAGCACTTGGTGGAGCACTTCTTCATTTCAGTCTGGTGATGCTTTTTTGGTATTTATAGCCATGTCTCTTTGACAAATGAGACACTATGTAGTAAAAACCGGTTGGTTTCACTCATAAAGAACGCGCAAATCAACGTACTGGTTAAATCACAATTTGGCTTTGGTTACTCTTACGGGTGTTGTGCTGTATTGATCGTAGTCAAAAGAGAAAAAATTGCTAAAGCTAAGCAAGGTACTTCAAATTTAAGATTGCGACTTCCACTGTTTGGAGTTAAGATATCATCGATACGCTGCTGACTGCAGCTTTGACTAATAACTCTAGAATTAATGGCCATAGCTTCTCACAAGGCCAAAGTTAACTAAACGGAACGGAACAACAACAAAAAGAAAGCCATATTCCCCGTGTTTCGCAGTAACACCCCCAGCTATTATGTTCCTTCGAGTTTTGATATTGAGGCATTTGCCATTCTACTCGCAGCACCTCACGCGAGTTCACCCTCTGTCAAGAGCAGCCTTTATGCTGCATCGTAAAAGGTGCGGCTTATTTATTGTTTATTTGTTTTTACAGGTTGAGTTTAAAATCGTTTTACTTTTTATAAACAGTGTGACAGGATTTGACTTAACTAATTTGATTATATGGCAAACCTTTGCAATCAGTGCCAACCATAAGGAGCTTAAGCAACAGTGAAGGCGACGGCTACGAAAACGTCACTCTTAACTGAAGTGAAGTCGCGCTCCTTCAAACGTAATCGCGCTTCCATCTCGTTCAATTCGTCAAATATTCGCAGTTTTTTCTGGAGTTGAATTCCAAAA
Source organism: Porites rus (assembly GCA_964035705.1). NCBI lineage: Eukaryota > Metazoa > Cnidaria > Anthozoa > Scleractinia > Poritidae > Porites > Porites rus. The sequence goes on from OZ038000.1 coordinate 25,442,679, forward strand.
AACTGTATCGAAAGTTCAAGATAAGAAAAAGAAAGCCGTGGTCTTGCGTTCACGTCCTCCACAGAACGTGAAAATAGACATCTTCATGTCGTAGTCGTGCAGTGACGGCAAAGAAATGTACAAAAAAGCGTGATGCACGTACAAAGTTGTTGTTTTGCCAATCTAAACCAATTCATGATTGTTTTTTCGCCGTTCTCCTTGACGTCGTCGTTGCTTAAGCTCCCTAATAGTGGTCTGCCAAAGGTGTTTTCCTACTTCTCTGCTGCTTCTTTTACTTTGCTCAGGCTTTTCTTTCGTGATGTTCAGGCAAAAATAGAACGTTTTTGGTCTGTCATAGCCTAAACCGAAGGGTAGGCCAGAATGGGCCAAGCCCTAGTTTTTTTAACTCCAAAGACCACGTCAAATCGCTTGATCGCACAGCATCACCAAGTTGTGCGCAGGATGACTAACTTGGGTTAATTGGGTATGCTGCCCCTGAGGAGCCATATAGCTATGTGCCTCCCCATCGGGTAGGGTTTTTGCGCTGTTTTGGTCCGAAAACGGGTAAACACTTTGCCCATTTTAGTCTGGAATCGGGTATGGTTTTATAGGGAACTACGGAGTGTATGAACATATTCATCGCTTCAATTCCAAATGAGTAAGAAAGAAAGACAAATATGCGAATTCGAAAATGCATTTGAATTATTTGTTGTTTGCACCCTAATCTAAGTAATAATGACATAATTTCTGCCTAAAGGCCAGGTATGAAAACGGGTATGGATTTTAGAGGTCTTGTCTGAAAACGGGTGTGGAAAATTACATTTTTTGGTGTGAAATCGGGTCAGGATTTGAAGAACCGGGCGGCACACCCCGACTAAGAATTCCTAGAAGTACCCCTCCCCCCGGGCACAAACACAAGAAGAAACTCGGCTAAAATTGCAAGTTAAACTTTTATTTTAGTAAGTAAAAATACAAAAAAAAGAGGGCTCTACGACATCTTCCTGTCGCAGAGTTTGCCTAACATGCATACATGGGTGAAACTAGAAATTCAATCCGTACAGCCGGCACTGGATGTATTTATTAAAAATGAAACAGTTTGTCACTTCAGCCATATATCATTTCAGTTTTAACTAATTTTAGCGTAGTTCAACACAAGCATTCAGTTGAAAACATAAAGCTAAAAAATACTTATTAATTCATGACACACTGTATCTTGGTTCCAAGAAGGTTCGCTCAAGGCGTCTGACTATCAATGGGTATTTCCGACGAATCAAAGTTGTGACGATCCCTACTGAAGAAATTTAAGATCTTAGAGATCGTCGCTCGTAGTTGCTCAAGATCGCTGGTAGCGCTATTACGCTAAAAAAAATACGATCTAGATATGCATACTTATATCACGATGGCTTTTAATGTGTTGAACAAAAATGCTGCTTTCAAAACTGGTTTCTCTGGCCAGTGAACCAAACGAGTGTTGACCAAAAAATATTTTTTGTCCATGACTCCTTAACGCTGTTTTGCTGTAGTCGTGTCAATGAATGAAAACACAGTTTTTTGAAAACGATTGTCAGAGTGATGTATACCAGTATACCATTAAATGCGCATGCTCCTATTAAAGATGGAACCGTTTCTGTTGTTGCGTTATAACGTTTACGCCTTATTTGTACTTCTGCTGACGCCAGCTTTGCAGGTGCGTTCTGATTAGCAATACGAGATGAATTTTCTGATTGGTCTTTTCGTTAGTTTTCCCTGTTTTTCGCCAAGGACCTTTTTACATGGAGGTGGGGGACCCCAGGTATGAGGTAGGTGAGGTAACATGTGCATGGCGGGTCACCCCACCCATCATGTAAACGTGATCAAATTAAAAAGAGAGATTTTATGGACAGGCGGGTTACCCCACCTAGGCGGGTAGATATTGTCACCGGTAGTTTTCTCGATTTCTTTGGGAGCCACGTATTTTGGTATGTTTTTCCACGTATTATAGTTTGGTATATTTTTTTGGTGAGGTGTTCTAAAGGAGGGTGGTTAGCCACCCAATCCACCCCCCTCCCCCTAGACCCGCCCCTGATTTTGCAAAGTTTCTTGTCATTTTCAGGTCCAGTGCACCTCTTTAAGTCTGTTTTATTGCGCACCAGAACTCTCTCAACTCTTTAAGTAAGAACCTCAGTGTCTAAAAATTTATTCCTCAGTGTCTAAAAATTTATTCCAGAAAGTTGGATCATATTAAATATTCCTGTTTAACTTGCACAGTAATTTACATGATAATACAGCACGAGCATCTTCTTCTCTTCCTTTCATCGTCCTACAAAAAAAATACACGCACAAAATCACACTCAACGTAATAAACTACAGTCCAATTAGGAAATCCTCCGATAAGAGGCCTTAAAGCTGAAGTATTTCCAGCCTTTGCTATTTACTGATTGGCTTCCCAATCAGCAAGTTTAACGACGCACTCTGCTACGCCAGAGAGAATTTGTCATTAACATTTTATATTTGAGCTCCGGGACGTACACATTATATACTATTGTATGGAAGAATTCAGCTACAGCATTTCAGGATTTTAGAAGAAGTAATTCAGTGTTAAGTCTACCAAAAACTCGAAAATCACAAAACAACACTAAACACCATTTCACCTCCTTTACACGGGTTGGGTTCTCATTTCAAAAACATTTAACCTAATTATTAACCACCAACTCAAAAATCGTCCGCAGTGGAGGCCTTATAAACAAAGGCTGCTGAACGTATAACGGACGGACAAAAAAAATGAACTGTTCACATTAACACTAAAAGTCTTTATTTTTAGAACTCTTTGCATCTTTTGAATGTAAAACATTGACAAATTGACAATATTCTAGACTGCGAACAGTCTACCTTTTTCTTCAGATTTAGTAAGGGCAGTGCACCCGTGCGCGAGCGTGCGTTGAGCAGCGAAGCCACGACACGCGAGAAACGAGGGCGGCAGCCCAAAGAGAAAAAGAGAGACTGTTCATAGTCTACGGACGATCTTACATTATCAAGTTCGAGGTTCCCTTTCTAGTCCTGCCACAAAATAAATCATGAAACGACATTCAACAGCACAAAACGTCGAAATTAAATTTCAAGACAAGGGTAGAAGCCTAATTATCTATCTTTTAAAAACACTTTTCCACGAAGGCTTTCCCTTGCAACTCAGAATCAGGAAACGACACCTCGCATTTAATTTTTAATGTTAAGTAAAAAACACGTCAGAAAGTCATCACCACCACCTAACAAACGGAGATGCCGTTTACCAGCCTCTCGCAAGTAGAAACCTAATTAACCAATTCTATTTTCAGCGAGGATCTTTCGTAAACGCTGTTTAATGTCGTAGGAAGGCTTTACCTCATCAATGGACAATTGTTCTAACTCAGGCAAGACTTGGGACTCAGATGTTTGGTTTTCCATCTCCTATGACGTGAAAAAACGAAAGGTTCATCACCTTTGTACTGCCATTAAAGAGCATGCAATGTCAAAACCCTAAACACACATTTCCCTGCTAACAGAGGGCTCTTTTCCTCCCTCCTGCCGAATACCAGGGAAAAGAGACCTCCGCTAGCAGGGAACCCGCCAGCCAAATACCAGGGAAAAGAGACCTCCGCTATCAGGGAACCCGCCTGTCGAATACCAGGGAAAAGAGACCTCCGCTAGCAGGTAACCCGCCTGCCGAATACCAGGGAAAAGAGACCTCCGCTAGCAGGTAACCCGCCTGCCGAATACCAGGGAAAAGTGACCTCCGCTATCAGGGAACCCGCCTGCCGAATACCAGGGAAAAGAGACCTCTGCTAGCAGGGAAAACACACATTGGAAGGAAAGAAAACCCTGAAATAATGGATCAGTTCTATTTAAAAGGACTTTACGTACTACTAAACCTCGACTATACGTGTCTGTGTCTTTGTCTTTTGAAGGCCAGGATGGAAACGGATTGCAACTTGAAAAAATTGGGCCAAATTTTCAAGTTTAACTCCTGTGTGCCGTCACGTGATTGAACACATGAACAACCATTTCTATGTTTCGTGATTTCCGCCTGTCGTTGTAAGACATTTTAGAGACAGCATCTGCCACAAATCTTGTATGATTGGTTATTACGTTCAGATTTCCTCCGGTTTAACAAAGTATAATAGTCATTGTCTCAGCTATTCGCTAGTTTTTTTACGTCAGTCTTTGCCTATGTAAGTTCTTTTCTGTTTTACCCAACGTAAAAGTTTCCTAAAGCTTGCTGGTAAGGCTGCTCTATCTTAGCCAAGGCCTGGTTAGCTCAGTTGGGAGAGCGCTGGTCTGCAGAGCGGGAGGTCGCGGGTTCGAATCCCGGCCGGACAAATACTCAGGGTCTTTAAAAAACTGAAAAGAAAGTGCTGCCTTTGTAATGACATCTGCAAACGCTTTCCTTCCTTGTATCGGTTGAGGTAGCTGAACATCCTTTTGTTATCAAAATATGTCCAAAAACCGATCATAATTACTCTTCCATTTAACAGAATGTCTTTTAGAGTTCCAAGCCGGATAAAAGTGATTGAGGACACTCAGTTAAAATTTCACCTCAGCTTTGACCAAAAAATGTGGAACCTTACCATGACATATACCCCCTTCAAATATCGACAATTATCCCATATGATAGTAAGGATACAACCTCGCCTAGATTTTAATACTGTCTTGTTGTTTGCTAAGTAAAATAACGCGCGCTATATACAATTTTAACCACGCCCATGGTTGTACAGTATTATACAGCTTATTTTACTCTGACTTGTGCTTAACTTGAGCTAGACTAATGCCCCTTCCGGAAAAGCTCTTAAAAAACGTTTAAAAGGTGCGTAGTTCAACACGGTCTACATTTGTTTTGTTTATAAAAGCTGCCTACTGTACTTTTTTCGATTGCAAATTTAGTGCAATTACGTGACGCGTAAAAGTTCATTTGAATTTTGTGTAAAAGCCTGTGTTTTAGTTTACTTCTGCTGTTTTTCATTCAGTTTCAAAAACTGGTAGTTTAATTAAACATGTTTACCCCTGATAATTATTGCACAGTCTCTCAAACAAAATCTTTATAAAAAATATCAGCAACCCACCTGTTCTTGATCCTCCTCTGATTCATATGATGGTGTTCCATCTTCAGATTCAATGACTTCTCCCTCGTTCTGGCAAAAATCATACATTTATACTAAACACCATCCATATTCTATATGTAACTGTACCCCACTAGCGTACTTATTTTACAACGAACACACATTGGAATGAAAGCTGAGTATGGTCTTCCCCCCTCAAATAATCATAGGACCACACCCTGGATAAAAAACCCAATGTTATTAGACAATATTTAAACTGTAAAACCTCTCTTGATGGTGATGAGGCTTGTAAGCTTATCCACCACAATCTCTCCGTTGCTACCTAAAGAAGCATGGTATTTCGGACAGTTTAGCATCTCGGAATAGACAGCAATAGCTATTCTGTCAGTACGGATTACAGGACCGGGTCTACCGTGTAGCCGTCAGTTACTAATTTGAATCATTCTAGGTCAGCAATTTTATCGACACCACAATGTTATTGTAAAATGTGATTTATTTGTCTTCAGCGATTTATAGTTTCCGCTGACCTCTCCCCCGAGTTGACAGACCGGCAGATGATTTCAGCAAGTTGGGGGTATACGTTCCCTTTTCCTATATAAAGTGGTGTCTGTATCACGCTATTGTCAAGATCCATGACACTGTTGACAGTGATAATGAGACGACAGAATGTAAGCGAATTTTGCTATAATTTGCCCTGACTTACTTGAAACTCATAACGCGCCATCGCGTGTCGGGTTGTGAAAATTGCAACATTTCTGTCAACAACGGAAAGTATCGCGTCGCAGCCCTGTGATTATTAATATTTCTAAAATAGCACTCTTAGATACCAACTTTGGCCTTCGTTTTCACGGCCTCTATTCAACGAAAATGCTTCATTTTTGGAATTAGAGTTCAGGTTCAGAGCATATTTTAAAGAGGCGATTTTATAAGCATGATCATTTTTTGACTTTATAGCAGTTCTAATATCTTAAATAAACTGACCATCAGTGACCTACAGGACCCTGTATCTACACACTTGTGTCTTTCTGGCAGTGAAGGCAAAATTGGCTGACTCCCCTATTAACATGTTCGTTACCAAAAAGAAGCCTAAATAAGTTCGTTTCACGCTGTGAGGGTTTATTTTATTTTATCACTGTCTGAAGAGGAAGACTTCGGGAGTCTACCGGAATTACCTCATGAAGAGAGATACGATCCAACTCAGGTAGAGAGTCTTGCAATTCAGTCTGTGACCCCATTTCCTACCAAGACAAGGAACAAGGAAAGCTATTCAGAACTGACAAACCAGCTGACGATACAACTTTGCCTGGATATTTCTATGTTTGTTCGCGTTTCAAGAAAGTTTGAGCCTGGTTTGCGGTTTAGCTACGAGAGTCGGATCATAGGGGGGCCGGGGGGAGGGGAAGGGGTAGGGGGTCTACAGGGGACAGTTCTGACAGATCTGCCGATGTTCTTGAATATAATTCTAAGCCTAAATGCTAGGAATGCCGTGTTGTCACTAAAATCGCCACGTATATTTTCAAGAATTACGTAGTACATAAAGCGAGCGATGGATATCGTGGCATTATTCGCACCCTTAGCATATTGGATCCTACGTCAGCTCATCGCAAACGGGCAGTTTTTAAACAGGGACGGATTATGTTTAAGTTAATGTTTTCCTCTCTTTTAAAATATCAGTTGAAAAAAAGGGTCGCGTTTGCTTATGAGAGGTGGTCATTTAACAGAGGCTCGCCAGTTTACAAAAGCTTTGATTGACAGAAGTTTGGTATTTTAGGAAGAAAAAAGCAATGGTAATAACATAAATGTTAGTTTGCTCTTGACCTACTTGTCGAGAATCAAGGGAAACAGTCGACACGTCGTTTAATTGTAAAGCAAAATTTTGCTGAAACCATTTAACGTTTTTTTTTTTCTCAAAGAAAATCACCTAGTAACACACCTGCTTTTGATTCAGCTCATGTGATTTAGAAAATGGCTGTTCATATTCGATTCCTTCCTCATCCTGTCACAAACGACACAATTAAGCTTTACAACATCCATCTCAGACCTTCTTCAGTGGCGGATGCAGGGGAGGGACCCGGGGGTCCGGCCCCCCCTCCCTCCTTACTTTCTGACCAAACTGAGGCAAAAATTTTTTTGGAGACGGGCCCAACCCCCCCCCTTCCCCCCATCTTAGGGTCTGAATGATCCACCTCCGCCCTTATCTCAAGATCTGGATCCGTCACTGCTCTAAGAGTAACTTATTATATACTATATCATAGTAAAACTGTTTTGAATGCAGAGACCTATTTCTTTCTCTACAATATTTGAGTACCCACCTGTTCCTGAGGGTCGCATGATTCACCAAACGATCTTGCATCTCCTGGTTTGAGGTTTCCTGTTTTATCCTGCGAAAAAATCATGAAACCGGCAATGTTTACCTTCTTAATGTTCCGTTTAAACACCAAAGTCAACAATATCATCAAGTAGCGCTCATGCCGTAAAGCATCGCGCTAATAGAAGCCTAATTAACCATTTTTTATACAATGAGGCAAACAATTTCACAGGAAGGCTTTACCACATTAACTGGCAAATGTTTCAACTCGGGTAAGTCGTGGAACTTGGTTTGGGTTTCCAAGTCCTATGAAATGAAAAAACGAAAGGTTCATAATCTTTGTACTGGTATTAAAGCGTGTAAAAATATCAATTTAATAACGCTTTGCGAGGATATTAATACTGTCTTGTTTTCTAGGCATGGTTTAAGCGATTTTTACAATTTGAATTACGCCCATAGTTGTACAAGATCATACAATTTGTTCTACTTTTGTCCATAAGATAGACCAAGCAACGGACAAACAAAATCCTTATATAACCCACCTGTTCCATCTGTTTATTGACAGAAATCCAACATTAATTAGTTCAAGAGAAATAGAAACTTAGATGAAACAGAACAAAGATAAAGCAAATAAACTTAAAAAGAGAAGTTGATGACTAACCTGTTCCTGTCCAATCTCTGATTCAGATAATGGATCAGGCAATTCACATGGAATCATGAGGCCTCTTAGAATAGCCTGCAACAATTAAATAAAACTATTCTTAATGCACGGGTTCTCATTTCAAAACTTTTAATGTAACAGCCGTGTGATTAATTACCACCAACTCGGAAATCCTCAGTAACAAACGCTAATTAACGAAAGCTCCCAAGCGTCTTTGATTATGTCTGACGGACAGAAAAATAAGACTGAATTAACTCAGAAGCATATGCTTCTGATAAAGTAAATAAACTTAAACAAATGAAGCTGGTGACTAACCAGTTGCAGTTCCACCTCTGATTCAGATGATAAATCAGGAATGAGATCAGGCCTTTCATGTTCCGACTCGGTGTTCCTTTCAACATCCTGCAACAAACAAGAAAACATTTCTTTAAGTGTATATCACCCCAAATTTGTTGCAATTTTGACGAAATTTTATGCGACTTCAGCTTTAAAACGAGGTACAATTTGCGTGAATCGGATAAAACTTACAGCCTTTATGCCCAGTTAAAGAGTACGAAATTTGCCTATTTGAGTGTAGATAGTTCCCTAGGTCTAGTGAAACAATGACGTTATTTGAGGCATTGTTCTTAGCTCCTCCCCGCTTTGTTGTAGCTTCTGCCTTAACTTCTCTTCTATCGCTCTATTTCTATTGTAATCTTCAATAAACGGTTGACTCCTCAAAGGCTCTCCAGCAAAGGGAATTATAACATCATCTTCAGCTGCCCGCTCGGGTAGTTGGGTCATAATTTTCCGACTTCTTCTTATGCTGGATATTCGCTACAAACCAAGGAATAACATTCCATTCTGAGCCATCAGAATCGACACTTGACAAGCTTTCCAAGTGAGATCTTATTTACTAGACGGAACGATGGCGGTTAAAAGAAGAATAAGCAACGACCGACGGCAACGAGAACGACAAAAAGAGCAAAACAACCGAGTTTTTTTTGGCACGTGCATCTCGCTTTTTGTACATTTCTTTGCCGTTGGCCGTTGTTGCATAACTCCAGAAAAAGTTCACCAACATTTGACAAAATAGATCGACATAGAATAAGAGCGATGAATATCGAAACAGCGCGGATTCACTTTTTAAGAGACGTTTTCGCCCCGTCGTCGTCGTCGTTGCTTAAGCTAATGAGTTTCCCACGTGGAACTCTGACATGCGTGTTAAACATGCTGAGGAGACCAATGCCTCAAAAAACGTCCCTCGCCCAGGGCCCAAAATGTCATGGCCTATGATATTAATTCCACTTATGGCTCTTCACTCCACATATTTGAAAATCTGTAGAAAAATGAGATTTAGCTAAAATCAAAATCAATCGATCTGCGGCACAGTTTATATATCAAAGGTTTTGTATTTTTATTCCATTTTTTTAACAAATTGCATTATCTACCGACAACTCTTGAACGTGTTTGATTACCTCTGACGGACAGAAAAATAGAACTGTTCACACAAACACTGAAAGTCTTAAGGTGGCTCCGTCATTAATACAGGAGTATTGAGATATGACTGACTTTCCGTCATAACTTTTTTGTTTTCAACGCGATGGCTGCGAAACTTTGCAAAGAACAACAGATATCATTCGGCAAATAATATGAAATATTTCGATTTCATTGATGGTAAACATTTTTTGCGAAATTAGCGCTTAAACGGACCCCACTTTTCGGAGAAAATCGCAACTAGTAAAAAATTTTACTGATATTTTTCACTGAAATTTCTGGTATCGGTTTCTATTCATATAATAACTATGCTACAGAAACTTCCTAAAGCTCGCTGGTAAGGCTGCCCTATCTTAGCCACGATCAAAATATGTCCAAAAACCATTCAAAATTTCTTTTCCCTTTGAGAGAATGTTCTTTTTTCAAAAATCAATAGGTCTACTTGGCACAAAATGTCAGAGATATCTTCCCTAAACACCGAGCTTAAAAACAGGGGATCTGTTTTTGCCAAGGCAAAAGTCACTTTTGGCTAGCCTGTTCCAAGCATTCAGATAGTGGGGAAACAGGCTACTTTTGGCCTAAAATCAACTGAGTGCGACCTGCGAGAGAACAGCAGCCAATTTTTATCCGTAGTTCTTTTTTTTCACAGAACCCGAAATCAATTTAGTTCAAGGGAAATAAAAACTTAGATGAAACAAAACAAAGATAAAGTAAATAAACTTAAATAGAAGAAGTGGATGACTAACCTGTTCCAGTTCCATCTCTGATTCAGATGATGAATCAGAAGTGAGATCAGGCGATTCAGGTAAAAGGAAGCGGTTCCTTAGAATAGCCTGCAACAATAAAATAAAACTATTCTTAATGCACGGGTTCTCAATTTAAAGCCTTTTAACGTAACTGCCAAGATTAACTACTACCAACTCGGAAATCTTACTCGGACGCTAATTAACGAAGGCTCCAAAGCGTTTTTGATTATCTCTGACGGACAGAAAATAAAACTAAATAAAGTAAATAATGCATTAGTCAACTGCAACCCCGGCCCCCCGACCCCCGCGGCATAGCGGGAGATAGCGGGGATTTAACGCGGCCGATGTCGGGATTTAACACACATTTAACATCATCGCCCCGGTGGCGCGGAAATTATTAAAATATCTGTTTTACCCTAGTCTCCTTCGCATCCGTTATTAGGGTCGTCACGCAACGCTCCTACCACTAGTGGGGAGGAGCGTTGCGTGACGACCCTAATAACGGATGCGAAGGAGACTAGTTTTACCCAGGTCATGAGCGGGGATTAAACAGCAATACGAATTTTCGGAAGCGGGGATAGAAGCGGGGATTTAACATGAGTGACTAAAGGAAAAGCCTCGTTTCCCAAAGTTTTGTATGGCGGCAGAAGAGGGATGATGCCGCAGAGAATGAAAATATTAAAACATAGGAGAAACAGGGCAGGAAGGCACAAAACAAGTTGCTTTAGTCTCAGACACAGAAAGAAAGTGTATAGAACGTCCTACACATTGGTCGAGCGTTGCCTTACAAGGACTTCACAAATCTCGTTTGAGTCTCATTTGTTCACCTTGTACGTAAACGACGATACATTAATCCCAAAAGCGCTTTCTAAGTTTCCCGATTCCTCTCCCATTACTTTCACGATTTGAAAATTAGAGAAAGACAGAGCTTCCCAGGGGGTACTCCGGGTAATTCTCGGTGGGGGTGTGCCGCCTAGTTCTCCAAATCCTGACCCTGTTTCAGACCAAAAAGTGTCATTTTCCACACCCTTTTTCAGACCTGACCTCTAAAATCCACACCTGTTTTCAGACCTGACATTTAGGCAGAAATTATGTCAGAATTACAGTCAACCGGCCCTTTATAGCGGACACTGTAGGGACCTCAAATTAGTGTCCTCATTAGCGAGAGTTCGTAATAGCGGGCGTTTATTTAAGTCAAACATCTGTAATTTGTTTTGCCGAGGAATTTAGCTGCTGTCCGTATTATCGGGGTGTCTGCAAGGCGATAGTTGACTGTACCTATATGGCTTATATAAGAAAGTACCCCTCCCCACCCCCCCGGGTTTCGCTTAAGATCCCTTGCCCTTACAAGTATACCATACAGAAGTTACTTTTTTGTAAGCGATCTAACCACATTTTTCTAGACTGGCTCCAGAGGCCCGTTCTCAGGAATTAGGTAAGAAAAAAATCCTCTGGCACCCAGGGTAACATTTTTCATGAATTTGAAGGAACGCAATCGACAGTTTCCATTAACAGGTCCGATGGTTTGAATTTTAAGAAATAAAGAATACCAGATCGGACAGAGAGGTTGAAATCGAGCCTAGAACTACACTTTACTATTTCCCTGCTATACGGGGCTTTTAACAAACTACTTGGCCCGGGGAGCGGGAATTAGCGGTGTTTCAACACCAAACCAATGTTAAATTTCCTGCTAAGTCCTAGGGGTCGGGGGGCCGGAGTTTCAAATGACTGATGCATAAACTTAAACAAACGAAGATGGTGACTAACCGGTCCCTGTTCAATCATTTTCCAGTGGTTCTCTGATGGCCATTCATGTTCAGGTTTGGGGTTTCCTTTTCCATCCTTCAACAAAATACAAAACAATACTTAAAACCAGCCATCTCCCTTTAATAAAGTGTGGACGTGTACACATTTCAAAACCTTCATTTTAAGTCCTATGCGATTACACTAACCAACGAAAGACAATTGTTAATATGACAACAACTTTGACAAGATGTACTAAGTTCAAAACAAGCCTCGCGAGCGAAAGCAAAGATCAACAGTCAAAACTTGGCCTATATAATAAAAGGCAGTTTGTGACTGCACGTGGTAGCCTGCGTAGCAAGCGTCTCTGTGCGGTTTAGGAGCAAAGAACGAGGAACGAGAGTCAAAGACCGCGCGAAAAATGGCGCAAGTAAAAGAGCTCTTGTTTCACTTCTCGCGCGGCCAAAACCGAGAATCCCGTTCCCCGGTCTTTCTTTGCTCCGAAACCAAACGGACACGCTTGCTACGCAGGCTATGCACGTGGCTACTGTTTTATTTTTGTAGAATATATTGCAATAAAAAAGGAATGAAAATTGTAGGAAACGATGGAAATTCAGATTGTTTATCAATAAAAATACTATCTTTGCTCTAGAAGGTATATATTTTAAAAACATCAACAACAAAACAAATAAGCAAACAAAACAGAAACGAAAAGGAAACAAAAAAGAGAAAGACAGAAGGAAAAAAGAAAAGGCTACTGAGCAGGATTCGAACCCGGCACCTTGTCAAAAATTATACGAGCACAAAGTTAATGTTTTAAAAACAACTGACAAAATATTTTTAAGCGTCTTTACAATCACTTGCTGCGAGAAATTTTTCCTAGCGAAGATTTTGACTTCTCTTGCGTGATGATAAGGGATGTGGGGGAGGACCCTCTCTCTCCGGCGTTGCGTGACATAGAGAGAGGGAGAGAGAAAGAGAGAGAGAGAGAGAGAGAGAGAGAGGCCAGAACTGCACTAGACACACGGTGGTTACGCCTTCTTTGTGTGGTGTGTTGGTGTAGAGGCGAAGCGCTGAAGGTCAAAAACTTCCTTACGACTAAGTTCAAGAAACGAGCGTCGCCAATTTTTAAACCAAGTTTAGGGAGGAGGGAGATTTACCCCCCTGTACCTCTCCCCTCTCGGTGGGATTGGAAAGAGAAACATTATCTTTATCAAGGCGCACGTACAAGAAATTCGCATTCAAAATAGTAGAATCAAAATCAAAATTAGCAAATCCTCTTTCTTTTCTTTTCAAAATATATTCAGAAATACAAAATTCGCAGATCACAGTGTATTTTTTTACAGGCGGGAATTTGTTACGTAATAAAACGAAAGGCGGGAAAATGTCATCACGTGAAAAATCATCCGAGGTAGATTTAACCAATCAGTGACCGCTACGTCACTAGGCTTTGAATGAAATCGTTTGTTGTTTTTGTAGTTCGTTCAGTTCGCTCTTCAACGGCAAACTGTTCAGGATGAACTCAAAATTTAATAAGAAAACATCAAGGAAATGTTACATAAGACAGGGATTCATCTCTTTTTACTCAGGAATGAGCTAAGGAGTTGTTCGAAGCTCAAGGAAATACCATTTATAAGGATATTTCACGAAAGCCCAAAGCTCCGCAGGATTTGATTTGCATGGCGAGTGTTCTTGGAAAATTGAAAACAAGCTCACGCTATTTTACGCGATGAAAATCATGCATTGGACACTTATGCTATACAGTGGAGAACAGCGAAGTGTTTACTTGTAAGGAAATTTTTTTGATGCTGCTTTCAACCGTTGTCTCGAAGGTACAATTTTTTTGTGCGGGTTGTTATTTCAAAAACCAACGCTTCACCGAACTGCAAGGCCAAGTACTTACCAAAGGAAACGCTCAAGAACTAACAAAAGAACAGCTATAAAAAAGACTTGTCTGTTTTTTGGACTTTCAAAAGAACTTCACTTGACTTAAACTGATTTTATAGGAGCCTTGGACGATAAATGTGAAACTGTGAGTTCAATGTGTTTACTCTTTGCTCATTTGTTTGAATTGAACATAACTGAACATCTTTCATTTGCTTTTTTGATTGTTGTTTGTTATTTTATGAAAAGGTATGAATTAAAATTGATTCAGAAATTAATACTGTGGAAATTATGTGCTTTTGTTTTGCTAAAAGTTCTTGTTTTTACCCAATAATATCATCTTATGGCTGCTTGAAGATACGAAATTTCTCCTTTTGTGTTCAACTCCATGTTTTAATATCAGCCAAAGTTACTTGTTCTTAACGTTCTCAGTTAAAACATTTTATGGAGTTAGTTTAATCAGTTGAAAGAAATGAATTTGAAATGATTCTTTGAATCTGCTAAAGTTTGTGATTTGCTTTCAAAAGCAAATCTCGTGTTTTGTCGAGTATAAAAATGACAAAGAAAGGAAAATGGCGAAAGGCAAGAGCTGAGTAGAAATAAACTGTAAACAAAGAATAAAGAAACAAATTGCGATAAAATTGGAAAACTTACGTGGTATTCTGACCGCAGCCAATAGATGTTATCGTGCTGCTGTACAGCTGATGTGAGATTCATCACCTGCTGTGGAGTCATCTTCACTCCTCCAAGGTACAGTCTCTCCAGGTGAGGAGCGCAGCTGAGATGTTTTATCAGGCTGTCGACTCCTGCACCCAGAAGAGGATTGTATGACATGTCGAGCAACTTCAAGTTTGGAAGATCTTCTTTGAATACTCTGTTGATGAACTCCACAGCAGGTGATGATGTTACATTGATACCTTGGAGTGATAATGTCTCCAGTTTGTGTGTTGTTGGGATGCTCCTCAGTAGAGACTCTGTTACCTCAGCATCAAACACTTCACCGAATAGTTCACCCCAAACCCATATCTCGTGTGGAGCGGTGATAAACGGCATGATCTCACTCAGCTGTTCCACTTCTGACCTGTTCACCCACTGAGCTTTAATCCTCCGAACCCTGGAGAGACCATGACGCTTTGAACAACAGCTGCTGCTGCTCTCTTCACTTGACTCATCACTATTCATGTTTGTCTTCTTTGTTGTCTCTTCTAAACTAACTAACGTCTTCACCATTTTTAAAGGAAGAGGAAGGGCTTCAAATATACTTTTTATAATTTCAGTAAAATAAAGGTGAGTTTTGTTTTCTTCTTTCATTAAGAAAAACTCGTTGACTCTACGCCATGGAAATACATTCAAAAATTCTGATGCTTTCTGTTCTCCTGTTCTACTAACTATAACAGCGTTTAATTGCTGTGCTAAAGTTATTAAATTATTATAACTTTGCTCTGTATACTGGTCGCTATAAGAGAAAAATATGTACATAAGTGAAGCGGTAGTTTTAACAAAATTTTCCTTTGCTGCAATATTCAGCTGGTCAGGATTTAAAATGAACAAAACACCTCCTAGATTAGAAAGAAAAGTGGGGAAAAGTTCTGTTCTCGTGTCAGCTGAGCAGTAGAAGAATAACTGTGTACATATTGTTAAAAGATTTTTTTGTGTTTTTGACAAATCTTCGAATGACGGTGCTTTGTTGTCGAAGCTATACTCTCCGTCTTCCTTCGCCGCCATTTCCAACAGATGAATGAAGATCTCGCGCGCGGCTTCTTCTGACATTTCAGCAGCAAATTTTAAAACTTCATTCAACTTGAAGATCTTTTCAATTGAGTCGACTTTGAAAAGGGAATTGTTTTTACTTTCTTGAGATAACAGTTTTTCTTTTAGAAATAAAGAAGCCAAAAACTCCTGCATGGATTTATGAATGAAGTGCACGGCTTTGCACGGGTTAAGAGCGGACGTGTTTAGAAGCTGAAACAACCCGACCTCGATCAGTTTCTCAGTCAAAACGGGATCGGGCAGTTTACTGAGAGGAAAATAAAGTAAATCTTGTAGAAGTGCGTCAAAGGCTAGTTCTCCTACTTTACAGAGTTCTTCTTTGTGGTCGTCAACTTTTACCGCCGGCTTTTTTTGTTTTTCAGACATATGATTAAACATAGTCTGTAGAAACTGAAAGTACACCTTCACCCGTGATGAAGGTAGTCCTTCACGATCCTTTTCTTTCCAAACTAACAACAACATTAAAAGTAAAATAGGTATTTTTGCTACATCTTGCAGGTCTTGTTGCGACAAGTATTCAAAAAACTCTTTAACATCTTGATCATTTTTCAAGAATCTACGGGCGAACTCTTCTTGTCGCTCACGGTCGAAACCTTCGATCTCAAATTGAGCATCGCTAGAACTTTTCAATCCCTCTCCTTTCATGTCTCTAGATGTTATAATAACACAACAATCCCTCAACTGCTTTTTCTCCCAGATTTTAAGAACAGGTGATTGGCTTTCTGCGCTGTGTACGTATTCATCGTAGCCGTCCAAAATAAGCAATACGTTTTCTTGGTGGCGACGAACGTAATCGTACAGGTTGTCAGTGGAAACTGGGCCATCACTCGCGAGAAGATTAGCATCGTTCAGAATGGCAGGGACATCGTTGAGGTTACAAACATCGCGTAATTTGACCAAAAGTGCAAGATCAAATCTTCCTATTTTTCCTTCAAATCTGTGCTGGGACCAGTCGAATGTAGCTTTCTGCGTAAAAACGGTCTTGCCGATACCTGGTCGTCCGTGGACCAAAATGCGCTTAGGCGTATGATGAAGTCTTCCGCCGTCAAAAATGTTGGTGTAGTGTTGAAGTTTCTTCTGCGTTACTCCGCTGGGATCCTTCTCATCCATAAGCCAAGACAACTGGGTGTAAACTTTGTCAATGTGAACGGCAGAGCTTTGGTCCCACGGAACGACTTTGACTTTGCTGTTGGTTTCATAAATTGATCGCAGCTGTTTCTGGCACTCCTTGAGGCAGAGAGAATCTGTTAAAGAAAATTTTACATCCCTTTTTTTAAGAATTGTTCGTTAATGACTTGATATCTTAATAGGCGAGGAAAGTTAAAGGGAGGTAGTTAACGCACAAAATACAGGCCCTCATTTATATAAACTGATCAGATCACCAAATATAAATAAAATTTCCACATTTAAAAACAAATTATCCTCAACTCGTGATACACCAACAGAAATGTAAGTAACAGTGCGTGTAGATATCAGGGCCCTAAAACACCAGAATATAGTGTAGGAATATAAATACTGTGGTCAAACGTAGAAGGAATGCTCTTTATTAATTTAATTTACTAATTCATTTATCTATTCTATTTTCATCTTTTTCACCTGCTTACACACTGACTTTAATTGGACTGGGAGCTAACTAGAAAATCTAACAGTTTATTTAGCTTCTCCAGCTCGCACTTATTATTTCTCTTATATTATAAAGTTAAAACGTAGCACAAATTTCAGTTATAAAAAAGTTAAAAATGTAATTTCACCGTGAGCTAAATAAAGAATCATTAATTATGGGCAGCCTTGGCCGAGTAACATATGTAAAATAATGTATTTGAAGACTACATCAGTAAAGCAAGTGTAAAGGAGCGTTACCCCAAAAAGAGAGGTTCAGGGAGGAGACACCAATAGAGGGCTACCTCTCCAAAGCTGTTAGTGACGTTTGTGGTTGAGCACTAAAAATAATTCTTATTTTGTATAACTGGCCTCGAGGATTAACGCAGGTTAAAAATACCTTAGCAAAATTCTAACAGAAAAATTGAACGAGAAAAAGAATTTGTAGCCTGAATTTCATCCGATTACCTCGAGTTGGGAGGAGAAAACGACTCAAAGCAATCGGAATCATACTTGTTCTTTGCTACTTATTTCTGAAATAAATATAAACAACTGCGACAATAAAGTTCATTTTGTATTGCAATATAACAAACGATAAAAGTCATTTTCATATTAAAGTAAGTGTGTTTAATCTACTGTACGTCTGGTACCATTTCTGCTTTATTGGATATAATAGTACCTGGTAACTCCTCCTTAGTGGCCGTAGAGCTAGAGGGCTGTTTCCTTGCTGACGGGTCTGTGAGTTAAACAAAATAGAATAAAAATTGAAGTGAGACATTTAAAACAACAGTTATTCAAAAGTATTTGGGAAAAATGTTTATCAATCTGTCAGTTTTCTTACCACTCACATTTTAGGTTCTGAGTCTGAATAAAAAAGTTTCAATGACAAAAAGCATTGAGCAGCTTGTCTTGGGACTGAAAGCTTACATCTTAGCTTTTACTTAATTGTGGGTGATACTGACATTTTAATTCACTAAAGGATGCCTGGTTGCAGTGTGCACAGTTTTAGACAATAAATGTATCTTTTAAACTTGGTTACGCAAGATTTCTCCTGCACATTGAGTTGCCTCTGAAAGGCATCTAGTAAGCAGTTACAGTTCAAAACCATTTTCAAAACAGGAAATAAGCTCCCCCAAATATTTACTGGACCTTTCAAAACCATAGCTATCAACCAATCAGAGGGTAGAGTTCTAGGATGATCTAAAACCAGAAAATAAAGCCAGCAGTGCAGAGAGCTTACTGCTTAGCATTCAGGGCTGCCACTATGGTTTCAAGTTGCCGAGCGGGGGAATAGAACATCCTGGAAATTCTTTTGGCCCTATTTTCCTTTAATTCCTATGAAAGTAACCAGGGGTAGCCAGTCGGAATCTATGCCTCTCAGCCCATAGTTACAGGCCTGTTAAGTTGGTTACTAGTGTTCTCAGGGCATGGGGGGAGGGAGGAGGAGATACTACCCTATTAAAAAACTGTGGTGCTAGTCAAACAAAAAATTCAAAAGTATCCCTAAAAGGTACAAAAATCTTGCTTTGTAGACATGGAAGAAATTCATTTCAAGGGGGGAGTCTGGTTAAAAGCATTATTTTTCATTGATTTACACTCATTTTCTTAAATATCTAGCCAAGATTTTGTTCAATTCAAAAATGACTCAATTCAGTCGCAGTCATTAATAATTATTTAAGAATTTTTGGATGATTTTTCGAATGTTTTTAATGTATAAAAATTAGGGGGGGGGGGAGATGTTTAAAATTTTGAAAAAATGGGAAAACATTGGAATTGGGGGTTGTTAAAAATTAAAATATGAAGTGAATAATAATTGGTAGATGATTACCAGATAGTCCACCACCACTGGTTTATTGATTCTACCCTATTCTACCCCCATATATTTCCTTCCCAAATCAACATTATTTCCCCAAAAATTTTAACCACTCTCCCCCCTTAAGCTCTATAAGCGATACCAAAAGGAGGAGGAGATAGTCCCCTTTAAAAATAGCAGAACTGCTTTACAAAAAATAAAAAATTAAAGATAACAGGGGCCCTTGTCAAAAAAAAAAAAAAAAAAAAATCGTAATAAAACCAAAAAGCATCACTAGAGGGTAGCAGAATCTTGCTTTGTGGCCATGTTGGAAATTCACTTTAACCCCAGAAGCTACCAAAAGAAGGAGATACCCCTCTATAAAATTAAAATTAACAACAAAAAAAAAACAAAACAAAACAAAAAACAGGGTTTTGTAAAAAAAAAAATCCAAAAGTATCCCTAGAAAGTAACAGAATCTAACTTTGTGGCAAGGAAGAAATTGATTTTAATGCCTAAGAGGCACCAAAAATCACTTGAGTAACAAAATAATTCCCACTCAACCTTACAGGCTCCTAACAGATACCACTTATGCTCTAATTAAACAAGGATCATTTTAGACTTTAGGTCCCTAAGTATGCACTTGCCGAGTACCAACCCACAAATCTTACTGCCTAAAATAGTATGATGAGCAGCCAGTCAATTTTATCATGAAACATCTCTCTCATGTCCACCTGACCGATTTCTTTGTAACCTTTTTCTCATAATTCTCTTTTACCTATTTTATAGTTTCCAGCAGTTGTGAGTTGACCAAAAAAATGTTGAACTCCATCCTTTTTCAAGTTTATTATAACAGATTAATTAACAAGGTTTGAAAGTGAGTACTTTCAATCAACCTCAGTACTTAACCAAAAACACTGACCTTCTGTACACAGGTAAGGATTTAATTATCACATGGTTTAATAAAGGAGTATGACACCTACCTTCATAATGAGGCCATTGTTCAAACACAAATGGATCCTTCAACATGTTGGACACAAGAGAAGCTGCCATTATGCATGCATGACTCTCCCAAGAATTTTCTGCAGGGTTGTTACCATCGGCAAAGTGAGAAATACCTTTTACAATCACCCATTCAATCTTAAGATCATGTGCTGCAACAAAAAGGCCTGGAAAAAAACAAAAAATGATTAATCATAATTCAAGATGCAGAAAGATCCACCAGTGAGCATCACAACCAGGGGTGATCAAGATGTGACAACATAAACAATAAATCATTTACTGTGCAAACGGGTAAGCAGAAAATGGTAACACTGAGTGATTTTAAAAGGCACATATAAATCAGCATAAAATTATTTAAATAACAAAAAAAAGGACAAACAAATAAAAAACCATCTTATGCATAAGGATGTTAATAGAATTTAACTATCCTGTTGTATTTTATCCAAAGGAAAACACCATTTAAACTGCTGTCCTCCAATCAGTTTTTTAAGCATAATTTAGTATAGAAAATACAGGAAGTTAATAAACATAAACATCATTGTCAAAACATAGAATAGATCTTGAAAGATCAGATTGAAAACAGGATCACAAAGGATCATAACCAGCACCCATTTACACACCTGGATGGAGAGGGACATGAATCAAAGTTTGTTGTCTAAGGTAACAGCACAAAGTAAAGTAAGGCCTTTATACTATTTTCCAAGACCACTTCTAAACTCAAGACGGGTAACGAATGTGCGCACCAGTTCCATGAGAAGTGTTTTGGGACACTTTGTGAGAATGAAGCAATAGCCCGAGAAATCAAGCAAACGTTACTAGACCTGATAACAAAGCACAATCAATTGTATAAGTTTACGACCAGAGGAAACCTCAAAACAAACAGCAGGCGGGTAAAAGAAGGAAGAACAAAGGCAAGGACGAGGAAAATGAAAAGGATGCAGGTTAATATCGACAAGATACTTTCCAGCATTTCTCCCTCATACAGAAGCGGTGGCGTTGTTACTGATCTTGACCTGAACAAGGTACAGCTTCTCCAACTTCGCCAAGTTAAGTGGATTAAAGCCATCCTCAGGAGCGAAAAACTTCTGATCAACGTTACAAGCGAGTTTCTTCAGAACCTGAAGGCAGTTGTGCACAAGGCGATAGCCGAGGATCTCAGCAAAAGCGAGGACGACAGTAGAGGAAGAACAGATGAAGAAAGCAGTGACAACGAGAGTGGTGATGGAGAGGGCAGTGGTGAAGGTAGAAGTGACAAGAGGAGTGATGAAGATTTTGAAGAGCAAGAGATGATGACGGTTGAACAGGCCGAGCTTATGGAAAAATATGTTAACGGTGATTTATAAAATAAGCAGAAATATCAAGACAATCCTAACAAACGTATTCAAAATACCAGAAACTTTTACATGGCAGTGTTACATGTATCTATTCAGACTGTTGTGTTCGTTCGTTTGTTTTTTCCATTTTACAAACCGTCATAATATTGATACCTATTGAAAATAAATAAAGAAAATAGGACCTTGTGTTTCTTTGTTTGCTTTCTTTCAAGAATATATGTAACAAGTTACAACATAGGAGATCACACTAAGGCATCAGAATTTTAAACAGCAATGAAATGTAAAAAAAAAAATCGTACATTTTATTAAAATTGCATTTTATAAAGGACACAACAGATTTGAGAGTATTTTTAGCAGTAATTTCAGCTGGCTGTGTTTTATATATCAAGACAGTGTGGTTAACTGTCCTGTTAGTATGAAGACTTAAATGTGTGCCCGTCTATGTTATAAAATAGGGTGACCCACTCCCTAAGGGTAGCTGAAAATCGCACGACCCACCCCTTGCACAAGGCTCAAAACCTCATGACCCACCCCCTCTCTGCTCCGCCCACCCCCCCCCCCCCCCTATACTTATGTTCACCACAGGCCACCATGCCTCTTGTAAGAAAACGTAACAAGAGAGAAATGATGTCATTTAACAGGGAATAAATATCTTACCTTCACCACCAATTTCAAATGCAGTAGCTTGAGTAATATGAGACATGTTCAGCTGTTTAGCACTGACTGGCTTTATGCCACTTAAAATCTCCCCACCACAACAGACCTGAACTTTACGATCTTCTGGACATTTTAATGGAGGGATCCAGCCATGATCTGCATGCCTGACAAGGTGCAAGATATCTCTTCCCACCGGGGTTTTTAATGATTCAGTTGTAAGCTTAGAGGATACCACCACATCACCAAGCTGTAACTTGGTGACTTCGGGGTTTAACCCCTCACAGCGTCCAATATAGAAAACAGCTTTGGGTCTTAGTTCTACCACAGCATTCTTAACAGTGACCAGTGAACCACGTGGAACGGAAGAGCCTTCAAAACATGTCATCAAAGCAACTTTTAGGGGCACATCTCCACTTTCACCCATGTTCCCAAAGTACACATATCCAAGGTTCTTCTGGTAACTTTTAATGGCATTTCTCAAGTATGTAAAACAGGCTAAGAACTCACAGTCATCCACTGTCAACAAAAGAATGTCAATTGGAAGATGGACTTCATTCCAAGGTTTGAATGTGTTAGGAAGATCACTTTTCTTGGGAAGTTCTAGGGTGAGTGCAGGTGGAACATCTGCCATATTCTTATGAACACTATCTCCTCTTCCTATTAAGCTCTTGGTGCTGTGCCACGGTGTCTCAATCAACAATTTCCCTAAATGTTAAAAAGTAACATCACAAATTAAATTTAAGTTGCGCAAAATGCCAGAAAGAAAAGAATAAATGATTATTAACAAACATCTCTTCCTCGTACAGATACAGGAAAACCCCGCATATAAGAACCTGGATTTTTTAATTTAGCCTTAACAAGTTCTTATATAAATGGTACTTAAAGCAAATTTAGACTACAAAGGTTCTTCAAATAGGTTCTTATATTTTCAAATGAATTTCATTTAAATATATTATAAATATCATCTCATAATAGTACAATCATCTCAAAAATCATTTATACCATACAGTAATGCCTAAAGGCAGTATAGTGCAAGTATGTCCTTAACAAAATGTTGTCAAGTTACTTTTAAGTATAATCAGATGATGATCTTAATTCAGCAGTTTCTACCTATATACTTTTACAGAAACTCCACTGATAAGAACCTAACTTAAAATTTTAGCCTTAATAGGTTCTTATGTGGAGGGGGCTTAAAATGAAAATTTTAGCCTAACAGGTTCTTAAAACCCAGGTTCTTATACACAGGGTTTTACTGTATGTTCAGTTAACTCTCCTGTAACTACTACACACCCTTGCTTGGTAAAGGCATCCACTTAGGCTCATAGAGTACTAAAGTGTGACGTCACAAAAAATTAAATTTGTGAAATTATAGGATTTGTCAAGATATTATGAAAGAACAAAGTCCAAGACGTCTACTTGACAAAAATTTGCATTTCGGGGCAAATTGCCTCTGATATATTAGCCCAGTTATGCTTTGATGACTGCATAGAAATCCTTCTAAATTTGACTTGGGTCTAAATGTTTAGACCAAAGTAAAATTCAAAAGAACAATTGCATGATGACATCATTTCACTACAACTACCAGCATCCCTCAGTTTGTTGTTTTCTTGTGCAAATTAGGACTATTGTTTATTAAACCTCAGTGGGATAGAGAAATTTAAATAAGAAAGCAAAAACAAAATGAATTCTGGAAGTTGTAGTCAAATGTTGTCATCGTAAAAATGGTCTATTCCTACCTAACCTACGATCAGCGGGTTTTTTTTGGGGGGGGAAGGGGGAAAAAAAAAGAACACCTGATATATTTACTTCACGAGTGATCTGCCACCCCCTAATTAAGGTGACTGTTAACGTTTGTGTTATCGTTTATCGTGTCAGATTTTACCGGAAATTCAAGCGGTTTGCAACAAAGGCAGCTATTATAGAAATGTCAATAAAAAACATCTCAGGTTTTTAAAATCCAAGTTAGCACTGCTGTTATTGCGAATCTTGCCTTATCACTACTGTGTGATACCTTTGTTCAAACTGTCAAGTCAAACAAATTATTAATAATTCATTGAGAACAACAGTGGAGCAATAGAATTCTGTATTTTACCGGAAGTGGTCAAAAGTATAGGAATTGATTCTGCGGCAACAAATCTTTCATGGTCTTTCATCAGTTCCCAAAAGGCAGGTTTGAAATCGTCAATAATTATCTTTCTACAAACTCCCACACAGCTGAACTTGATTGGAAATCAAAGAAAACCATTCTACCTGGTACATGAACGAGCAAGAAAGTGTCAAAGAAGAAAAAGCGGATATACTTGCCTTTGACAAATAACAACTTGTCCTCATCTCAGCTGTCAAGGTTTTTCTCTGTTCATTGTTGAGCTGATTCATTAAAAAAAGTACTGATTTTTTTCTTGTAAGACCTAGCATTAAAACCTAAGCTTGCTGTTAAAAGAATTCCTCGATCATCTCATGGTTTCTGTCATGAAGAGACGAGGGTGACTAAACCTATCTAATAGCTCCGGAAGTCATATATGTTGCTTGACCAGTCAGTACAGGGCTCCGAAGGATCTTTCGTTTTTTGACCAATCCAACAAAAGTCCAGACGCTGGACTACGGGCAGACATTGTGTAAATTAAATGTATCAGGTGTCCTTTTCCCCTCATCTCCCAAACACAAAGGGAAGAAAAACAACTGATTGCAGGTAAATTCCCACCAATCAAAGCTTCTTGAACATTAACATAAAAACTACTTCTTTTATTGTGAGCATTTTAACTTTCCTATTAAAACTATCAACTTTTGGCATTTAACTTTTCTGGAAGGAGAAATTAAGTTGGTACGTGAGAATTTAAACATTCAGAAGAAAAAATTCCAGACTGAGCAACTGAACTTGCGAACCAGAATTCATGCCACTCTCAATCTTTACCTTCTAATTACCCAACATTAGCTAGAAACAAGTCGGACACTCCGATTCTGGAGGTTTTCATCGTCCTCCTTAGATCAAAATTTCAGTGTGAGAGAGAAATTGCAGCAAAACAAGGAAAACATTCCAAAATATACAGAAATAAGTGGACCTTTTGTTGCATTTCTGATATGCACTGTGATTATTTAAAGTAAATTCTATGAATAAGTGCTTCTTTATTTTCTTTACACACCTTGTGACATTCAGACTGCAGAAAATAAGGAAATGGGGGAGTCTCCACGTTCACTTTTGAGATACAGTTGACTGCCGATAACTCGAACCCAAGCAAACTCGAACTTTGCGCTAACTCGAACCAAAATCAATCATGTTTTAAGCACACGACAATTAAAAGAAAAAACAGTCAAGTGCAGTCCAAAATACTTGTGTAATCTTTCTTCTGTTTAAGCTTCTTTTCTTGTCAGTTCAATGCAAATACAATGTTTATGAATGCTGTACTGATTAATCAAGCTTCTTTTTCAGAGTGTCAATCTGTACCTCTTGCTGCCCTTGCAGTCAAAGTGTACCTTATTCTCACTTAATTTTGTGAGTATCAAATGTTACAAAAAAATCAAGAGCCATATTTCGCGAGTATTTAATGTCATGATTTTTAGTGATTTATAGGAATTTTTAGATTTCACGAGCATTAAATTTTGAGATTTTTCCAAAATTGGAAAAATCACAAAATTACTCTCCATGGGTTGCATCTAAGAGTGGACACGAGACAAAAATATGTTCTATTAAATAGGGTGCCAGACATAAAAATAAAAAATCAATTATTTCTAAGCGGCAACTCTATAAAATACAAACATTATCGAAATATGTTATGTAAACTAGCATGCTTAAGCAAGAACGAATATTATTTTTATTATTTTAATGAAAATTTTACTTATGTAAGAAAAACTTGGGAAGGTGTTAGTAGCCTACTGAATCGCAAAAAGAATAAAAACAAGACCATAAATACTCTTAAAAACTTTGGCAGTAACACAACCACCAACAATAAATCAATAATTTCCAATGTTCTTAATAAACATTTTACAAGTGTTGGAACAAAATTAGCTGCAAAGCTCCCAAACTCAGAAAAGCACTTTACTCAATTCCTATCATAAAAACAAATCTCCTTCTTTGTCCTTTCCATTTAAACCAATAACTCCTGATGAAGTCAAATTTGAAATAATGTCAATGGCAGTTAACAAGTCACATGGATTCTATTCGTTTCCGACTTTCATTTTAAAGTATGCGTGTGACAATCATATTAAGGATATTTTAGCAAATATTTTCAATAGGTCATTGGAGTCTGGGAAATACCCATCCACAATTAAAATGGTAAAAGTAATCCAGATCTTTAAAGCTGATGATGAATCAGACCCAAACAACAATTATTATAGACCAATCTCCTTATTATCAAATTTTAATAGAATTTTCGAAAAACTACAAGAACGAATTCATTTATAGATAAAGACGGCATTTTGTGTTCTTTGCAAATTATGTGGGTTTAGACAGAAACAGTCAACTAAGCATGCATGCCATATTAGACATTGTTAATAAAATACAGTCTGATATGGACAAAGATCATTTTTCCTATGGAGTTTTCATTGATCTTCAAAAAGCATTTGACACAGTAAACCAAGACATATTACTCCAAAAATTAGATTACTGTGGATTCCGAGGAATTATAAATGAGTGGTTTTCTTCTTACTTAAGACAAAGAACTCAAGTTACTATCATAGAATCCCAGACCTCTGACTCTTCAAGCATTGATTGCGGTGCTCCACAGGGTTCTGTGCTAGGCCTGCTACTCTTTCTCTTGTACATTAATTAATGATATTTATTCCTGCTCTTCGAGACTCGGCTTCTATCTTTTTGCAGGTGACACGAATTTACTTTATTCACAAAAAAACCTTAAAACACTGGAAAAAATAGTAAATGATGAGTTGGCAAATGTTTACAATTGGCTTACCTCAAATAAACTTAGTTTAAAACTTAAAAAATCTAACTTTGTTATTTTTTGCCCATACACCGTATTCACAAATGGCGGACACGCGGGAAAAAACTGGTGCCTAGTCATGAAAGCGAGGCGTTGGAAGATAAACAAAAATTGCAAATGAAGACTTTCAGTGAACTTGCAGAGTGTTAAGCGCGGATTCCACCTAAAATAACTTTGTACGGACTTCTTTTTAAATACAAGTACGTGGGATGTCTTCTGCCTTTAATGTTTAGTAGTGATTTGCTGTTTGCAATCAAAAGGGACGTTATATCTTCAAGGAAACAGGATGATTTTGTAGGTTTCCGAAACATCAGAAGCTTGACAAGTGGGCTATGGCTGGAGAAAAGTGGCAAAATGTTGGCCCAAACTTCACATTGAAATCGAGTACGAAAGCTACGACTCTGTAAAACGGAAATAAAAACAGATATTGGTGGCGAGAAAAAGAGAAATAAGTGACGGATATATGGCCTACTTGTTAACGGAAGAGACCTCCGCCATTACACAAAACAGGTCAAGTCGAGAGCGGGTGAAAGATTCATTCACAAGGCTCATTTATTCATGTCAGTGTCATTTTATACATATCTATGTATATATGTATTTCTGCATTTACAACTTCCTTTGGATCATATTAATTCCATCGCTTTGGAGTGAATTGTTACTGAGGTACGTTGGCAGAGCTTAGTAAAAATCTCATGATTTCTTTGTCATTGCGAAATAATTAAAAATAATTTTATTAAAATTAGAAGCTGTACTGTGTGAATCTTATGGCTTGCTATTTGCCTGGTCTCCTTTAGGGCATTATCTCAGAGAGCTCTTGGTAAAAAAGTAGTATAAAGCTTACATTTTACTAGATTAAACTTTCAAGGCAATGTTTGTGTCAGGAATGAACACGGCAAGCTTCTGTTTCGAATAATTAAATTCGAGTCTGGATCCGTTTAAGACCATCATTTTATTTATTTATGTATTCTTCAACTTTAAAATATTGTGAAACATTAAGTTAAAAGTCTTAAAAGCCAAAGATAAGAAATACGAAATTTCTCACTGAAATGATATGTGGCTGGCCTACCGAGTCTGCCGAGTAACATGTTGAAATTTTGAGCGTACTCCACTCGATCGCTCCTGCATTTATACTAAAAAAATAGTTCTAATTGATGTCCTTCATCGATAAAGACCAGAGAATAACGTCCTGGCAAACAAAAACCAAACATAACTTCATCGAAACCTCAGTCACCTCTTCTTTCCTGTCTTCCTTTTTTCCATGTGTTTCAATTCAATGGCAGACGTCTCTTGCATTAACAAGTAGGCCATATATCTGTCGCTTATTTCTTTTTTTCTTGCTACCAAGATTTGTTTATATTTCTGTTTCACCGAATTGCAGTGAGCTGGCTTTCGTACTCGGTTTCAAGGTGAGGTTTGGGCCAACATGTTTGCCGCTTTTCTCCGGCAATCGTGCACGAAACCTACAAAATCATCCTGTTTCCTTGAAGATATAACGTCCCTTTTGATTGCAAACAGCAAATCACTACTAAACATTAAAGGCAGAAGACATCCCACGTAATTGTATTTAAAAAGAAGTCCGTACAAAGTTATTTTAGGTGGAATCCGTGCTAAACACTCTGCAAGTTCACTGAAAGTCTTCATTTGCAATTTTTGTTTATCCTCCAACGCCTCGCTTTCATGACTAGGTACCAGTTTTTGCCCGCGTGCCCGCCATTTGTGAATACGGTGTATACCAAAAGGAACTCCCCTTTACACCTAAATTGTATATATACGATCCTAGTACTAAGAAACAAAAACAATTAGAGTGTAGAGAGTTTGTTGAATATTTAAGGGTTCTGATAGACTACAAACTTTCTTGGAATAACCACATTGACACAATTCTTTTAAAAATCAGAAGAACTGTTGGGCTATTATTGAAACTGCGACATTTTGTTCCCTTTAGCACACTTATTTCCATTTATCACTCTCTGATAGCACCCTATCTTTGATACGGTCTAATTGCATGGGGTCAAGCAAGCAAATCACAACTAAACAAACTTCTAGTCCTTCAGAAACATGCTCTTTGCTTTATTCACTTAAACCGCTAAACCACGTGATCATGCCATTCCTCTCTTTATCAACACAAAAATATTACCAATTAACTTTCTATATTATCAGCTACTGTCAGAAACAACGTCTGACGTGAGAAACAACTTAGTACCTACAAACATTTAGGAATTATTGTTCCTTCCACTTTCTTGTGTACATTTATATGGCACTAGATCGTCTACATCTCAAAACTTTTATATAAAAAAATCAAATCGTGAAATCCAAAAAGCCTCTTTCTCGTGACCTGGTGCCAAATTTTGGAATGAGATACCGACCAAGTTGCGCACACTTTCAAAACACACATTCAAATTTAATATTCGTACATCATTGCTTGATATACTGGAGACTGGCAATACTTATTATGAAATAAATGAAATTATTCTTAAAATGAAGAAAGCAGGACCAATTTTTTTCCTTCCTATAAAAACAGAGACATAATGTTTTGTTTTCTTTTCCTCCTTAGAGTTTTAAAAGCATCTTTTTCATATGTTTTTTCTTCGTAAGATTATATTTTGCATTTAGTTAACCGCTCCATATTTGTTTGAAACTGATGAATCTCTCTTGCTTTCTACTTTATTTTTTTACCTTAATTTAATTGCAGTTATATTCTTTTTGTATCATTCTTGGCCCGCCTAGACTAGCTACAGCTATTTGTGGTGCCAGGACACTTGTAAAAATATTCTTTAGTAAACTTATAATAAATTCTTGGAGTCTTGAAGTAGTTTGTATGTTTTTGATGAGCGCATTCTGTTTATATTTCATTTTTCTTAACTTTCAGGTATATTTATCGCTCAGAAACAGCACACGTGCCTCTAGAAATTATTCTAATGCCTAAAAATTCAGCTGCCTATTCCAAACTTCGAATGTTTGGTGGCAAAACATGTCATGTTTGAACCCAATAAGAACATGTTTTTTCCTCACATGCATACACTTAGATGCAACCGACAGTAAATGAGAATAAGTTACAAGATAACTGCATTTCTTCCCAATCCCATTACCTTACTTCTGGTTATTTGCTTCGAACTCCTGATAACTTGAACTGCTTTTGATTTCCCTTAAAGGTTCGAGTCAACTATATAATGGGTGCCACCCTCTTAAAGTATCCTTTGCCAACTCATGATCAACTACAATTTCTTCAATTGATACAGCCAAAATAAAATAATTCAAGAAAACCCAATGTAGTAAGCACTCTTGCATATTGAGGAACTTTTTCTCTCTATGCACACTCAGTAACAATCTTTGACTTTATATTCATCATGAACTGTTTCCTTAGAGGTTTTTGCCAAGTTTACAAAACCTAAAGCAAAAGTTATTTCTTTAATAATGTTGACATTATTTTTCCTTATGTTTTACATATCTCCATCACTGAGAATTTGTTCATATTTTGTCGGCAATTACATAGCAGGAGTACTACAATTTGGTGCCAGCAGAATTAGTTTTTTAAATAATTTCAACTTTGTGAATAAGCAGTCACTAAAAATGTAGTACAGTAAAATTAGTCTATTCTCCTACATGTGCTACTCACTAAGTTTATTCTAAACAATTTTCAATATTTTGCTGTTCCCCAACAAGGAGCATCTCAACTTAATTTTTAACCTCAGCAAACTAATTGTGGTCCAAAATCTCTAATAACTTTCCCTGCCAGCAAATCGCCAGGATATTTTTGAGGACTAACAAAAGCAAAGTCTTTCATTCTACTTGTAAAACACATAACATAAAAGAGAACTCGGACTGTAGAGAAATACCATTTTAGATTGGTATTGTAAGAGAATACCTTTGTTTGTTAAAATGAAATTAATTCCATCAGTAGTCTTTCACTCCAAGTCATACCAACTGTCTTGGTCAGCCATGCAGTTTCACTGAAATAAATGGCAAAAAGTAAGCCAGGGCATAGGGTGGGGAGGGAATTTGATTTTGTGTTGGACCTGGGGTGGGGCATTAGAATGATCTTGTTCTCCTGGGGGAGGGGATATTTAAATCTTTCTGTGTCAAAGTAAACAGAAGCTCCATTTTCAAAACAGAAAACTCCATCAGGTTGAAAACGTTCAGAGAGGTTTAATTTTGCCTTTAAAGGCCCATTGCCAACCTTGATGCATTGTGCCAGTTCCCTGACTTTTCCCTGACCTTGAAAAATTTTTGTTTTCCCCTGACTTTTCCCTGACTGTAGCAACCCTGGTAAAACTTATCAGCTCTAGGAAATTTTGTGCATTTTACTGGAATGATTTGCCTGTGGGCAGGGAATTTGACCCCCGCCCCCCCCCCCGACACTCCCTTTACATTGATAGGTAATGTGGTCCCTTTTCAACTTACCGGTACTCGGGGTAGGGATATTTGGCCACAAATGGTATATTTTTGTCTGGGACTAACGTAATTCGAATTTTAATAAATTTCGACTTATACATTATCTGGAAGTAACAAATGGATATTTTCGATACTCGATTAAAATCAATAGTGATCAATCAAAATTTATCAATTAATATCGAAAATTGATGGAAATCAATCGGTTAAGTTTTTGTGATTATCAATTTCTGCAATTAAACAATTTATTTTATCAATTTTGATTGAAAAATATCGAAAAGATAAAAATGGGCGAAGCCAAGTTGGTTGATTCGTTTTTCTGTTGTGTTTAGTCCATCATCACCCGCTAGAACTGATAAACAGCAACTCGAAACTGATATTAAAGTCAACAAGACGCCTAAAGTCGTTTCCGTGGGATGTGTTGGTCTATGGAGGCATAATGGCGTTCTATCTGAATTTGGAAAAATTAGGGAAACCGGAAAGATGTGTCATGTTATGAGCATCGATGAGTAGGTTACCTGTATGGGTTGGTTTAATTTGCTTATGACTGAATTTATAGTAGCCTGCGTGACAGGATACTATTTCTCCCCAATCCACATCCCCTTTTGCTTCCTCCCTATCCCCTACCCCTTTCGACACCTGCCACGCAAGCTAAATTTATAGTTCTCAGTGGTTGCAAGGATGGAGTAGATCTTGTTTTGATCTATCGCTATGTAGTTATTTTCATAGCACGACTTGGATAAGAAAAAGAAGTTATTTTGCATCAAAACAAGGTTTACCCGTGTAACTTAAATTGGAATGTTAACGGAAACAAATAATGGAGAACATGCGCATAATGCTCTCTGATTAACCTGAACAGGAACTATATGTATAAAGATACGTCATATCTTGGTAGTAAGTAGCCACAGGTAACTTTTTCAAAGAGAAATAAACATTGTAGTTTTAGGTTAATGGAACAAAACGAAACAAAACATCCGCTTGCCTTATCCAGGGTCGAACCCAGGGTTCCAATGTTTTAATCCAAGATGAAAGTTTAATATTCCAAGATGCTCTTGATACGGTTCAAAATTAATTGCAATGTGTTTCCAAGGTCTCAAAGTTAACATAGTTCCAATGATTATCCCTGATTCAGAGGTATAATAAGTTTACTAAGGTCCTGATCCGTGTCCCATCCAGAAGTCCAATCCATGCCGAAAGTGAGTCGTCGATCGACGAGGACAATATTTTCGCGATTTCACTTCCAATCGTCGTGGGTACGAGTTGAAATTTACGCAATTTAACCTCCCATCGTCAAGGTGTTTTCAATAAGAAAAGAAAAAAAACTGAACTCTAGCTGTGCTCGGCAAAAACTGGCGAACTCCGAATAGAAAAATCTATCGGAAATCATGGCCCGCAACCAGACGCTACTAAAACCCTATGAAAAAGCTAGACCTAAACAAAAAAGAATCATGAAGGAAAGAAATAATTTGGCTTAGGTGGCCTTTCGTGACTTGCCAGTATCCCGAAGGATTTCGCTGGTTAACAAGCCATCCTAAATCACGAGTGGGAAAACTCAAGCGCGACAAATTTGGCAAGGAACGTTCTGATTTCAACGTTCTTCAGAGGAAGCAAATCGATTAAAAATCGATAAAGATTTTTGGCAATCCTATTGGCTGGCTTTGCAATTTTGGGTACAACCGAACCGGATTTTTACCGTGGGAGTGCCACAGGCATCCCACGGAATAAACATATCCATAACACTTATTCTCTTTATTGATATTGACCCTATAAATTTGTATGTCACTACAGGGTACTCAGGGGTACTACATGTACTCATATCGATAGGAAACACAACCATAAGAGCAATAATGTAAAGTGACTCGTGTCGTTTCAGTCATTTTCCGTCATGAAGTCATGCTCCTTTCAACAAATCTTTAGTTCTACCACTCAATGAGTCAACAGACGCACCGCTCGCTAGTACAGCTTTAAATGGAAAAAAATTGGGGGACTCCAGCCAAATTTGTGATTATCGATTTTTATCGATTATTATAACTAATCAATCGACAAATATCGAGTATTACCTAGTACTACGTCCTGATAAAGGTCTGCATTAACTGGTGTTTAACACCAAGTCAGACCAATAATTCACATTAATTGTAGAAAGAGAAAGAATATAGGCTGCTAAAGCAAGAATTCCTCTTAGAATGAACATTTATAGATTCATAGTAAGCAAAAACAGCTGCGTCTACTGAGGTCAAGAAGCTTACCTAACGTTGATTCTGTGTAGACTATTGTTCAGTTATGAAGAAGCTTCAAAAGCCTGGAATAAACAATTTACCACATTGATCAACCTTTATAGATGAAGCATCACCTTTTACCATTACCTTTTGAATGCAATTAAGCTAAGCAACTTAAAAAAACAAACAAACAAGTCAAACAACCAAACTGACCTCGAATTCACTGCGGAGAAGAAGCTGCCAGGAAAATTGTCACGTGTACCTTTCACTCTTGGGTCCCAGTACTTTGCTCGGTTGATCTGCAAAAAAATTGGAATGCGATAAGGGAAAACTAAATGAGGAAATTGGATCGAATTATGTCAATTATCGGGAGAAGCGATAAATAGGTTAGTAGAATTTTTATGGTATCAATAAGAGTAGTATCAAAGTTATAACTTGTTATCTAAATATTATATGACTAAATATCCCTAAAATTTAGCTCTATTGGCGAAAGATTTTATGGATCATGTGGTTCTTTAGATGATTCTCTTCTCTTAAGCTGCTCATAAAATGGGTACCTTTCCCATCAGAAATATACAGCTGAAGGTAAAATGTTGATAAGTACAAACCTCTTGACTTTCCAGGGGCAAATGTCTAATGTAGAGAAAAAAGGGGACAGAAGAACTGTTAAGTAAAGATAAGCAAGGTCTCGGGGGTACTGTCATATATGAGCTGAATTCTATGAGGAAAATACTCAGTTTATAATTTTTTTTAATGCAGAGATCGCATAAAAAAAGCAACGATGAATTGCATAAATAGTCTTTCCTGAGTTCCTCGGGATATAGTTCTAACTCGGTTCATGAACAATCTGAGTAGTATAAAATCTTAAACAAACCTGTTGATGATCTCCGATGTAGCTAAACGGCTTCGACAAGCTCTGACAGTGGCTGAATAAAAATGCAACCTACTTCAATTCACACTCAGTCCCTGTCAAAAAACAGAAAAAGATTGACCACGGTTAAAAGATAATCAGCAGAACTTTGTGCGAACATAGTCATGTCACAGTTTAGAGACATTTGTAAAAACAGACCAATCTACCAAGAATGACTGAGTCCAGAATTTTCAAAGTAAGTAATTCACTGAATTAAGTAACGCATAAGTGAACATCACTTATCCACCTTCATGTTGTCACATTGCTGTATTTTATTTGCAACACAATTGATCAAAGACTATTGATATCTGTTTTGATTAAAAGAAGTGGCAGCTTTGTTGATTTTCGATGATTTGCGTTCAGAAGAAAACAGAAGTCTGTTTAAGACTGAGAACATCATAAACTTATTGAAAGACTTCGACGTTCACGACAGTCATCGATCTTCAGCTACTAATTTTATTAAGTGTACTGATCATAGTTTCACAGAAAAATTCCTTTGCAAGTTGAAGTTATTGAGTTCAAGAAGAAGCATCCTAGAAAGGGTCATGCAGTGTTGACTCAATATAACAGAATCAGTTTTGTGTTAATAGAAGCTTGCAAGTTTGTTAAGACCTTCATTTCCTTATCAATGTCGCCATTTAGCACTAAAGCATACACTGCAGATACTATCTAGTGACAAAACAAGTCACAAATAGAGAAGTAATTCCGTGGCGATCATTCTCTGCTTATTTATTACTGCCTTGAAATTTAAAGTTTCTAAACTAACAACAGTGGACATTCGAATTTCAGAAAGTCTGCTTACCGGCGTCACTGGGCGATCCAAATGTATGGCTATACATAAATGAGGAATGGATCCGGGGGAATGGATAAACCAAGAACCAGCGATAATACTAAGGTACCCGATTTCTCCTTCTTTGATTTAAGACAAATTAAGACTTGGAAAATCGAACAGTTAGCATGGCATTGGAGATATTAAAGCTCTCTCCCATATGCCTCAGAAGTGAGACATATATAAAAGATCAGTGGGCGCTGGTTTGGGTGCGGTGTTTGATGCAGTAATTAAATATATTTACATTAAATGACGTCAACGTCTGGGCTGGAATCACGCGATATTTTGGAGAGAAACAACGGTTCATTATTGAAAGCTATTCAACTGTGCACACGACGTTATGTAATATTATGCTAAGGAAAGAGTAATTTGAAGTGGCACACTTTTCAGATGTTGGCCCGTGGGGGTGGTAGCAGTGTATCATTATACCCATAAAAAAATTGCTAGAGCAATAAGAGATGTAATACCACACGGTACATTTTTTTTGTTTTTTGATCATGGCAAATGCCATACAGCTTTTTAAAATCCTATATAAAACACAACACAAACCTGTTCATGAAGTGCGGTTAAGGTCTGAAGAAAATGAAGTGAATGACAAGGGTGGTGGGGAGGGGGGGGGGGGGTGGTGGTACTCTCTCAGGTATGTGCAGCTCCAACAGGGTATGGCAGATGTTTTCAGCATTTCAGGCTTTTGTGATATTGCGATAGATTTTAAAAAATTTTTGTCTTTAATACAGAATGGTTTACTCTAAAATTAGACATGTATGTTAGAAACCGCCACATTTCTCCTGTATTCAATATCTCCTGAGAAGAAGTTGACTGTCATCAATTTGAAGCTCTTCTGAAAAGTGGTAACAAATCAATCAGCTACTGAAAAGGTAAGAAAAGGCATCAACGTACAAGTGCTGTAACTGTATGGTAAGAAATAAAGCAT
The DNA here is from genome assembly GCA_964035705.1 of Porites rus. Taxonomy (NCBI): domain Eukaryota; kingdom Metazoa; phylum Cnidaria; class Anthozoa; order Scleractinia; family Poritidae; genus Porites; species Porites rus. The sequence goes on from OZ038000.1 coordinate 25,478,905, forward strand.
TAAATTTTGAGTCAGATCTGAAATGTAGTGGAAAAAATCTCATAAATAGCGTGAATTCGTCAATCTGACCCAATCTCCGTTTTCCAGTTACAGGTAAAACATATTTATTGATTCATTGAAGATATTTTAGGGTTTTGGGTTTGTAGCTTTTTTGCATCATTTTGGTAATTAGGGGTAATCGGGGGGTTCCGGCCCAGCAGGAGAGTGTTCTGGATAGTTCCAGGGTGTCCTAAGGGTGTTGCAGGCCTGTTCCTGGTTTTACAGACATCCATTGTACTCTGAGCTGCTACCAGTTTTCTTCATTTTGTTTTACAATGAAAACCGTGTGGTAGTAATTAATTTTGCGAATAACGTGGACCAAGTATTTTTCGAGACTCCACTGTAATTTCAATTAACTGATGCAACGGAGCAGATAATAAACATATTTAGGAACGTTTTATGCAACATGGTTCTTCAAACAGCATTGCAAAAATCCTAATCCCGTGGGAAAAACGGACTAATTTACCAAGAATGAATCCAGAATCGAAACACGCGATTAAATCAGTTCAATTTGTAAAGTAAGGGGTTGACTGAATTAAGTGACGCATAAATGAACATCAATTTTTCACCTTTATGTTGTCACTGCTGCATTTTGTTTGCAACACAATTGATCGGAGACAATTGATATATTTTTTAATTAAAAGAACTTGCAGCTCTGTTGATTTGCGCTCCGAACGAAACAGAAGTCTGTTAAAGACCGAGAACAGTATTAAAGCCGGACTTATTGAAAGACTGTGATGTAGATTAGGTTAGTTTAATTCTTAAACACAGGACCCCACAAGCTTTTATAGCGTTAAAAATTATCGTGTGTAAATAAAGATTATGTATGTACGTATGTATGTACGGTCTCTACGGTCATTGATCTTCAGCTGCTAATTTTAAGTTTACTGACCATCTTTTCACAGAAAAATTCTTTTGCAGTTTGAAGTTAATGAGTTCGAGAAGAAGCATCATGAAAAGTTGCATGCAGTGTTGGACAGTATCAGTTTTGTTAGTAGCTTGCAAATTTGTTAAGACATTCATTTTCCTCATTAATGTCACGATTTACCCGGCCTAAAGCATACACTGCGGGTACTATCTAGTGACAAAAATAGCCACAAATAAAGAAGTAATTGCGTGCCGTTCATTCTCTGCTTATTCATTACTTCCTTAAACTTTAAAGTTTCTAAAGTGAACATTTGAGAAAGTCTGCTCTTACCGGCGTCACTGGGCGTTCCAAATGTATGGCTAAACATAAATGACAAATGGGTACATCAAGAGCCAGCGATATGCGATAACACTAAGGTACCCGATTTCTCCTTCTTTGATTTAAGAAAAAATTAAAACTTAGAAAACCGACCAGTTAGCATAGCATTGGAGATATTGAAGCTCTTTCCCATCTGCTTGGGTAACCGAGACACATGTCAGGAAGAAGATTTAGTGGGCGCTGCCTTAGGGTGCGATGTTTTATGCAGTAATTATATTGAAATTAAATGACGTCAACGTCTGGGCCGGAATCACGCGCGATATTTTGGAGCGAAACAACGGATCGTTATTGAAAGCTATTCAACTGTGCACATAACGTTATGTAATGTTACGCTAAGGAAAGAGTAATTTTAAGTGACACACTTTTCATGTGTTGGCCAGTGGGGGTAGCAATGTATCCCGTAATACTTTAAGTTCTCCCAAACACCGAGAGCAATACGAAACGCAGTACGAAACTGTTTTTTTGGTTTTAAGTGCGTTAAACTCTCAAGAAAATGAAGTGAATGACGATAAGTCCCTTAATGCTATACTTTCCTGTGAAATAAGCAACATGATTTAACGGCATCTTGAAGTATTACCACTGTGACCTGTCTTAGAAGAAGAATCATATAATTGATTGTGTGGATTTCGTTACAAAATCTGAAATTGCGCGATGTTTATAACTAAGCAGCCAGCTGACAAGGGAGGGTGGTGGAGGGGTGGGGGGAGGATGTCAGTTGTTTTAGCCTTTTAGGCTTTTGTAAAATTGCGAATAGATTCTACAAATTTTGGTCTTAATAATAGGGAATGCTTTACTCTAAAATTAGGCATGTTAGAAACCTCAGCATTTCTCTTCCATTCGACATTTGGGGCAGAACTTGATGACTGTAATCAATTTACAGCTCTTCCAGACCTCTCAAGTCTCACGGTTTTGAGGACAATCTCACGGTTTCACGATGAGGCACAAAAATCTCACGGTAAACAGATTCACAAGCCGATGGAATACACTTTTTGAATATTTTCATTTTTGCCTTGTAAAATTGATTTTCAAGCGTCAATTCTGTAGAAATTCTACCCTGGGTGCCAGAGGCTTTCATGCGCGGTTTCCGGTTTCGGTCTTGTCTTAAAAAGTGACCCGCGCGAAAAGCTTCGCCGCTCGTGTATTCGGCCTGCGGCCGACAAAACGAAACTCCCCGTCCGCACGCGAGAAAAAACCTCTGGTACCCAGGGTATAGAAATCCATGATTTTAAGGAATATTTATATTTAAATTTGTCTCTTATAAGTAGTAAGCTTACTAATGTAGAAATCCTATCAAAATATTAACCTTCCCATGTCGTTTCCCATTAACATAGTTTCCTTCGTAAATACCACCATTTGGTAGAGCAGCTTTTCCATTTCCATGCCTTTCTCCGAGTTCGTTTCTCTCTCCTTCGTATTCCTGTTTTTAAACAAAGGTCACGGATCTTAGGCTTAATTAAGTTTAGGTAAGACTTTACGAGAGTTCTTGTAAATCAACCCAACCTGTTTTTTTGCGATTTGTTTGTTTGCTTTTTACACAATCTTGGCTCTCAGCTGGAGTTGATCGTGCTTTCAGTCCAGCACACCACAAGTGAGGCCGAGATCTGCAATTTTTCACCCCTATAAAAGCGAGAAGAAGAGTATCCCGGTATTTTCCTTGGGGAGTTCCCCCATCCACCCTCCCCGAGTGCCTTCCCCTTCATCCCAGACCCTATCAACATCTGCTTCGCAGGAATTCAAGTGTTTCTCGGAAGAACAGGAACTTTCTCAGCTCCCAATGGGAATCGACCCATGACTTTGATCCGGATTACTGGTAAGGGTTCTCTGGATTCCTGTTTCTAGAACAAAACACAACAGAACTTGTTTATAATCCACAGAGCGCCTGATAGCACATATGGTAAAAAGATCATAGGGATTACAAAAACTGTACTTTTTCAATCCTCAAATTATAGCCTGTAAAGCAGGCGTGGGATTTTTAGGGCTGAGGGAGAAATTCCGAGGAAGCGCGCGTAACCGAAGCCTGGAAAGAAACGGGTCTCAATTAAGCTGAATTGATATCATTTCATAAGATTTCCTTTGACGCAAAGCATTCTAGTGATACATAAACGTAGTAAAAGTTCATTAACTGGAGCAAAAGTTCCTGTTTTATCTGAAGTTGTTTTCCAACGTTTCGGGCCTGGCTCTTCATCAGTGGCATTGCAAGTACGTTAGAACCAGTGCAAGGTGTTGATACACGCTTATGAAGTGAAACTTAAAAACTTTTTTGTACGCGGGGGCTCTGCGCGCAGTCTAGAGGAAACGGAAGGCGCATCACCAGGCGCACCCGTTGCGCGTTTTCCCCGCAGAGCAAGAGCGTCGTTAATGGAGTGACCAACCGTGTAGGAAAACCAGGCAAGTTGTTCTCGATGCTCCGAAGGTGCTCGCCAAAACGTTGTCTTTGTCTGTCGGAGATTATTCGGAAATAAAACTTTCAACAGGCAAAGACCTCAGGAATGAACATTCTATAAGAACAGATTTCAATGATTCTTTTAAAATCAATTAGTGTAAGGCTGAAATTCTTAAACAAATTTTATTTAGCTAAATTGGAAAAAACATTGCACGGGCGACGTGATTAAACGTGCTGTTATAAGGAGACATCTACAGACGTAGAGTCTAGACCTTAAAAGAAAGCACACTTATATACATTAGGAAATAAGCACGTACTTCTTTGTTCAATTATAGGATTGCTTTCAAAGCGTTGTTTTCCATCTAATTACTTGCCAATATTGTTATTGTAGAATAATTAAAGTACTCGCTAAGTGAATGAAAACAGCGTACAAATTGGTCGGGTTGCTAAGGCGGGGGACTGACTGACTGGCGGGAAAACTGGCAATTAGACGAAATCGTGGAAAAATGCACCTGAGAGAAACTAGCCTTAACCAACCAATAAGTGCAAAGCGCGGCAACCGCGCGCAACGCATCACTGATGTGGGCTTTGCTTTTGATTGGCTAATGGAGGATATGAACTTTTTCACTGTTTCTACACGAAGAAACTACTAAACAATTTCGAAAGGTTCACTTCAGAGTAACCATTAGCAGTTAGGACTTTGGTAATCACTGAGTGCACAGCTTTGTAAAATGACTTCGTAGTCTGTGTTACGCCCACAGCTAAAAAAAAGAAACAGACGAAAAGAATTTGAACAGATTGTTTAAAGGTCAAATCAAATAAATGAGTAAATGATAATAATAATAAAGATTTTTTTAACCTATGGTGTGGACAAAAGTTGCACTTTCTACAACTTCCTTGGAAACATTTAATATTTGTTTTGCCAGCGGAGCACAAGTTCCTTGCCTCGTACCCAGGTGCGTTCTGGCGGATTGGAGAGCGACTGGATCTTAGTATCATGGGAAAGGCGTTCACCCTTCCCAGCGCCCATTGCGTCAACACTAAACGTTCCCATGGTTCATTGCGCGATACTCTCGCTTGAAGTCGCGTGTTCCGTTTTCCAAACACACTTGAGACGCCTAGGAATGAGGCAGACAAGTTCCCACGTCCAACGCAAACACAGGCACAGAGATACAAAAGTGCACGTGATCATTCTGTAACCCAACATGACAGTCGAGCACTTTCCACCTTGCAATTGTGCTTGCGTTTGAGTCGTCCCCGTTCACACGCGTAAAAAGCGAACGTAAGGAAAAACGTAAGCGTTGACGCAAGAAATGGGCGCTCGGCTTTACGTCAACCCTTGAAGGTTAAGTTGTCCTTCTACCTGCCAAAAGCAAGAACAAACTATTTTAAGAATAGTTTTGCTTTTGCGGCTGTTAGGCTTTGGGGTTCCCTCCCTTCTTGTTCAAAGAAAGAGACTTTTCTGCAAAATTCAAGGCGAAGATCAGGTCGTACATACTATCTCAGTCAACCATTATAAACTCTCTCCTTTCTTAGTTTATAGAGTGCGCGATCTATTCTTAGCCGCTTTAGTTTTAGATATAAACATATTTTTATGTAATTTAATTTCTTAAGCACGGCTTTTGAGAAGAATAGATACTTTATTGTAAAGTTATTTGATGAAACTACCGTGGGTAAATAACATTTTACTCACACTCGGCACTTACTCAAAATACTGACCTGTTTTTGCGTTTTTCACGGCGTGATCGAAGTCAAACAAGCGGGAGAAATACAATAGCTGAGTGTACAGCGCTGTGTCGGAGTACTGAAAACAAAACAAATTGTCAACCACTGAAGTAGCTGGACCACGAAATGTTAAATTGTTGGGGCCACGCACGCGGATTACACATGGTCTTTAAAGTCTTATGGGTTGTATCCTTCCCACGATGCACTGCAGGTCCTAACATTGTCGGGAGTTGTTACATCCGTGTGCACTCCACTGGCAACACGGAGGTTAAAAACTCCAAACATTGTTGACCCCGTCCGTTTGAACATAGTTTTAGCTGATAATACCGTCAGAGTCAAAGAAAAATTTTGCACGGTCATAGTTGTCTTTGTTTTAGTTTTATACTCACCACTGCATGCAAGTGGGCTCTGAAGCATTGTGGGCACATAGGGGCGCCTCGTTGACGTGTCAGGGGTACTTGACGTGTGCTGTAACCACAGGACGGGTCCTCGCATTTCTGCCAACCCTGTGCGATTAGTTATAATGTGGGTTAGTTTTGATTCGTATGTCTTCAAAGCCGGATAAAAAATCAACAACAAAATAGCAAAGGAATTTTTAAATAAAGAGACTGTTCACAACCATCTTCGTATTGTTACTTAAGAAAACGCACAAACTTGTTTAGACAAGGTTAAGAAACAATTCTTGTACAATTTAAGGTCAAGGGTCTAAATTGGGAAAACAAAACATACGGCTAAAAAGATCTTTTACTAACTGATGGAAATATCCTTAAGATTGGCATCATTATCAAACCCCTCTCGGGTACGACACTTGCTGATGGTCGCATTCTTGCTACTCCAACGAAGGTCGCATTTGAGGATGTATTATCCATTTAAGCAAGAAGTACATATAAATAGGTAGAGATATAAAAATCCTCCGTAGCTTACGTCGTTAGCTCATATTTACTTCCTGGGCCAGGTTGTTCAAAGCAGGGTTAAGTTAACCCAGGGTTAGTGCGAAACTTGATTTCATATATGAAAGCTTGAGAAGCAAATTCAGTTGTATTCTTTTTGCCTACAATTGATGATCGGATGCTCTAAAAAGAAGAGAGAAAATTCTCCGGGAAAATGCTTTTGAACAAAAGAAAAAGAAACCCAGGTTAAAATTTAACCCTGGGTTAGCGCTAATCGGCCTTCGAACAACTGGGCCCTGCTCTCCATCAGTGCTCTGTTTTAAGGGTTTTCAAAGCTACTTAAAGCTACAAGGAAAGGACCAAATTTCCCCAGTCCCTTGGCACTTATTTAAATCGAGGTTCCACTGTATACAACTGCAGTTGCAAAAAGTGAGCACTTCACAAAATTGCTTCAGTTACCAGGTAGTATTCCTTGATGTGTCTGCGCATGGCAACGTTCAACTGGTTGGAAACTGCGCCGGCGCTGTACTGACTGTTACATCCTGGACATGTATCGTTGACTGCCAGTGCGTTCGACTACAAAAAAATTGGTGCGAAGTATTAATTTAAGACCTAAAACTTTATACGTTCTATTTTAGGTCCTTATCTTACTAAACGAATTTTACAAAGTTTAAACTTAAAGAGCTTTAAGTTTCCATAAATTCTGTAACCACGAGCGTATCTCCACAAATGTTGTGCACTTGTGGTTTTTCAACTATACAACCTTGTAATGTGCTTCGTTTGGTTGCTTCAATAAAAACAACAATTATGAATGTTTTAAAAGCTTGTTAAATCTGTTTTTGAACTGTTATGTACCTTTTCCCTGTTGGTAATCCTTAATCCAGAGCATAAACTACACCTACCTCTGCTAAAGGCTTGGGATCGACATTGCTGGTTTTCGAAAATGGAAAATTGCGGATTTGACTTTAATTTACAGATCCCTGTTCAGCTATAACTCATGCATTGAATGTGCTTAACCTTATACCCCTGAATAGTGTAAATTATAAGCTCTATGACTGAAGGAAATAATATCATTTGATGTTAAACTGTAAATGAACATTAACTGTTAAAAGTGTACTTACGGCGCCTTTAAAGAGGAGTTCAAGGGTCGTCTCTTGACCACAGCTGGAGCGTTTACACTTGACTATAAATCGCTCACAATCCTTGAGAAAAAAGAAGGTACAGATTAGGGTTAGGGTTTCTATTTGTGTTTTTACCTAATCACCTGTTTCACGAAGACCATGATGTCACTTGTTTATCTGCCGCCCTCAAATTTTGTGTTCCGGTCTTGTGGATTTTAGAGCATGCCGATTGTCATAGACACAATCCACTTTACGTTAAAACGAAACGTCTCAGTCCAGATTGAGTGATCGAGACGGAGGCGGTTCTAACTTTTGAGTCTGTGGATAAAATCCTATGGTGTTACCATTCACATGAAATCTCTTCAGCAGTACTTTCACATGGTACTATATATTAAGTATGTAGTTCCAACTTTTGAGTCTGTGGATGAAATCCTATGGTGTTACCATTCAAATGAAACCTCTTCGCAGCAGTACTTTCACATGGTACCATTTATTTAGTATGTAGTTCCAACTTCTAACTTCCTTTCATTTATTTTATTTTATTTCATTATTTATTTTAGGCTAATGATTTATTTTCTTCTATTTCGGAGATATTAGCTTAAAGAGCTACACTGTAAATCTGAGGATAAATAAAGGTGATAATGTATGATGCTGCTGATGATTTGAATCCGTAGACAAAATCCTATGGTGTTACTATTCAAATGAAACCTCTTCAGTATTCTCATATGCTGTTATCTGGTTCTCATCATTTAACAAAATTAAATTGGGAAATTTTGTGAAATTTTGACTTTGATCATTTCTGGGGAGGGGGGGGGGGGGGGTGTTTATAGTTAAACCGACCTTAAACCTTTCCTCGTCTGTCATCTGAGCCTGGCCACCAAGCAACGCGTCATTTTCATCATCATGAAGGGCAGAGCTGCCACGATAACCAGAAGGATCCAGGCCTGCGCAGCAAAGAAAAAAAAATGGTGATAAACTTTTTAAACATTCAGTTTCACGGGAATCTCAATGTACAGTAAAAACCCGTTAATTCTACGGTCACGGAAATCTCGTCGTCTTTACAGGGTTGTCGTATAACGATGCTGATCGTTGAAAAGAAAAACCAGCAATAACAAAATTCAGTGCAGCCGTTTGAATGGTAAGAAATAAAGAAAATAACGACAAACGAACCGTCGCGCGGAACACAATATGACATTGCTCTTGGAAATCACGCATTGCGCACGCAACTAACAGATTTGAAGGTTGCGCTGACTTCCAAAATTAACTGTAGGCTCTGAACCAATGAGACGAGAGATAGCAAATAGAGAACTTAAGAAAAACTGCTTCCGGTGTAGGAGTAGAGGCAAAGTTGTCCGTGCCAGAAGCCACAAATACGGATAGACCGCCTTTGAGTTTTTACCCTAAAGAAAGAGCTAGCCGAGGCTTCTAGGGAGAATAAAACTGTGATATCAGGTCATTCCGTTGTTGCAATATACAAGAAAACACTAAAGAAGTTAATACTTTAAACAGACTTAATAAGCAGACACATTTTGTTTAGATGCATTGCAAGCAGTTTTCTAGCCGCGGAGTTAAATCGGTAATTTACTCACCTAAACACTGGGCAATATGAGCTGCATCGGTGCCGTCGATGGGATCGCACAAACGAGCTACAACCGGGTGAACCTGATTAGCGAGATAGTATTTCACATCTAGGATATAAATACGTCAAGGAGTGAAAAACAACCGACTTGCATTGGTAACTCGATTTGAATTGGTAATTAATACCCTGGGAATTATGCATATAAGACTTAAAAAAAGAAGCTACCAGTGTTTTAGTCCACCACTCTTCTCGAGGTCGCGGAAGGTAAGAGACTGTTCGTCCACCCTCCCATCCAACGAATAAGTCGGAGGTGATCCTGCCCGAGTTGCTTTCGCCCTGTTTTAGGCTTATTCCCACACTTTATTATCATGTCATAAATAACAATAGAATATCCAGGGTAGAACCGACCTTCGTCTTTAAGCACCCATCGTAGCCTGAGAAAACAGCAGACATTTCGTGATGCCACCAATGATGTCTGAGGGACGAACGCAGAGATTTAATGCTAAGGACGCGTCGCTAACCAGATCCGGGTACTGCTTCTGATTGGTTGGAAATTTACTTCATCCAATCAGAAGCTAGATCTGGCTAGTGACACGTCATCAGTATAGAATTTCTGCGCGCGTTTCTTCTGACGTCATTTTGCGCGAAAAACAGTGGTGGCGTCGCGAAAAGTGTCATTTTTTGGTTTTGTTCTTAATAACGCTAATAAATTTAAAGGATACCGATCTTGAGTGTTTCAGATTTGCAGAACTCGTCTGGATGATAAGCTCGCTGACTTGCAGCTAAGGTGGAACCGTCCTAAAGGAAACAGTTTGGAAAAAAATTATTTGACTAAGCGATTGGTAAAATTCCAGGGTTTCCTTCTTTGTTTAATGTTGAGCGATATCCTATGGGACCTTTGCAGCTGGCCATTAACGTGGTACAAAACCACCATGCTGGACAGCAAAAGTCGCACTGGGACAAGACAAACAATCTTGTCCCAATGAGTCTCTTGCTATCCCGCGAGGCGGTTTTCTACCACGTGAATGAAGGGCCTATTCACCATTTGCACATCTTGTTTGCCCCTCCACCCGAACAATTTGCATAACGTTTGTTTTCAATTTCTCCTGGGTATTACAGTCGTCCAGAGAGAATTGAAGACAATGCTTATGCAATTTTTTTTTTGGCGGGGGGGGGGGGGGGGGGGCAAACGAGGTGTACTATGGGAGATGTAAAAATGGAACTCAGAGAACTCTGCGTTAATTAAGGGAGCTGGGGTGGAGAACTTGTCTTTGACGTCATCTCAGGAGAATTGATTTTTTTGCCTGCAATTTGTACCTGAGCCTTCACCTCAAGTTCAAGTAAAATCGTTTAATCTTTCGGCACGAATTTCTTAACCAGCCTCGAGGAATGCAGGGCAAGTTAATGATAAGCTTTGCAGTAGTATTTGGACTTCTCGTCTTTTTGTTCGAATTCCCGAAAGCCGGCAAAATAAGCACAGACTTTGTACTTACGTCGCAAATGACGTATGGGATAGTGTCACCAGGGTTCACTTTTCTTCCCTTGCTGAGCATGCGCAGAGCAACGTTAACATGAGCCAGTGATTTCTTGTCCGGGTAGTCATGGGGAGATTTGGTCAGTTGCTGTAATTAAATGATAACCACGTGTCAAAACGGCACACAGTTTGTTCAGGAAACAAGCCCTTCTAAGAAAATTAAAGCGTTAAATCTGGAAAAAGTACTCTACAAAATACCGACCTTTGGGCTAAAACTGCATTTTTTCTCATTTTCTCGGTTATTGGTCTAGGGTGGGGTGGGAGGGGGGTGAGTGAATGACGCGATATACATCCAGCGCCCGCCCTACACTATACCATGACAGTCACGTGTTGTAGGGCCCAGGTCTAGCACCTCGATCTAGGCGGCGTTACCTAGTAAAGAGAGCTGTAGTTGTAGTTTTTTAGTTATCATTCCCAAAGCCGTAAAATATACAAAAAGATCATAAGTCAGAGTCGAAGGTTTTTTGTTTATTTTTCAAGTTTATGACTTAAACAAAGGATATCAAACCTTATTAATGACGAACTTCTGAATGTCGACCTTTCCCTCCGCAACGTTTTCTCCAACTGACGAATGAGAAAAAAAATCAAAACCATAAAACACAGGAAAAATCACAGGAAAGAAAGTCAGAAAAAAGAAGGAAAACAGATTTTAAGCTTAATGAAGACAGGGACATCTATTTGATAATATTTTCTCTTCCCCTGCCTGGGAAACATCAAACTTATAAAACAGAACAGCGTAGTTATTACACTCATAACAGCTGGAACGTAACGACCCGGAACATATTTTTCCATATTTTGTACATGAGGCCGTTACCTAGCCAACGGATGCAGGTTTTTCGCGCCTTTTCTAGCCTGCGTGGCAGGCGTTAATTGGGGAAGGGGAAGAGGGAACTCGGGGCGCGCGAGGAGGAGGAAATAGTGAGCGCCTGCAATGACGCTTTAAGCTCATGTTCCCTATTTACCCTCCTTGAGCGCCCCTCGCGCCCTCGCGCGCCCAAATTCACGTCTTCCCTTCGCCTATAAACGCCTGCCACGCAGGAGCGTACCTTTTCCCGCGAGGTGAGCCAAACGTGATGTTCTATAAGAGGTCTATTCGAAGAGGACAGACGGCAAATTGTTGTTGCTGGTAAGATGTATAAGTCGTAACTGTTTATCAGTAGGATGCACAAAATGTTATAGGGTTAAGTGTCAAACATTAAAAAGATTCCACCAAGTCATTGTTCAAACAGTAATAAACGTTAACACGAATGGTAGCCACAAGGCAGACGCCATACCTGACATGAGGTAGTCATGAATGTTTTCCACAATAGTCTCACGGGCTTGTGAAGAAAGGATTTGAGCCAGCACATAGCTACAATAGAGTGTTGCAACATATTTAGTAACAAATTATATGGCTTTCAGAGTAAAAATTCAATTTTGTCCCTCGCTTATTTGCATGACGCTTTCCACAAAGCAATTCAACTTGTTGTCTTTCGTTTCGGTTCTTTTTTAAAACCTTGTTTGGCTCCTTCTTCCATTGATTTTTTTTAGCCCACGGTACCGTTGTCTTTTCAAGTTGGTGTCGTTCAACAATCGATAATATATTGTTCAGCCTGTTATACTTTTACAAAATAATGAGAGGCCATTTTTGAGTTACCTCAAGCCTCTGTTTCAAAGCGAGGCTAAGTGCGAAACCATTAACATGAACATGATTTTTAATTCTCATGTAAATTTAACTCATTTTCACATAAAAGGTTTTACACTGAGCCTCACTTCGAAATACAGCGTTTTTGGAACTGGAAACAGCCTATTTAATTGATGGAACAAGAGCTTACTTTCCAGCATCCTTTGCGAGGTCGCACCAGTCCCTTCTCACAATATCCAGCCCCTTCATTTCTTTCACTTCATTAAGGGTGCCTGAAAAAATGAAATATATTCGTATCGATGAGAAGTGAAAAAAAAAAAAGCTTACAAAAACACTTGATTATTAACTTACCATCCTCATTTTCCGAAATACTGATGGCAGCATACCTTAAAAAGAGTATATAAAGATGAGTGCTACAAGCACATGCAAAAAAAGATCAAAAAAACGAAGAGAAATGTGATCAATTGATGATGCTGTCTTCTCCATTGTATCGTACTTACTTCTTCTTTTTTAGTAGAAGCATGGACTTGAAAATGCCATCAATGTCGATCTCAAGTAATCGGTAAAGTTTGTTCACCTCATTTTTCACCTAAAATTCAAAAAACAAGGCCACTGTTACATTACAGTTTTATAAATAAATAATGCTTTAAAGGTAGCACATCCACTTAGTAGTTTACTTCTTCGTCTACCTGATTCCTCATCGAATTTGAATTTGGAAATGTTGGTTTTTGACGAGAGGGGAAAACAGGAGCACCCGGAAAAAAACTCGACGCCGGGATTTGAACCCCGCGCTACATTAGTGGGAAGCGCATTGGTGCTCCTTTCTTGCTCTCGAAAAAGATTATAGTAAAACGCCAGCTTGCTCAATTTAGCGCTTACTTTTTCCTTCTACTGCTGACATAAACAGATCATTTGGTACGCTAATAAATGCAATTCAGGGTAGGAAAACTGCCCACCTACCCCTCCCCTAAGCCAAGATTAAACTTAGACTTAAGGCAAAATGTTGGCTTGGGGGAGGGGTAGGTGGGCAGTTTTTCAGAAACGTATTTTTCGACCTTTTTAGTCTACCGTTTTGTTAGTTGTCCTTTTCTCCTCCTCACGCAAGAAAAGAGGCTCTGATGATTCTCTGATTACGGTAATTTCTTAAACCAGTGATGAACGTCATAGCTGTCTTTCGTGGGGCCCAGGACAGTATCGCTCCCATCTTTTAATCCCTTTAAGACCTGAAAGTACACGCACCTTGTTGCCTATCTTGCGGACTTCACCGAGATCATTAGAATTCGTGTTGATCATGATGGAGTCTGTGTCACCGTAAATCACATCAAGGCCCATCTAAAAACAATATAAACAATCAGTTAACTTAATAACATGACAACAGAAAGGATCATTATATATTTCTGGGAAACTGCCCACCTACCCCTCCCCTAAGCCAACATTTGACCTTAAGTGAGAAGTAAGTGATAATATTGGCTTAGGGGAGGGGTAGGTAGGCAGTTTCCCAGAAACGTAAAATAATCCAAAAGTTACATTGATCAAAAGTCCAGACACCATAGAAGAACAAGTTATAGGCATTACAGAGGAACTCTAACTCTTCATTGCTCTAACAAAGCTGCAAATAATTTTCTTTCTCAAAGTACATATGTTTGGCTAAGTCACCAATATTGTGGTCGGAATCGGTCAAGCACGCATTGCGCATCTTTAAAGAAAATTGTCCAAGGAAGGCGCATGATTAGAAGGTAGACTGTTTAGTGCTGTTCACTGCAACAATAGGGAACTTAAGCAACGACGACGGCGACGTCAAAGAGAACGGCAAAAAGCAGTAGCTTTAGATTGGCAAAACAAAACCTTTGCACGTGCATCACGCTTTTTGTACATTTCTTTGCCGTCATTGCTCGACTACGACGTAAAACTTCTTAACTTCACGTTTTATGGAGGACGTGGACACAAGACGATTTTTTTTCCTTTTGTGAACTTTGTTACAGTTTATAGGAATTCAACTCCTAAAAAAGTCGCCAAAATTTGACAAAATTCAAAGAGTCGGAATAAAAGCGCGAATTAACTTTTCGCTGCCGTTGCGGCCCAATTACGTCCCCTCAAAAAAGGTTGCATTCATCTGCTGAAAACGTAGTCTTTGGCATTAACTTCGTGTGGACATAACGTCCAGCAACAGTTAAGGTTGTTTCATGATGGACCGCTATTTGAGAAAGTCTCTTACGTTTTGAACAAGTTCCTTGGTTTTCATCAAAATCTGCAATGATAAAGAAAAGTGTAAAATAAAATAAATTAGCAACAAAAGTTCAATCATTTAGTTTGTAAACGACAGTACTCACTATCGATGGGACCCTGTAACTGACAGGGTCCCATCGACAGGACCAAAGACAGTGCCCGTATAGAGAGGAGAAGTGTGACGTCACGTTACCACGGTAGCACTATTTCTGGATGACAACAAAACCAACGACGATGGTGACGGCAAGGAGAACGGCAAAAAAATAAAATGTTTACATTAACAAACAACAACTTTGCACGTGAACCACGCTATTTTGTACATTTCCTTGCCATGGTTGTACCACTACGACATGAAAACTTCCTAATTTCACGAGCCCGCTTCATGGAGTAATATACGTGAACACAACACAAAAATTGTCGCTTCCTTTTTCTAAACTTAGATAATGATAGATATGGCCCAAAGAAAATTTCGCCAGGATTTGCCAAATTAAATGAAACTGAATAAGATCGGTGAAGTTTGAAATAGTGCGAACAGATTTTTAAGTGACTTTATCGGTTTCTTGTCATCCAAAAATTTTGCTACCATGACAACGTGACATAAATCCCTACGCTTTACAGACGCCCGGTTAATACGGACACCTCGTTATTACGGACAGTTTTCCTTGTCCCGGGGGAACGTAAGCCCTCACATTTTCTCAAAATTCAACCCGGTTAATACGTCTAAAACGGACAGCCCCTTAAGTGCCCATATTTGCGGGGTTTGACCGTACTTTAAGCGTGAAAGAGGTATCCCTTTCTGAAGGAGCCTCCCCGTATAGGCTATTATAGGGAGTGCGCCCCCGTCCCACCCTTCCGGGACAAAACTATCAACTGTATCAAAAACTATGGATAAGATAAAACGGGCGATCACGTGACCTCCTCTGGCAATCAAAAGATCACTAACGCCTTCGATTTTGAAAGAAAATGCCATGGCAAAACAAAAGGTCTTTGATATTGTTTACTTTCCGGAAGATTTCAACTTCTAAATTTGCATTTAATAAGTCAAGTAGAGACAAGGTATAATAAATGAATTTAAAATAGTTACCCATCACGGAGCATGAAGAATCATTTACTGATATTTTATCGATTTGCTGTAAAATCTTTGCTCAAGAAAGCTGGAGATAAAGGCAGTTTTAAAGGTTTTTGAAAACTGAAACAAAGCACAATGGTATAACTCATACGAGCACTCTGAACTTTTCTCGTGACAATAATGGAATTTGGTCGAGTTCTTTTGAAAGGCAATTAAACTTTAATTGCGAAATGTTCAATTGGTCGAGTCGTGCAAATAAATAACAAGGGGATTAAATATTTCATTGATACTGGTGCAATGATTAACTGCTACAACGCGTAGAGCATTTGACAAAAAATATCAGGTATGCAACAGAGGCGAGGAGCTGAGAAGCTATCCGTTTAATCAACAGAAAAGGCTGCAGAAGACACGAAGTCTTTGAGTGGCACTTGAAGAAGCAGATGGTTTGAAAGTATCTAAATATATTTTATCACTGCCATGTTGCATCGCCGCTATACGTCCATAGCGGAGGAACCCGAAAGTGGAGAAACCAGCTTACCCGAAGGTACGAGAAGTGGCAGGCTTATTTCTGTCGCTACGGTAGGACTTAGTTTAAGGAAAGCCTTCTGTATTTTAGGGCAATAGCTAGAAAAAGTCATCGACTGACTAACAAAGTTGTGGTCGACGGTACGCTCAATTAACCCGTGCCTCGTTTTACGGTATTTTCAAGCTACACAAGAACGAAAGACGTCGAGAAAAGGTTTTGAGGTCAAACCAGAGAATAGAATTCGGGACCTCAGTCTCGTACAGAAGGCCGCGCACTAACCAACTGCGCGAGTCCTACTCCGATAAACAAACAGTATTCATATCTCGGTTGAGATACAGCACGTGGCTGTATCGCGATGAATTTCTAGGAAGTATAGGTTTATATTCTCGAAAGACAGGTTTCCAGGCCAAGCACTCGGTGCTTCCCTGAGGCGCTGTGCCACTCGGGTTTCCAAAACAGTTTTAAGACTTCATGATTAAGGGAGTTCTTCGATGTTTGAACCTGAACAAAAAAAAAGGCGTGAAAACATAAAACCCTTGTTAACCCTTAAAGGGCTCTACTGAGATCAGCATGCAATTCTCCACACTCTATTTCGTACATTTCCTATGGTATTAATGTAGAGAATTTGTTTTAATAATCAAGACTTTTTTCAGTTGTTGATTATTTCTGTTTTCTCGTGACCTTTAAGTTTGAGAAGTAGTATTATTTCATGAAACTAAAATCCTTACAGTACTGTATTAAGCAAATAACGTTTTTGGAAACGCTGGAGAAACGAAGGTTTCTTACAAGCGGGTTTTACTGTACTGTAACACTGCATACCAATGTTTGCAAAGTCAAATGTTGTTATCTAGGTGAAAAATTGGTTTACATTTCAAGGTATA
Source organism: Porites rus (assembly GCA_964035705.1). Lineage (NCBI taxonomy): Eukaryota > Metazoa > Cnidaria > Anthozoa > Scleractinia > Poritidae > Porites > Porites rus. The sequence goes on from OZ038000.1 coordinate 25,495,748, forward strand.
ACAAACGCCCGTAAATAAACTTACTTTAGTTTTTATTTTAGTGTTTGCTTACTTATTTTTCTATTTCAGAGAGAAATCTCAAAGAAACAACAGACGTCAAAAATCTCAGTTTTACGAAAACGCGAAACAGCGAGTCCTCCAGCCGACAATCAGCGACGAGTGCCCGATTGTCGACCTCGGAACTCACCGAAAACACACTGGACGAATCGGAAAGCGATCGGCTTTCGTTGTCAGAGGATGAAGATTTATTCGCCGAAGAAGCCGAAAACAAGCCCCAAAGAAAAGATAAGCGGGCGTCAAGTAAACAAAGCAACAGTTACCTACACCGAGCGTCGAAATACGAAGAAGAGATCTTGAAGTCAGTGAAATTAACTCCTGATCAAATTCGTGAGATAAAGGAAGCCTTCCATGTTTTTGATAACAATGGCGACGGATGTATTACCGCCACAGAACTGAAAAAACTGGTCACCTCGCTTGGTTATAATATAACAGAAGCAGAACTTATGGACATGATGAACCAAATAGGTAAACTGAAGTATGAAGGTTGCGCCAGCTCTCTGTCGTTATCATAAAACGCTTTGAGCAACCTCGTTCATATTTTGAAAAAAAAAAAGTACATAAAATACTGAAATAGAAAAACTTAGGCAATGTTCCCAATATACCGGGAAGCTTTTCCGCCGGCACAAAAACCATACCGGATAGGGATTCTGTTCACACAGAAGAACGGTGATTTCTACGCGATTTCTCTGACTGAGCGAATCTGCGCCGCGCGGATCTCTAAACTGGAGAGTCACATATCGGATAGTGTTCACAGTATACCGTATAGCCTTTTGTGTCGACACAAAAAGCTCTTCGGTATAGTGTAAACATTGCCTTACAAGAAAAAAACCGAGCGAACATGAATGCTAACCAACACTGAACGACCAAAATGTCCAACCATCGAGGTCAGGGGTGGGGGAGGGAAGAGACCACACTCTCTGCTTACCACGAGAGCTTGTTCGCAGGCGTAATTTTCCTCCCTTAACGAGCCACGGCGCGTCTCTATAGTTTCTATGTCTGTCGATGAGATCTGGGTACACTTAAGTTCTGAGTTTACGTTTAAAATATGTTCTTGGTGTTTCGTTTTTAGATGCAGATGGTAACGGCGCCATTGACTTCCCAGAATTCCTCGCATTGATGACAAAAAATCTAGAAGACTGTGATCCGGAAGACATTTTACTGGAATCTTTCAAGGTGTTCGACCGGGACGGTAGTGGTTTCATAGGCGTTACTGAACTCGACCGAGTCTTTAAGCTGCTCGGTCAAGACTTCAAAGATTACGAGATCGAGGCCATGATAAAGGCCGCTGACGCCGATGGCGACGGGCTCGTAGGTTGGGAAGACTTCACAAAAATGATGAACGTTTAAATGGATTGGACATTGGGGGAGTCTCGAGAAGTAACGCGAGAGCCGCACGCAAAAGGAAACTCGGGCGCGAGGGCGCGTTGTTTCGCGTTTCGCTTCGCTCGCCATAACGGGAGAGCTTGCTCGCAGGCAAGGACATTACAACGAAAAAAACGACGTGACCTTGAAGCTTAAGTTATTACATACTACTGAAGTATTATGGAAAAAAGTATAAGATACTAAACAAAATTAAAATATGTCGAATATGTAGAACTCTGTGTACTTTCTAGCCAGCAAACTAGCCTGAAATATTTCGTCAGCTTGGAGGTTTAATTTTCAAAGTTATCAAAACCAATTTTTTTTCAGATTTCAGTGGAAACGACGAAACAAATAAAATTTCTCTCTGCCTGGAAAACGCTCATTGGGATTTCCTAAACAATTCCTTCCACTACTCCTTTCTTAGCGGAGGGGGGGGGGGGGAGGGGGGGGTTGCGTTTCGTGACGAGACAAAAAGGGTTGCGCGGGAGACTAGGGTAAACGTCATTTAAAGAATTTTTCACAACTGACGATTTGACTTACGTTAAGAATAATTCCGAGCATCTTTTTGTTGAAAAATGGCGAAGACAAGTTTTGAACGCTTAAAACTTTTTTTTTTAATTAAGTCCCAAAACAATGAATCTAAATCTAAAGAATATCTAGTAAGCATCAAATTTTAAACACTGAAAACAACCCTTTTCTTTCGTTTTACAGCTGTGTACTATTCTAAAAAAATTCCAACGATATTGGCTACGTGACCAATTTTCATTTAATTATCTTTTATTTTGCCACCAGCTTTAACTCTTAAAAGAAACGATTCAATTTTCATAAGCTTGAAAACAAAAGCGAAGTAATGATGAAAGGCCAAAATCAGTACTTAGCCCACCTTCGGATCCAAGTAATTAACCTTCTTTTAAAAACCTGCATGTAAATCAGACGAACTAGGTCATCTTTTGTTGGCTTGACAATAGAATACGATGTTAACAATGTGCATCTCGTTAAATGCGAAACTCGTTTTGCGAATGAGACCAGCCGCCTTCTGCACGAATAAAAAGAAATTCCGATAAAGCAGAGCTTGCACTGAGGGCGATGTAGCACTCGTAACAACTGTACGCTTTTGGCGATAGCCTCAAAATGTCAGTATTCAACAACCAACGACAAGCGAATATAAGAGTGGTTTTTCGCAAATTTGACAAAGATTCCGACGGATTTATAACTGTTAAAGACCTCATTAGCGTTTTCAGGGAACTTGGCGAGGATGTCAGAGAAGGTGAACTGTGAGAGCACTTTCATAACGCAGGTAGGCGGGACATGGATGTGAAAAAAGGAATTTCGATAAGTATGATCTTTTACTGCGGCGTAAAAAGGTGGAAGTGTAAGGTTAAAGCGAAACCTGGTTACTTCTAAGCAAACCTCATTATCGGAATCTTCTATCAGGTTCTGATAACTGTTAGGTCTACAAAGAAATTTCCCAAGTTTCTGAAGTTAGACACTACTTAAAAGCTCACAGTTTAGCAATTCCACTGACTGGCTAAGATTATGCTTTTGATCTTTACATAGTACACAACCGGGAGAGAGTAGTCCACGACTTAACTACATAGAGACTTCTTAATCGACCTTGGATCATTACTTTTAAATAAATCATTTCGATCTCTGATTAAATCCTCTATCACACCCATTTTTTGTAATTACACATGTGGGAGGGTCAAATAGGATAAACTACAGCTCACCTTCCAATATTAGAGCCAGTGTTGAAACCTACCCTCCCCAGCTACATAATTTACTGCAATTCTCTCCCCTTTCCGTCCCTGACATTTTATGCCCCCCCCCACCCACCCTGAGGTTCACGTATTTCTAGTTATTTTTAAATAAATTATATCAATATTTAGCACTAAACTGTAATGGTTCACAGTGATATGCCATCGAGTCAACTCGTCGCTTCAACAAGCTTCCTTTTTCTCGTTTATTTTCAGGCCTGGGACACCGACCAAACACGCTTATATCTTATGATATTTTTCAGCAGATTTCCAAAAAAATCCTGCGTGAATCGAGAAAGGAACGACGTCTTAAAAGGGTGTTTCAAGAGTTCGACGCGGAAAAGAAAGGCTACATCGAAGGGCATGGGATACGGCGGGTTCTTCGAAGACTTCACATTGACCATACAGAATCAGATATAGACTTAATGATGAAAATGGCAGATACAAAGGGAGATGGAAGGGTAGATTTTGAAGAATTTCTCCAGATTTTCAACGACTCGGATGATATTTAAGAATTTCGCCATACTATTGCTGCGGCTAGTGCAGAAAAAAACAAATATGTTTATTTTTAGTAGTTGATCGAGCTAATCAGAATGTCAAAAGGTGGGCAATTGTTTTCAATTCCAGATCAAGTTGTTTTCATTTTGGGGATTATAGATAGGAAATTTGATTTCTCAAACGTTCAAAATTCTTTAATAGTTTGACTTGTGGTAAGATTTCTTAAGGTGTGAATGTTCAGGTAATCCGACTAAAATAAAACAGTTTAAACAAAGTTGGATTAACAAAGCGAGCAAAACTTTTAACAGGAGTCAGAATTTTAAGGGAAGTACAATAAAAAAGCTACAGAAATAATGAAAAAAAAAAAAAATATGTAAACGTCTATAGCACTCCGCTCTCATCAATTAATTTTTTATGGCCCTGAAAAATCAAGTGTCCGACGACTTGGGGTCAATCAAAACTTTTATGCTTTCAGATGCGAAGATGTGATGCCGGCTTCGACAACTTGAAATTAGTATAAGGCAGAGTTACGCGAACAAATACAGGTGGTTTCCACACAAGGAAAAACTATTTTTTTCTGATTTTTTTTAAAAATAATTTTGCAAAAAAGTCATCGCACTCAATTCATAAATAATGTTAGACAGCTGGCATACTTTCTTCTCAAATGAAAAAAGTAAATTTGAAACAACGTTTGATAGAAAAACAAAGTAGAGAAGGAAATAATAACACAGCAGGCATTTAAAGTCCGTCAGTGGTCACAAGTATTTTTCTATGTCATTTCAAAACTTATGAATGAAAAAAGAAACAAAGCTCTTATGGCAACTACTTGACGTCATTTCAACCGCAATATTTTTCTTCACGCAGGGTGTCCAGCGCCATGGTTGCTCAAAAAAATAGGAAAATAGGAAACTCAGGATTGAGAAAATAGGGAAAATAGGAAATTTTGTATTAAAAAATAGGAGAAAAATAGGAAAATCAATAATACTTTCGTCAACAAAGATGGACTCCCTGCACCCCATCAGGGTTGTAATAAAGGCTACGATTCCTCAGCTTCTATGTTCGCAGGATTTAGATCATCTTTCGAGGCTTACAAGGAGTGATCAGTAACATTCAGTTTAATTATTGGCCCAGTTACGCTGTAATTAGAATGATATGCTTGATTACAGGTCAAGCGGGGTTCTATCGGGGGTTCTATAAAAATCAAAGGTGATCATATGCAAATTCCCTTCAAGTTGGCGACAAATCTTTGAAAAGCTTATCGAACTAGGAGTAAAATGTCTCATGGAAAGCTTTCCTTCCTTTAATCTGCAATTGGTAGATGGTTGAGAATATGCTTGTTTGAGTCAAAGACCACATAAATTTTAAGTACGGAACCAGGCTTTCCGCGGTGTATGCAAAATGACACTGATTTGTTTGGAACCAGATTGTAAGTGTGTCATGGTTAAGTTCCAAGAAGAAGTAACACTCTGCTTTAAGCTATGACTGCAAGACCGGTTTTGCAACCAAAATATTGGATCATTGGTCAGTTGCTTAGGAATAGCTGTTAACATGAGCTCACCAAAAGAGCTGGTGACGTAAACTAAACTTGAATCTGATCTTTTCATGTAGCATCCAGAATCCAGCTAGTGATTCAGGGTTCATACAAAAAATTGCAACTATTTTTCAAGGATGTTTTAAGGACCACATTTGATTTTCAAAGACCAGCTACTAGGAATATAATTTCACAGATAGTACATAAATGCACATTCCCAGTCTACTCTAATAAGGCTTTAAGGCTTGAACTGTTTGCTTCACCAACTTCTCTACATTTTTCAGTTCACTTGTCTTAAATTGATAGTTAATTATTGCATAAAACATTGAGCACTTTGTGTAAATAACCTTTGAATTCTCTGAGCTATGATTTTTATTCTGTCTTGGACAACCAAAAAGCATCAAAAAAAAACTTTCCAGGCCACTACATTTAAAGTTGAAGAAAATTCAAGGACTTGCGCAGAAATTTAAGGACTTTTCAAGGAAAATGGAATTCAAGCACTTTTCAAGGACTTCCCCTTAAATTCAAGGACTTTTCAACACTGTGCAAACCCTGTGATTGGTTTTTCAAACAAGAAGCTGGTTGGATTATTTATCTGACCTGTGTTGTGAGAGGACAACTTGATCCTGTTTTCAGTTTCAAAGATGAACATAAAAGCGAGCAAGACCAATTCAAAATAAAATATAACATGTACAGATTCGGAAATACAGTTTCAGTGGGCTATGCACAATAATAATTTAACAATATACAATTATTCCTCGAGCTAGAATGGGCTCTGAGTCAACAGCCCATGAAAACAACTTTAGTTAGCAAAATGCGATTCAGCTGCTATTGTTTTGGTTTTTAAAGCCGGCGCTTTGCACGACTAATGGGCAATAAAATTTAGCCTTGTGGTAGCTCAACCAATCAAAACACAGCATTGATAATAGACAAGCAGTTGGATTACACTAAATATTCAATTATAGTCATGAGAACACTAAAACTACATACAATACATGTACGTGCACTAAAAAATTATACAAAAAGTAACAACATAACAAAGTTGTTAGCAGAACTCCAAAAGGCAATAGAGGTCATGGAAAGGAAAATGTAACTATTATGTTTGCTAATATTAGAACATCAAAGTCAACATACTACTTGTTTTATGATATATCTCATTCTAAAACATATACAACTATAATTCCATTTTTCAATTTTGTTACAAATATTGGCTTCACCGGCTAAAAAATAGGAAAAATAGGAGGTTTTAGTTAAAAAATAGGAGAAAATAGGAAGAGGCTCAAAAAATAGGAAAAAATAGGAAAAAATAGGAACTGGACACCCTGTTCACGTAACATGGCAACAAGAAACAGGATGGCCAGCGGACCGTAGAAGCGAGGGTGTAAGAGAAAGACCAATCGGAACACAAATAAATACGCAGCCCGTGAAAAGCGCGGGAAAATCTATTGGTGAGGGTTTTACCAAAGTCCAAGGCTTTAACAATACTACCGAGATCACTAGCTGTTCAGCTATCTCACCTTTTAAATAGAAACTCGAGAAATTCCTAAGCGAAAATCAGCGATTCTCCGAAATAGGACGCTTCCCTTTTTTCGGGTCTCGGATGGCAGTTATAGTTCTGGCACTCCACGCGCCTTTCGTGGTACGACTTACGGACAAGTCTAAAGTTCGCGCAATGTAGAAATTGGTGTGGACACAACCTACTGTCTCAATAGAGACCTAAAGATACACCGTTTCTGTGTACGGCGACGGGTAAATTACCCATACCCCTACCCTCAGAGGTAAACACAGGTAGAACAAGTCTTACGCCAGAGAAACGGCTAACCATCCGGGTTAAGCGTTAGGACCTATAAACACCGACTACTTAAATCATAGTCCCCTTTTCTAGTATAAACGGACGACAAAAACGACAGTGCATCTTACGGTTCCTAGCCATGTTTTCTAGCAAGCGAACGTACGTCTACCTAAGACTCGTGCTTTGTTATTGTCCTTAATAGACCTTGTCACGGTTTTCAATGCCATCTTGAAGAGTAGGCAAACGCGTGAGAAATTACAGTGTTTGTATGAGAATCTAATGTCGAATAATTTCCGCCTACTCGTCAAAATGGTGTCGAAAACCGTGACAAGGTCTACTGTCGGCTTTTTTTTTTCGCCTCCATTATTTTTCCTTTCGCGATTGCATGTTAATGTAGTGCAGTAGAACCTTGATATAATGAACCTCTATATAACGAAGTCTTTGGTATAACGAACTATTTACTTTACCCCAGTATTAGTAAAATATATTGAAAAGTGCCTCGATATAACGAAACTTCGTTATAACGAACAAATTTGCCAGTCCCTTGGCACTTCGTTAAATCAAGGTTTCACTGTATCGTTTTATACGGCAAACTTAGTAAATAAGCAAATAAACAACAAGTCTAATGGTTGTTAAGATTCGCTCGTCTTACCTCTCGCCCTTTGCTTGTTACGAGAGCAGCCAGAGGTTTGGCGTAGAAACGAGAATGTGAAAATCCTAAGCAACCATACATACTGGAAAAAAACGAAGCGGATGAATAAAGGTGATGTTTCAACAGACGATTCACAACGACGAATTTTAGCACAACACAGCCTTGCAACATTGTTTTGAATGCCTGCAACATTGTTCCAACATCGCAACGCTGTGTTGCACTAAAAGTCGTCGTTGCGAATCGTCCCGTGCAACTTTCAGGAACATTTAATTGTCAGGCTATTTGCTATCCTTAGAGGCTTACTTTACCTCATATTAAGTACTTTTAGTCTGTAACCAGACCAACGTGAAAAAACGTTAAATAAAAAGGTCCCAAAAAGATACTTTTTGACAAAAATAGTTGAAAAGTACACTGACCTCCATTATATCTAAATTTATAAACGAATGAGACCTTTCCGTTTTATCTACATCTCATTTACCTGTTGGCAGTTAATTTCAAAGCTTTCTGTCTGATATCGTACTGAAACAAAAACAAAGGTCTTGGTTATAAACAGGTTCCCAGAGAAATCTACTTGCGGGTGAGGGGTTGGGGGGGGGGGGTGGGGGGTTAACCCTGCGTGCTAGATCTCTAAACTGTAAAACAGGGGAAGACTACTAAAGCCTAAAACTCACTGCTCAATATCGTTTAACAATTAGTTTCTCAACAAATGACGAACGATATCGTCGCTTGTTGAACGAGTAGAAATAAATAATCCACTCGAAAAAGATTGACCGTCTTGCGCTACAGTTGCTCCGGTATTTTTTTCAGTTTCCATAACATACATTTCTAGCTGATGTTGGCTAACATCGCAACTTACTTGAATATATTGATCTGATTCTCTATTGAGGTTCTTCATCATGCCTTTCACCTGCAAAAAAAAGACTTCAGTTGAACAGGAAATATTGTTACATAGCTGGAAATTTCTTCCCAACAGTGCGCGCTGTCCTTTGTTACTTCGAGGTCACACGACACATGACATCTAACGATGAAACTGTTTCCCGCCGAAATCTCTAAGCGGGCAACGTTGCAAAATCTATGACGTCAGGTGGCAACAGTGCACGATCACCCGCGAATGTTGTCTTGACCGACGACTGCAGTTACAGCGAGGTTTAATGAATTTTCAGCTTCAAAATTTCGCCTCAGGCAACATTGAGATTCTCGGGAAACAAAATTAACTGTTTCCCTCAGGACCAATCAATATTTAAGAATGAAGGAAAATCCACCAACGAAACTCTTGTTCTCGTTTAGTCAGCCCTCCTTACGCTATCACTGTACGAGCTCACAAGGTCTTGTTTGTATGTAATTAAAATAAAGTTGTTTTTCAAGTGATTAAAGAGGCTCTTTGAAGCTATTTGCTTTCTTTTTAAACAACTAAAACGTATATCAATTGAATTCCAATGGTCCAGTTTTGTTATCTAGGCAACGAAACTGTGTGTTTCCTGTCATCTGTTGCCACGAACGGCAAGAATATACAGTGGAACCCCGCTTTATACGGACACCTCGTTATTACGGACAGTTTTTCTTGTACCTAGCCCTTATATTTTCTCTAAATTCAACCCGCTTAATATGGACACTTTTTATTGTCCCCTAAGCGTCCGTATTAAAGTGGTTTGGTTGTAAATGGATTGAAACTTTTCAAGTTTTAATACTATCCATGCAAAAACCACCAAAAAATTATGGCAAATGCTGCCTAATGGAATTTTTTTTAATAGCTCTATCTTCTTCGTACCTCTTTCTACACGAGCATTTTGTGTATAACCTGGTGACAGAACCCCTTTAAGTTAGAAACGCAGATACCAACCTGTCTTCTTCGTTCTACCAGTTTTCTGATCTCCGTTGGAAGGATTCCAGGCTCTAAATCTGGATCAGGTAACTCAACAACTTCATTCTCGTCGGCCTGTCGGAATAAAATTAACTACTTTCAAATTTACGTCACTACAGTACAGAAAATCACAAGGCTTTTTGGAAAAATTGTCCCCTAAGAGAGCATTTGCCTACTGTTAATTAATAGTAAACCGAGAAACATTGTCCGTGTGATTGTTGAAAAGTTGTTTCTAATATTATCAAAACCAAAATTGACAATAAATGTTGTGAGTGCTTTTTGAACCTATCAAAAAACAAGGTGGAAGGGGGGTTCGGGTGGTCTTACTTGACTTAGTAACTTACGTATTTATACACCCCATTACGATAAAGCGTTACCAAGCAAGAAAATTGCTGAAAATGTTTTTGGAATGTCACATTTAAAAGTTTCATCTACAGACTCAGAAGTCTGGTAAGGCAAAATAACTACTGACCAATACTTTTTAAATTTGAATGGAGCCAGCAAAGTGTCATAGGTTCAAAAGTTATGCATGTCTTGGACGACACAATCAACAGTACTACAGAGAAGAACTGCTTAGTAACTTTCAATTGTAACACTTTAGGATTTCATCCACAGACTTAAACGTTAGAACCATCTTGCACAGCATAATACACAATTCCACAGCGAGGTACATGCTCAGCAGCTTTCATTTTAATGGTCACACATAAGGATTTCATCCACAGACTCAAAAGTTAGAACCAACTTGTACAGCATAGCAAACAGTACCACAGGGAAGTACTGCCCAGCGGCTTTCGTTTGAATGAATAGTCACACTTAAGGATTTCATCCACAGACTCCAAAGTTAGAACCACCTTATACAGCGTGATAAACAGTACCACAGAGAAGTACTGCTCAATAGTTTGCATACCCCATAGATTTACAAGTTGAAACCACCCTATTTCATCAACATAAATAACACCACAGGAAAGTACTGCTCACTATCTTTCATTCAACCTTCACACTTCTCTAAAGACGTACTTCACCAGCTCATTCCTAAGCAAAACCATCTAACCATTTTTGCGCAAAGAAACAGTCTCCAAAGTTTAACCGACCACGGGACCTACCGTATTACCTGAGTCATGCTTCAACAATAACAACAACAAAGGGAACTAAAAGAACAGGAACTACTAAAATCAATGAACTCACTCCACTGGAGGAGGCAGAGGTTGTTCTACTGATCGTAGTGAAACAGATGTTGTATTCCTGAATGATGGACGGGTACAAACTGTTGAAATCCAGCAGCAGAATGTGTTTGTCGTAGAAACCTGAAAAAAAAGTACATTATATGAGAAACGTGATTCACGCGACTAACATCACGACCTATTTAGACTTTGCCGCATACCTTAATAATGATCAACATTACATACTGTGAGGTGGGAACTACGATTTTTAAAAAAATCCCACAAAATCTGTCACTAAACTATCGCTAAAAAATAACTCAGTTGTCCACAGCTGCAGCAATGAATTTTAACATACTCATTCCAATAAGAGGGGGTTAAATCATGATTTTTAAATGCAAATTAAAAATAAGTAAATAAATTCACGATGCCAATTTTGTCCCTTGCACCCGGTAGCCTCATTGTAGACTGCGATAAGACGTCTGTTACAAAGTCGCACTTTTTTCTGCCTCAATCCATCTATGACCTTAATCCCCCCTTCCCTCCCCTCCCCTCCCCTCCCCTCCCTAGGGTAAAAACGGCACAAGTCAGATAGACCAAAGAATCCACTCTTTTTCAAATCGTGCAGTGGTGGTTCTTTTAAGCCCTGTTATGTAACTTGACAAGTAGGATGAGAAAGACATTGCCTACTGACCCCATCATCTGTCCTAAATCGTAATCAAAGTGAGTGTGTGTCAGTGGTACGCTGAGCCCGCGACTACCCACTTAGCAGATCAACTCTCTTCCAAGTATCTTATATATGGTAATTATAATGTACATATTACCCTGAACAAAGCCGGCGGGGATTTTTCCGATTACTATTATGTAAGCTACAATGGGAATTGCTGTGTAGTGTATGGAGTTAAATATAACCCGTTAGGCTCACGGTCAGTGCAGACGAGCGAAAAAATCGAGCGAGCAGTGAAATAGCGAAGCCAAAAGATTGATGTAACTGTTGAAGTAAATTGTCTCAATTGACCAATCATACGGTATACCGGAAAGACGTATTGAAAACAATAATCTTAGGGCCTGTTTACATGGAAGTGGGGGACCCCAGGTAGGTCAGGTAACCTGCTTAAGTGGGGTGACCCACCTGTCCATATAATCTCTCATTTTACTCTCATCACGTTTACATGATGGGTGGGCTGACTCGCCACATGTTACCTCACCTATCTGGGGTCCCCCACCTCCATGTAAACAGGCCCTCACAGGTTCACTACTCTGTCTCTCCTGCCTCCAGGCGGTTTTCGCGCAACTTTTTTCGATCGTTTTCTCCACTAAGTAACTTGGAACCTGGCACAGACTAACCTAAATACCTTTCTTAGGGTCTAACACAAGACCACCGGCGTAAGCTGGTTTTCTTCTCCCTTTCTTTGCGCTTCGTGGCTGTTCTTCTTCATCGTGCTCTGCCTCAACCTATAAATGAACGGAAAACGTGTTATGATTCGACCCCCCAAAGAAAGCTCTCTTATTAAAAAGATGGTCAAAGCAAGCCGCGAGAGAACGCGCGAGTGAGCGGTATCCGTCTCGCGTGCCGCTCGCGCGTGACTTTTCACGAAAGCCGCCAAATGGAGTGCTTGTTCACAGACTAGATAGAGTTTAAGGCGCTTAATAGAAATAAGCCAGAATTTTTCTGGGAAAACGCAGGGACGCTTGGACAGTTTGTAAAATTAACAGCGGAACTAAATGTTGTCCTAATTCTCACCACTTGTTTTTTGCCGTAACTTTTGTCAGGGCAGATGAAATTCCTGTGGAATAAAATAAAAATATAAATCTGACTTAAAAGTCTTTTATACATCTTACTGATGCTTAATGTAACTTTGCAACTGTGTATTTCATGGCTGTACTAGGTAATCGACTGAAAAAAAAATCATCCCAGTTTCTCAACAGATCATAATAAAACCAACCCCAACCGCAACTTATCCGCACAAAATTTCCCCAACCCTCGTTCACAGGGTCTTCTCCTTACTCGTGGGAACGAGGTTGAAGATTTCCCGCGCTTCGCACCCATCAACCCAGTTGGTTCGAGATTTTTGAAAACTACCAACCTACCCCTCCCCCAACCCAACATTTTGCCCTCGCAAGAAGTACGAGTTAAAATTAGATTAGGGGAGGGGTAGGTGGGGTAGTTTCCCAGAATCACATACTGCTCCCAAATTGACATTTGATTGTTTGCCTTTGTGGTGACGGGTTAGCGTGATCACTGTTGTTCTTGGTTTAGGACATTTGAAAAAGAACCTGCTTCGAAACTGAGCAGTAAAAAGTCTTACTTTTCGTTGAAGGCATGAAGTAAAAGAAATTCGTTTCTTTCTGATCGACCGCCAAGAAGAGGGCGGGCCTGAAAATCAAGCAAGATTATTGGTCATTGATTGTAAATTCAAGTTTCAATATTTTCAAACGGTAATAATGCATGAAAATTGAAGAGAATTTAAAGACTCACCATAACATTTCCAGCAATAGTCGTTATCTGTAGAGCCAGTGGTAAATCCTAGAAATATAAATGATTTAGAAAAAGTTGTAAACGTATTTGCGTTAAGATTTGATAAGATCGGGTTTCATTAGATTCAGTCAGCCTGTGATTTAAGTGGTCAGAGTAACGACTTACTTATGGTTTAGCCTGGGTTTAACCACACTTAACCAGCGAATCTAGCCGCGTTTCATCGCTCACTGCGTCCAGGGACGTTTCGCGAAACGTCTAAACAGCGTGGAGCGATAAGATGAGCTGTATTCGCAGGCTAAGCCAGACTCCGCTTTAAAATAAAACCGCTTTAAAATAACGCAATATAACAAAGATCAAGTGGATAAGCTACAGTTTGTAGGGTTTTTTTTGCGTGTTCGCAGACCCGACTATCTCGGAGCCTGGAACAGGCAAATGTGATGTATGACATCGTCGTAGTCGAAAACCTCCGTTTTCGTCGGTCCACACGTAAACGAGAAGCTAACGTTTGCAAAAATCTGCATCTTGGAGAGCGTTTTCGAAAAAAAATGCCTTTTCGGTGGCCCTTTTCACCGGATACGTGTGGACGGTAGGCTTAACTGGAGGAAAAATATATCCGTTTACAAACAAAAAACGGACACGTGTGGACGGGGCTTTTATTTCAGTTGGGGGACAAAGAGAAGAATTAAAATGACGGAAGTTAGAAAAAATTGATTATGTGACAGGAGGTCTAATGAGAGTGGAAATCACATTTTAAGGAAAAAAACCAAGACTTACGTTCAAATCGTACATGATCCTTAGTGACAGCAAAGCGTCCATCTGAAAAAAAAAAAAAACAGGAAATGCATGAGATAACACACACAATCACAAGACCAAAGATGATCAATGACACATATTGATCAGCACTTACCGAAGTCAGTTCAAACATATGAAGGAGTTCGTGAGAAGAACTGAAGAAAAAAATAAAGAAAATTAAAATTATTAACTAAAAGGACTTCTTAAACAATTACTACCCAAAAGAAACCATTTATCCACCAAAAAAAGTGTTGATCTGTTAGACATTAGTTAACATGGGCGAACACTTTCTAACATTCGTGAGCAATAATGTGACGTACGATGCAAGAACATTTGTCTACGACTTAAAATTTTCCTTGATTACTTACTTAAACTTGTTTGGAATTTCATCTTGGTCGATTTCTTCTCTTCTGGACTGAAGGACAGCCCACGATAGTGCTAGGGAAAAATGGGAAAAAGAGAAGCGTGTATAAAATTCAGTAATTTGGATGTTAAAAAAGGGCGAGTCACGTTAAAACTGAGAATGCGCTTAGTATTTTACGCGCGCGACAAGGCGTTTTACCCCCGGCTCGGGAAAAGGCAACAAGCTTACCTCGGAGAAAAATAAAAATGATCGTTTTATCCCGTAATCAGTTTCCCCGCGTCAAATGTTGTCCTCGCGACTAGTGTTGTCCATCATACGAAAAAATAAACCAAGGAAACTTAAAATAGTTCAAGAGAAGCAAACCACGATCGCTACGGAGTAGTTTATCTTGGGCTTTGTGTTCAACGATAAAAGACTGGTCAAAGTGGCATGTCTGTAAAGTAGCTAGTTAGCTAAGAACACTGACCACGTTAAATAAAGGGTATTGTATTGCATTGGAAAGCCGAGACGCCATGAAATTTCCCGCGTAAAAGATGCTCAGTACGCGGCGACGAGGTACCGCGGGAAACAAACACGAGTGTGACCGCTTTTACCTCTTTACATATAACAACAAAGTGAGTTTAACCACGACCAATAAAAGCGCTGGAAATAGTAGGCCGATGCTGTGGTTTAACTAAGCCAAATGCGGAAGGCTCACTATTGAAAGCGCTGGTAGAGTAGTGGTGGACTCCTTGTGTGGATTAACTAAGCTAAATGCAGAAGGCTCACCTGTTAAATCATAACTCTTGCATCTGATAAGCTCCTTGGAGGAGATCTTGACATCGCAGACCATACGCCCACTGGTAATGCAGCGATCAAGATTACCACCCTTGCCAAACCCGCTACTCTGGAAAAAAAATTGAAAGTATTGAAAAGAACGCGCTGTTATTCGAGGCGTCTAACGGAGTATAGCACGTCTCTTAAAGTTACATTTGGGTTGTGAAAATTTCATCTTTCAGTAAGAAATCTTTCGAGAAACTGAATCGATATTGGGGAGGTTAAGTCTATGTTCAGTCACACTGTACCAGAAAGCTTTTGTGCTGGCACAAAAGCCATACCGGATTCTTGGGTTGCACGTGACTTCATCAAAAATCAAACTAAGAAACTATCGATTCTTCTGAGTTTCTACTTTCATGAGGTATTACAGTACCTAAACACCTTTACATAAACAAATTTTTGGTTCGAAAGGGTTCTTCGTTTTGCGAGAGAGGACGCTTGAATTTCCAGGCTTTCGCGTGACGCGGCATTTAGCTGGCGGCCGGGAAAGCTCTTATGTGGGTTAAAAACATTACCGATTTTGGGAGATTTTGCAATCTAAACATTCCTTGTCTCAGAATAAATATTACTGTAATCTTTATGAGTTCCTCAAGCGAAGAATTCACGCATTAGTAGGAAAACTCGAAAACAGATGTTTTTGTTGGTATCCGGCGGCCATATTGGTGTTCCTGAAAGGGACACCAACATGGCATTTCCATACAAAGCTTTATAAATTTAGGTAAACCGTTTTTCCCAATATCTCGCATTTGAAATATTTCACAGACCTGATTCTTGGCAAGGGTTTTTGTATATTTATCTTTTTTCATTTCCCAGATTCTAGTCCTTCTGTATTGAATGGTTTGCATTTTTATTTTTCATTGCGTGACAGTGCAAGCCGAGAATATGGCTTCTGTTCACACATAAGAACGGTGATTTCATCCCGATTTCTGTAACGGAGCGAAGCTGTGGCGAACCGACGATCTCTAAAGTGGACAGTCACATATCGGTTAAGTGTTCTGGGTATGCAAAAAAACTCTCTCTAAGACGGACACCTTTGGGACCGGCACTAAGCGTCCGTCTTAGAGAGGTGTCCGTCTTATAGAGAGTCAAATGAAGAGAGTAAAGAAAGGCAGGGACCAACTATAAGTGTCCGTCTTAGAGAGGTGTCCGTCTTAGAGAGGTGTCCGTCTTATAGAGAGTCAAATGAAGAGAGTAAAGAAAGGCAGGGACCAACTATCAGTGTCCGTTTTCAATACAGAGGTGTCCGTTAGGAGAGAGTCGACTGTAGTGCAAACACAGCCTAAACAACAACGACAGCGAGAGCAACGGCGACGTCAACGAGAACGTCAGTAAAACAGCAACTTTGCACGTGCATCACGCTTATTTGTACATTTGTTTAGCAAAAACGACGGCGACGTCAACGAGAACGGCAGCAAAACAACAACTCTGCACGTGCGTCACGCTTATTTGTACATTTGTTTAGCAACAACGGCGGCGACAGCGACGGCGATGTCAACGAGAACGGCAGTAAAACAGCAACTTTGCACGTGCATCACGCTTATTTGTACATTTGTTTAGCAACAACGACGGCGACGGTTACGACAACGTCACTTAAAAAGTGAATTCGCGCTGCTTTAAACTTTAACGCGCTTATTCCATCTCGTTTAATTTGTCACATGTGGACAATTTTTTTGGGAGTTGAATTCTGAAGGACTGTATCAAAGTTCAGGTAAAGAAAAAGGAAGTTGTTGTCTTGTGTACAGGTCCTCGACAAAACCCGAAATTAGGCACTTTCACGTCGTAGTCGTGCAACGACGGCATAGAAATGTGCGAAAAAGCGTGATGTGCGTGCAAAGTTGTTGTTTTGTCAATCTAAACCTATTGCTATTTTGATGTTCTCATTGTCGTCGCTGTCGTTCTTGCTTGAGCTCCCTGTTGAGTAGAATTGCACCATGGGACAATTTGGGGGATAAAATTGTGACCAAGTTTCCTGGGCAACCTCGTAATCGCCAATGAAAGAAGCGATAGCTTCCCCAAAACAGTCCCATAGTGCAATTCGACACAGCACGGACCCAGTCTCAAACGGAAATCAATATGCCCAAAGTCAATGACATCGTCTAGAATCCATGATGGCGGAAGACAAACAACTGGGCTTTTTCTAAGTTTCTTACCGAGAGTTTTGGCATTATGGTTCTTTTGAGTCGTCCAAGACGAGACCAGTGAGGTATCTATATGGAAAAAGGAAAAGCGTTAGCATTGTTTAGCGTCGGAAGGAGCAAAAAAGATTTGCCATTTAATAAATCAGAACTGCTTCAAAAACTCATCATTAATTCGTTAACAATTAGAATCATTGTAGTTACCTTACAAGCATTAATCCTGTGCAACAAAAGATCTAGATCGAATCCATAAATGTCATGACCCTATAATACCAAAGCAAGAGTTTAAACGTTTCGGTTTAGCACTTGGTTTGACATAGCCTCCCACGCAGACGATTTTAGGGAAGCTCGTATATTTCGTCCCTCCGCAGAGGAAATGCGAGTTCCCCTAAAAACACCTGAGTGGAAGGCTAGCTTTCACATCGTTGGCGCAAACCTTGTGCTGATCAAATCACTATTCACAAAAATTGTAGAGAACTCAGACTATGTTGAACATGGCACCGGACGAATTTTCGACAGGCTGAAGAATTTTACCTGACACTTTGTTCACACGAGACCGTTCAATATTTTCGCTCAGTCCACACGGAACTTTGAATGGCTAAGCGTCTAAATTCTCGTACCGTTGAGGTTGTTCCGTGTGAACGCAACACCTAAACCCACGAATTTTCAAATGGTTTTAAGTTCATCCGCTGCCGTGTGAACACAGCCTCAGTTCTTCAAAAGGTGGATAACGCAATCAACCGCATACAGTACAGCTCAGATATAAGCGACCAACGCACACGCAAAACACACGTACACACTTTTTTTAGCTTTCGCTTTTGTTATTCACTGTTTAATGCTTCATTGTGTTCGCTTTGTTTTCCCAAACAAAAGAAAAGAAATGCTCCCGAACTGCCGATATGAATGAATGGTATTGAATATTCTATTTCTGTCAAAGCTTAGCTTATTGACCGACAACATACCTTCTGACTACCCAGGAGGTGGATAGCGCAATCAACCGCATAAATCTCTATCCAGTGCATGGCACAACTGGTTTTCCAAAGACATATCTGCTGAATAGTGATTTATCCAGTGGATAGCGCTTTCCAACGTTTGAACAACCGAGGCCTTAACTGTAAGAATAAAAGCTAAGGGTACACAATTTACGTTGGCAACCCTTCACTTAACCCTGTTTTTTCAACGAACCAGCACACCTTCAATTCACCACTTTAGATTTACGACATTTAGAGTCGTGTCTTTCTAAGATGAAATGAAGATGAAATGCGAAGGAGAAAAACTGAGAAAATCATCACCGAGGCAAACAAGAAAAAGTTGCAAACGAAACATACCACCAGCACGTCAGGATCAATTTTGTGAATCTTTGCCATAAATAAGCCGAGAAGTGCTCTCTCCGATGCAGTGATCTCCATTTTAATTTGCTACAGAAAAAAAAAAAACGAAAAGTGTTAACGCAGACACACACAATTTCGTGAACCCTTGCAAAAGATAATCCGAGGGGTCAACGTCCCCCTTAAAATTAGTAATTTATCCAAAAGTACCGTATTTATTCGATTAACCGCCCTGGGCGCTTATTAAATTTTTGGACCTTGAGAGTGGGCGCCTATTCGAGGTGGGCGCTTATTCGAGGCTGGGCGCTTATTAAATTTTCACCATTTTCAGCAAGTGAAGTATGTTTATTTTCCAACAAAACAATAAATGCTAATAACAAAACGCGAAGAAGTAACAAAGCAAGGTTTCTGTAAAATAATCTGAAGAAAACTCCGTCCTCGGGGAAGTCTCTTATTAGAATTTATTCAATCAAGTGGGTGGGGTAGGGGTGAGCGCTTATTTGAGTTTGATTGGGAGGAGGGGGTGGGCGCTTATTCGAGGCCGGGCGCTTATTAACTTTTTCTGCTCTCAGGATGGGCGCTTATTCGAGGCTGGGCGCTTATTCGAGGTTGGGCGCTTATTCGAATAAATACGGTAGTTATGATCCTACAATTTTTTCTTTCTTTTTTTTATTAGCCAAAGGAACTGACGAAAATGCATCAATGCATATCACAGCCATGAATGCAACGTTAATGGTTTGCTACAAATATAGTAAAGTATTTCAATATTTAGCTGGGGTGTCTTTCTGGACTGGAAGCCTTGAGCAGGGTGTGGACATTTGTGGTGAGTGGTCTACTTGAGCGGTAATAATGTTTATAAAAAATCGTATTCATTAATTCAATGATGTCACATTCTAAAAGAGCTTGAATTCTGTATGCGAAGTAAAATGAATTAGGGTCTCTAAGAAAAAAATCAGTGTATCTTTTCCTGAACAGTGTAATGAAATGAACGGTGTTTATCTTAAACAGGGTCACGGATTGAAGGGCTTGGCATAAATCCCTACCTAAACCGTTCCCTTGAGGAACCCACGGGGGCATTGAGGGTATGCCTCTTCCCAATTTTTTTTTCTAAAAGTTATTTTTTCAATGCTGATTTTGCGCTTTGACTTAAATGTCTGTTGAATGAAGGGTTTGGTAGAAACTGTAGTGCTTATGGTTGAATCGGTGGAAAACACCAAATATTCTCTACCTCTTGCCTATTCAGAAGTCGACTTTACCTTTTTTCTGACAAGATCTTTAAAGTCATACGGGTACATCTGATCATTTGGCTTGCTAACAGCTGAAAAACAAAGATGGCCGGTACAAACTCTCGCAGAACTCGTAATTTAAAAAGTAGGCTTTCATTTTCGTATCAGTAAGAGTCATTCGTGACGCTAGACCTAACGAAACTACGGCGGCGACGGCAATAAAAACACGAAACACAATAGATTTCACTATAAAAAATTGCGATAAAACATTTCTTAAAATCATTTTAAGATTAAAAAATTGCTAAAAAGCGACGACGTTTCGACCAAATCGGTAGACATTTCTTAGAAGCTCACGGTAACAACCTTTTGAGAGAAAGCCAATTCACGGTTTTAAGAAAGTGCTTTAGTATTTGAAATGCTCTTCATCAAGAAACTTAAGCCCAATTTAAATATTCAGACGGACTCCATACGTGCGAAACTCTTTGTTTAATATTTTCTCACGTTACAATTTTTAATCAGCTGTTATTGTTTTTTTTAGTATTTATAGACCAAAAATCACTAACTTATTTTGACTTGATAATGACGTTCAGCTAACGTCGAAACGTCGTCGCTTTTTAGCAATTTTTTAATCTTAAAATGATTTTAAGAAATGTTTTATCGCAATTTTTTATAGTGAAATGCTTTTCAAAATCACTTCTTGTTCGTATACAATAGATTTAGAGAGCAAAACAACAACTTTGCACGTGAAACACGCGTTTTTGTAAATTTCTTTGCCGTCACTGCACAACTACAGTTTTAAGTTGAATTGACAGCGGAAACGAAAAAACGATTAATTTTACCATCACTAGGGAGCGTAAGCCACAACGACGGAGAAAGCTACGAAAACGTCACTTAACAAGTGAATTCGCGCTGCCTCAAACTTAATCGCGCTTATTCCATCTCGTTCAGTTTGTCAAATGTTGGCAATTTTTGGGAGTTGAGTTCTGAAGGACTGTACCAAAGTTCAAGAAAAGAAAAAGAAAGTTGTTGTCCTGTGTTCCCGTCCTCGACAAAACGTGAAATTAGGCACTTTCATGTCGTAGTCGTGCAACGACGGCTAAGAAATGTACAAAAAGGCGTGATGCACGTGCAGAGTTGTTTTTTTGCCAATCTAAACCTTTTTCATTTTGCCGTTCTCGTTGCCGTCACCGTCGTCGTTGCTTAAGCTCCCTGGCTCTCTGAACTCGGACGCCGTCCATTCTCGTCATTTCCAACTTAGTTTCCCTACTTTCACTTGGTATGAGGGCGATTGTAATGGCACCTGAGCTAACCATGGGGTACTTCATTTAACTTACCACAAAAGTGATATTGGAATCTCTGTTTTGGAGCAGCCTTATCCAAGGACACGTCATGGTGAACCAGAGCTGACACAGCCAAGATCTAAACCACAACAGAGAATAAAAAGTCAAATGACCTGGAAATTCTTCTCACCAGAACGGGGAGGGGTTTCCCCGGCAGGAAGGACTCCCATATGAAAGCAGTGGGGATGCTCGTCGTCTCGCTCAGGGGTGTAAATTTCGGGTTTTGGTCTCACTTAGGGTGTTCTGGGTAAAACGCCATTATATTTAGCCGTAAAGTTCTCTGTTAGTGTTGCACGCAAAGAAATATTAAAAAATTGAATATTTTTAATTCGTTTTATTTCCTCGATTGATGTAATTAAAAAAGGTTGGGCCACGCCCAGATTGGTCTCCTTTAGGGGTTTAATGTAAAGTTTCCGACGAGCATTCTTTCCTATGGGAGTCCCCCTCCCCCCCGCCGAGGCTTTGTCCCTTGTCTTAAGAGACGGGTAAGCCTGAGTCTGACATCAAGGCCTAAATCATACTTTTCCCACTGAGATGAGCGGGGAAGGGGGTAGGGGGGCTGGGGGGGGGGGGGGGCAGGAATAAGATGTGGGTATTGAAGCCCGTCTTCAGCGAGAACCAGGTTCTTAAGCAGCACCTCTTCTTAGAAAAAACGTTCACTAAACAAGAACTTGTTGACTGTTAATCCCAAATCACAAGCCCTGGTCCAAAGTCAAATCACAGGAAGCCCAACAATTGAGGTGATCCAACTTCACAGGCAGCCCATCTCTGGCATTGCTGAAGGTATTCTTAACAGGCATCCTATTATTGAATTTCAGAAAGTAAAACGTGACATTTTTAGTGCTTGGTTTTACTCATTGCTTACCTCATGGGTGTGAGTCTTGGTGTTTAACATGGTCCTAAAACTAAGGCTCATGACAACCTACACAAAACATAATAATGAGAATGATATTGATAATGATTATGATATTGATAATGATAATGATATTGGTAATGATAATGATAATGATATTGATAATGATATTGATAATGATTAAGATATTGATAATGATAATGATGTTGGTAATGATAATGACATTGATAATGATATTGATAATGATAATGATATTGTTGATGATGATGGATAATAATAATGATATTGACATTGAAAATGATATTGATAATGATGATATTGATAATGATGATATTGATAATGATGATATTGATATTGATAATGATAATGATATTGTTAATGATAATAATAATGATAATGATAATGATATTGATAATGATAATGACCAGACGTAACTAATCTATGACATCAATGACATCAATGAAATCAATGAGTAATCAATGGGTAATCGATAGGTAATCAGTTGATTAGTCATTGATTATTGTCGATGATCAATGAGTAATGGATGACTAATCGATAGGCCACAAAATTTTTGGTCATTGATTAGTCATCGATTGCATCGATTAGTCATTGATTGCGTTGTTTAGTCATTGATTTCATCCATTACTCATCGATATCATCTTGTGGCTACAAACGTATTTGGCGAAGAAAAACAAAATTTAAAAAAAAACTGTATTTGTGATTAGCACTTTGCGTCTCGACATTGTCAACAGGATCTTCAGATACAAGGAAAAATGTGTCTAACACATATAAAAGAATCACAAACAAAAAAAAAATGGTACAAGAAAGCAAGAAAAGTGTCTTTCATACGTAGTATAATATTCGATGAGTAATCGATGGGTCACCGATGAGTAATCAATGACATCAATGAGTAATTGATGTCATGGATGAGTAATCGATAGGCCACAAAATTTTTGGGCTTCGATTACTCATTGATTACTCATTGATCATCGCCAATAATCAATGACTAATCAACTGATTACTCATCGATTACCAATTGATGTCATCGATCATCGATTAGTTATGTCTGGTAATGAAAACCAGCAGCACTAGGTGTTAGCATGCATCCCTGTTCTTTACTTGCTCAGTGATTTTGCTATCAAAATCTTACCATAGGCGGAGGAGGACTTTGTTCACTTGCTACTTCAACATGATCAGGTTTTGTGACTACAGCCTGCAAAATAGTAATAATGATGTTACACTTAATGAAAACAAAATAATGAAAAAAAAGTATTGTCCAGATACTGAACACAAAAATTCCTACCTCAACTTTACACCAACTAACAGGTTGCTGAGGGAGCTCTGATGAAGGCAAAAAATTATCTGTTTAAGTTTTTTTCCAGTCTTGTACATACAGTCAACAACAACATACAACTCAGTACAAGGAAAACTTAGGGACAATAATAAAATATTAAATTTTTTCATTGTTGAGTATTGACAACTATTGTGTTGAGGTGTGGGTATTTTATGGGTGCTTTTTATATTACATCATATGGTAATTCCACCAAATGCAAAGAAACTGTTCACAACCATATTAAGGCCGTCATCAAGGGCCAGGGATCAGGGATTTCCCCTGACAACTATGAGCATGACACCTGGCTTCTTTCATAACAAACAAAAGGACAAGAAAACCAAAAGAACTTCTGAGCTGTTCAATATCTGGCAACTTTTGACATCTACAGCTGTAGTCCCTGCCTATCTTTAAAACAAGTACCATTACTTGATATCACAAGTGTCAACAGTCTTTCCTATTACGCTGGTGGCTAGTTTGTACATCAATAATACAATGGTGCATACTGAGGTTTTATTAACCATTTGACTTACGAGGCATCTTAATATTGAGCCAACAAGGACCTTTCATCTTCCGACTCAGAAGAAGGAGTTCAAGGCTGAAATTAGAAGACGAATAGATTCCTTTAAAGAGAAATAACTCCAGATCACAAAACCAAACTCCATTCTGATGAAATAATGTTTACCATTTTCAGAAAGGCAAGTGACGATTGCAACTCTAGGAAACAGTTGATTTCATGATAATGTCTTCTTTAATATTAAATCCTACAGCTTTAAAATCTAAGCAGTTATATTTCGTCATTATTTCTTTGTTGCTTTCCAACATTCACTATCTACTTATAACTTTGGCAAGTTCACTTCTCAAAGTCAAAAAATATTAACCCTTTAAGTGCCAATAGTGAGCAAGATCAATTTTCTCCTAAAAATATCCACACACTGTCAACAGATAAGTTATAAGAATTAATAAAGTGATCACCCAAGAAAAAATGCCTTGATCTTTTATCAAATTCTCTCAACTCATTCTTTAAGGAAATGTATGGAGATCAGTTTGGAGAACTTGTATGTGGATACTGGGGCTTAAAGGGTTAATTCTGAATCATTACCTTGATGTATTGGTACCAAACACATGACTGAATGTTTGACCAGTGAGATCAGATGGTAACTGAGGATAATCCGCCTGTCATGAATAATGTTGTCACAATTAACTCCTTTTTCATCAATGCTGTAAGTAACCCTTCTTCCCTTTCACTTTCACCCCCCCCCCCTCCTCCCCTAGTACCCTTAATGGGGAAGCAGCGTGGCCAAGTTGCCTTTGCATCAGACTCCCAATCCGGCAGTCCCGAGGTTCGAGTCCCACTTTGGCCACTTGCTGGATTTGTTCTTGGTCGTCCCGAGTTCAAATCCTAAGCCACGCTTGTAAATAGCCAACTGGTTGCCTCCTCCTAGTTTTTTTATTCCTGTTATGTTCTATTTGCATTATTTGTTTCAGAATTATTTGCGTGGAGTGCCTGTAGAATAGCTGGATAAGGTAATTGCACTTTCCACTATAAACAAACCTTTAAACCTTTTTTAAGCCTTTACAGCTTAGAGCTCATCCTGGCACCTTCCCTTCTCAAGTCTATCCTTACTGTCTTTATCAAATTCAAAGAGCCAATATCTTTCAACAAGTGACCTTTGTCAAAAATACTTCCAGCAACCAAATTATCACTTACAAAATCACATGGCCTTTTGGAGTTACATTCAGGGAACACATTTCCAACACTAAAGCAACAACAAAGTCAGTGGGGCCCGGCCCCCTCGAGTATTCAGGCCACACCCTGGATATCGCCTCCTCCTCAATATTTGCAAGGGAAGATGACATGTTTAAATTAAGTGTCATGGACAACATTGAAATCAATTGTCCGGTTCCAACATTGAATATGCCGGTTACGAGATTCTACGATCTACAGAACTGTTCATCACTTGAGTCACAGTATAAATCACTTCAAAAAAAGTGGGGGGGGGGGGGGGGTATTAGTCAAGACAGCACCATGCTTTACTAGTAAAATTTAAAGGAGGGGGCTTAAATATCAGGGGGGGGTTATTAGAAGGACTACAGCAGCAGATCCAGAAAATTCAGAAAGGAGTGGCCAGGACACTTAACAGCTCTATTCTAGATACTAGACGAAATTCTATAAAAGTAATATTAATTTTCAAAGGAAAAGGGGTGGTCGTGGCCCCGTCGGTCCACCCCTAAACCTGCCCATGGACTCAGGGCTCAAAGTTTAAATTTGAGTTTGGGAGCACTTGTGCTACCAGGTGTAAATTTTTAGGCGCACTGTCGAAATTTTAGGTGCACAGCTGAAAATTTTAGGAGCACAGCTTATAATGTTGGGAGCATCTATTCCAAAAGAAAAAGTAAAAAGCTTAGCAGGGCCACGTTTATTTGTCATCTTCAGTTTGTAACTTTTACTTCAGTCCTGTGATTGATAAAACACAGCCGATTTGCTACGCAGTAATACCGTTGTGATTTTTAAAACTAATTTTTCTTTTTGACAGTACAGTTGTGACTAAAGAAAACATACACTTGAAAAACAATTCAAAACTTACAACAATGAGTGTGTCGAACGCGAATGAAAATTAATCTTTAATGAAACTATTAAACGCGCAATAACTTACATGTAACTGGAATATGACTTACTTGGAAAAAAAGGCTCTTAATCCGCACTGTTTCTGTTTTGATTGACGTAAGTATAGTCGGAAGTAAGTCAGTCGCACTGTGCTTTGGGTGTTACGGCGCACAGGTGCGATTACACATGAATTTTTAGGCGCACAGCCAAAAATCCAGTCGCATTTGCGACCAGTTAGTCGCTAACTTTGAGCCCTGGGACTACAGTAATCAAAATTACCATATTACCTGGTAAACATCAATAAACCCAACAGGCTCATCAGTTTCAGAACCATCAACTTCAAGCTTCTAAATGATATAAAGTAAAAAAAACACATCAACTAATTTAGAACACTGTTGGAACAGGAAAAGATAATGTTTGAAAAGACATGCAAGAAGAATTCAACAACTGCAGCAATGTTTATACATCTATTCTCTCACCTTTTCTCTTGGGAGAATAAATATTTGTCTCTCAATGTTCTTGACTGCCACTGAACAGCTAACACGAAAAAAGATCAATTTTTAATTAGTGGTTGCAAGTTCACTAAGTGGTCTTTCTGGTTTCCCATAGGGGATTTCCGAACTTAGTTAAAGAGAAAAACAAAATGCAGATAAACGATAATTACCTCACATATGCTTTTGCAGCTTCAATCCAGACCTTACCAAAAAGGTATACAGTACCTGAACGATAAAGAATAATTAACAGAACATTACAGTGAAGCTAGTGATGTTCTTAATAATTCGACTAGACAGCAACCTTGACCAACTCTACCTGGTTGTTTGAATCTGTCTTCATAAGCATCAAACCAGTAGAATTTAAGGAATTTTTCCCCTAAGAGGAGAAAGAAAAAATGATCTCTGTAAGAACATGGAATGGGGAACAGATCTAGTAACTTAAAAATTTGGCCAGTACTGGCATCACTGGTCAGACATCCTTGCAAGATTCCCTAGTTTCTTTCTGTGTCCCTTTTATATGTTGGCCTTTATCAAGCCTTTCTATCTAAATGTTAGCTCTAGCAGAGATTTTTGCACTGTGGATGAAATCCCATCTGACTGTTCAACCTCTTAAGCAGCACTTTTACTTTGGGTTGCTAGTTTTTCATCTTTTTGGAATGTGAAATGTCAGGAGTCTTCTTGAATTGTTATTTTGCCCATCGTGAAAGCAGAACTGTGTGAGGCCTATATTTTCACTTTTTAATAATACATTTCAAGCTTGAAACTTGTTGATTGCTGATATGTTCACTAACCATCTACTTCTTTGAGTGGAAGAGAAGACGAATCCACATTAACATCCATCAAAACCTACAGTAGCATATAAAAAGAGAAAAAAAATACAATGTAAGCAGTCAACCCTGTTAATATGGATACTGAGGGGGCCACAGAAAGTGACCGTGTTAATCCTTTAAGTCTCAATAGTGACCAACGTTAATTTTCTCCTGACAAGATCCATACAATGTCAAGAGCAAAGTCTATGAGAAATTAATAAAATGATCACAAAGAGAAAAATCTTTTATCTTTTATCAAATTGTCTCAACTAATTCTGTAAGGAAATGTATAGAGATAAGTCTGGAGAATTTGTATGTGGATATTGGGGCTTAAAGGGTTAACAGGTTGAAATTAGAGAAGATGTAAGGGCTTTCATTCCCCAGGGGCAAAACAAACTGTCCGTAATAACGAGGTGTCCACATTAAGCAGGTGTCCATTATGCAGGGTTTGACTGTATGCAACTTAAACAAAATTTGTTTAAAACAAACAGGAAACAAATTAAAGCTACACCATACTTTTCTTAGACT
Source organism: Porites rus (assembly GCA_964035705.1). Taxonomy (NCBI): domain Eukaryota; kingdom Metazoa; phylum Cnidaria; class Anthozoa; order Scleractinia; family Poritidae; genus Porites; species Porites rus. Next base: position 25,523,517 of record OZ038000.1, read on the forward strand.
CCCTCTAGCTATTTTGGATGTCACCCAACGCTCCCCCAAAAGTTCTTTTGGGGGAGCGTTGTGTGACATCCAAAAAACGGCTGCGAGGGAGACTATTCTTTTCTCTGTGTTGTGACGAAGTGGTACAGCGAGGTATTTCTCATTCCAGAGAAAGAGATATGATGTCATTTTTATATAATTCAAAAAAAACGCTTGACTTCTTGTACAATGAAAGGCAAGGAGGTGACTAAGAACAAAACACATTTACAAGAATCTTTTGACACTTTTATACCTCTTGTTGTTGTGAATCTTCATTTCCTAAGATAGTTTCCCATCCTGAATCACCAGGAAGTTCTGTTGTTCTGCAAAGATCCATGCACTTATTATTACTAAATTAAGTTTTTTCGTGATATCAATATATTTTGAGGGTTAAACTGCAGAACAAGCATAATTTTTCTGCATTTTTAGGCGAGGAAAGGCAAGCGCGAGGCAGGAGTGGAATGCAAAGCCTCCCCCCATCACTTTATTACAGATAATTAAATAAAAAGGAAATCATTATTATTTAGCAAACTATGAATATCCAAAAATGCCCATCAGTGCAGTGGACAGTAGTTTTGTCTGACTGTGCCCAAAACACAAGACAAGAACCCCTAAATGAGCCAGTTATTTCCTGAAAGCGGCCATGAAAACCAAATGGTAAAAAGGTATCAGCTCAACTAGCTGTGACATAATCATTTCTTTGTTCAACAAAAATTATTTGCTGACAAGATCCAGCAAGTTCCAGTGACTTTGCTTCAAAACACATGTGACCACACCCCTCCCTTGACTTCAAAATGCGAACATGACAATAAATTATTACTTATACCCCCAACAAGGTTAAAAAGTCATATGATAATAATATGTTATTATTTCTCAGAAATATTAAATTGTTTAGTGATGTCAATGATTTTCAAAATAAATATCATAATAGAATTGCATACTTCTGTGGCATAGTGCATCTTCTGTCATTTGGTTTCTCACTGGCCTCAACCTGAGAGGATAATAATTAAAGGAAAGTATATGAAGTACTTCTGATGGTTACTGGTAGCTTTCCCAAAAATAAATAATGTTGAATAGATGGAGAAGTGAGTCAAGAGATCAACAAAGTTTCATAATTTGTAAAATAAAGGTGATCTTGAAAAGTTGGTCAGAGACTGAGAAGAACAATTTTTAATTTTACAATTTCTTGGAAAACATGAATTCAGTAACTTAAAAAGTTTTTTGGTTTAAGTTTAAGGGACTCTAAACTAAATTGTAGGAAAACAAAGGTTGCTTAAGCCTGAACCTGCCTCTTAGATTACTTGGAACAGCTTGGTCCTACAAAACAAGGGTAACCTGGTATTGAATCAATATTGAATCAATATAGTAAAGTACCTTGACGTGAGGTTTTACATCATGATTCTTTTCTGCATTTGATAAAGCCTGGATAGCTTCTGCATCACCAAGATCATCATCAAAGTCAGCAGTATACTCTGGCATGTCATCATATGCGGCAGGAACATCTAGCAGAGATTTTTCTGTTATTTACACGTGTATGCATGACTACACTTAATACGACAACTCAGAAAAAGTTATTAGTATTGGCTGCTGACATATCAGCCAATACTTGGTTCCAACCATCTGTTGACATTTCATGGGTAATATGACATAAGTTATATTCAATCATCAGACAGGTCAAAATAATGGCGGATGCACAGCAGACACTCAATCAACATGTTGAATGACATACCAGCTAACATGTGCATCACCAAATGACAATTACATCAGCTAATTGTCAGTCCATATGTAAGCAACATCTCTATGTTGGCCTCAAGTCCAAAGAATGTCAACAGAGGGTGTCGATCAATACTCGGCGGAATTGTGCCCAAAGTACACAAGATCCAATTTTACTTGCCCAGAGCAGTTCCATGGTTGTCTTAGTCTGCTTCATTATGCAAAGAGGACCTGACTGAGCTGCCCATGAGGCAAGTCAACAAGGAAAGTTACTTAACTAGCAGGACTAACTTCCAGCCCTGCGAGTGTACACTTTGCCTTTAATAATCTGATGACAAAATCCTATCTTTTTTACCTTCCATCCCTGTATCCATATCTGTCATTTGAAGTTTTTCCACTTTGATTTTTTCTCCAACCAAGCCACCATACTTGCTTTCTGTTCTGTCACATGGCTCAGTTTTTACAGCCGCCGCTGATCTTATCTTTGCTGTAATGTGACTGGGTTTTGGTGGGGATGTAGGCTCCTGTTTGAAAAGGGGTGCTCTTGGGTTAGATGATTCCTGTTGAATGAATTTATTAGCAAAATCACTGGAGGGAGTAATAAAGTGAACTTTCTATAAAGCTCAGCACTCTGCTTTCAAATGGCATCTGCCTTGCAGAGGGTTTAGGTGCGCATAATTAGCGTGACAAGTAGAAACTGTGCCATTTATCTTATAAGAGACCTTGGAGGTTGTGGGAGGTAGGGGGAAAGGTTTTCATGCCAAACTACAAAGTATAAACAAAACAACGATGCTTTGGGTCATTATAAGTATAAAGCCAGAACATTTCCAAGATCTATTTTCTTCAAAACCAGGTATTACCTGAAGCCTTCTAGGAGTGTAATGACTTGAAGAAGATGTTGGAGTTCTTAAAATGAAACAAAACAAACCATAATTAACCTAAATAAAGGACTTTGTAGGGCTGTCACTAAGGGTTGAAGGCTGAGGATTTCCCCTGGCCAGGGTTTTCATTAAGAATTCTAGTAGCAGGAGAAAGGTGTAACATACTTACAGGAGAATATTTTGAAAGAGGATCCACATCTGAATAAAAACTTGTCATAGGCTACCGAACGTTAGCCGGAGAATTCTGTGTAGTAAACAAAGAATTCTCCTTTCTCTGATGCGTAACGAAAACCCTGCCTGGCTACTATAAGCTTGACCCCAGGATACTTTTATAGGAAACAAGAGGAAAATAAAACCAAAAAAACTTTCGAGCAGTTCATTTTCCCCCACCCTCATATTGCATATACCTGGCACCCTAAAATCTTAGCAACAGCCCTGACTTTGAGGACTCTGAGTTTAAAAGCAAAAAACTATTACCATAAAAATAAAAATCGACAAAATTGATTTATCCTTTTACTACACGATTCTTAATCTAATTTTCTGCTTAGCTTACTGTCATACCAAAATGACTGAGGTGTGTGTTCTCACTGCCTCTAAAATCAATATACTTTACTTTAACTCAGACTAATTTATTCTATTTTTTCTGTAGCAATAACTTGTTTACAATACCTTAACACTTGCCCCTTGCCCTTTGACATCTTTACTGGAGCTGGTCTTGGATGCTTAAAATGTCAAAAATAACAAAAACAATCATTAAGACTGTGACAAAAGATGGATCGAAACACACCAATCACATTTTAGAGTCTTCAAAGCAGATCACTGCTTAACTGATTGACAAACAAGCAATAGCATCGTGACCTAATTGACCAATCAGGTCAATGAACAGAGTTTAATAACATCAGTTGATGTGAGACAACTAACTCTGATTCTGCATAAAAATGACTACCACGATTGGTCGAAAATTAAGTCACTGTCAACAACAGTCCTCTTCAGCACTACACTTACCTGGACTACCACACTTGACCTTCTTAGAAAAACAACATAATTGAAACTATACGAACATATGAAAATCATATATTAGAATGGCAGGATGAAAAGGTAGATGCAAAGAAGATCATCACAGTTTTAAATGCA
>OZ038000.1:25532262-25639762 GCA_964035705.1 Porites rus
TAATCTCTTTACCCAGTAACTAGAATATTCCGGAGATTTAACCAAGGGTCCTTTTTGATGCAAATTCTATCTTTTTGCCACCCCTCCTGGTTCCCCTTAGTTCCTAGTGACTAAGGGATAGGGGCCTCACCCCTGGAGACTGATCAGGACTCCTGTCCAGGGTGGCTACCCCTGGTATCACTCAATTTTGTCTCCTCCCCTGGAGGGCTTCTCTCCTGGTGCCGTTACCCCTATAGTTAAGTGCTTCCCTGCCACCAGAATTTTGCAAATTACTTTTGTGTGTTTTCTGTGTGTATCTACATGCAAGAACCTTCATGCGTAACCACTGCCAACTGGAAAGTTTATTAAGGCACAATTCAGTCCAAATTTCTCTGAACATTTTGATTAACTCTAGAGCCTGATGACTTTAAATATTTTTAAAAGAATGTGTTACTTTCATGCTGTGTTTACACTCGAGCGTTTACCAAGGTAAACATTAACTGACTAAACCCTGGTACATTTGTACAGTGTTTTTATACGGGCTCAAATAACTAAGGTAAATCTGTGATCAATCACAATCTAATCGAATTGGCAGCAAATTCTAAATCCACACATAAAATGCTCACGTTTAAAAGAGAAGCTGTGGCTCTTGTAGTCCTCGCGTTTTATTTTCTTGTTCTTGATCAGCAAACCCAGGAATCGAGATTGCAGCAGCTGTTACTTTTGCAGCACCTAAAGAGGTCCAGGCGAAAGCGATTAATTCTGCTACAAATTGCCCTTCGCAAGACGAGGCGCGTTAGACATGCGTGGTCGTGGCCGAGAAACCAATTCTGGTTCGAAACTCTATTAAACGGAAATTTTGTTGAAGAATGGTGGAAGAACAACTTTAGAATATCAAGACGTACGTTCGAAAACGTGATCAAATGAGACTGACGCAATCCCGACATCACAGGATGTGAAATTCTATGTGACCGCAAGCGGATGTATCTGTCATCCAAACCTTGGTTACCGACCTTAACCATGCCTGCTAGCAGGGTAGACCGAACTTTTACCTTAGTTGACTTTCTATTGTCTTGAGCGGTGTTTACCAGGATATCAGTTGGCGTTTACACATGCAAAATATTTACCTAGGTAAGTTAACTCCAATACCTCGGTAGGACGCTCAAGTCTAAACCGGCATCAATGTGTTATTTTTGCAGATTACCTTTTTGTAGGTTAATGCATTTTACGTGTGAAAATAAAAACATTTCTCTATGAGGAAAGCATATTGCACCATAACAGAAGAAATTGCTTCCCTTCTTAGCCAGATCATTACTTAACAGCACTTTTGGAGGCCATTTTCATCATTAGCATGGTGATGATCGTGGGGGGGAGGGTTGGGGCATGGTATTTTGTGCACATTTATGGGAGATGGAATGAGGGGGCAGGAACAAAAATCACTCCATTTAAGATTATAAATGAAGGGGTTGGGGACTTAGAGACAACACAAAGCAAAAATTACATCTAAAATAATTCTCATGCAATTGCCATCTACATAAAAAATATTATGAGCCCTCCTTTATTAAATGAATGAATGACTGAATGATCAAATGATTGATTGAATGACTGACTGACTGACTGTATGACCATTTGATTGACTACCTATAGCCTTGACTGACAGAACAGACTGATATTACTTCCAACATTCAGTAAGTTTCTCATTTGATAGAATCACTGTTTGTTTCACGATGGAATGAATGAATAACTGACTGTTTCATTAACTTAATTGTTTTTAGTACAGTCAGTCCAGGTCAAGCATACCCCCAAGATTGCTTTAAGGAAAGATTATTTGAAAAATGAAACCATCAGTTGTTGCCACAACCATCATCAAATTCAAATCTGCATTCCTGCATGAATTTAATATTTATTGTCTACAAGGCTCAAAATTTGTTCATTCATGGCATAAAGGCTGTCTGCATGAGGTATTCGACAACATGTGTCAATATGCTAGTAATATCCATTGCTACAAGACGAGATATACAGCTAAGAAATATCTTTATAAGACGAGTGTATGAACAAACGTAGCTAGGCAAACAATCAATCTCTTTTATAGCTATAGACATTTGGAAGGAACTTCCAACTCATTTAAAAAACTCAAGTATGTCTGCATATTTTCCAAAGAAATTTATACACTATCTACTGTCAGAACAACAAATGAAATACGCTACCTGTATGGCATCATGGTTTTGGTTGGGCACGCAAAGTAATAAAGGTGTGCGAGGACAGAGAAACAGTGAGGAGATTGGGGTGGGAGCAACGAGAAACTGGCTGCATGGAGGGGTGGCCTTTTTGAGTAGTCTGAATGCCTGCATACGCATTGTTACATTTGGATCAGAATGTTCACCCACCAATCAAATATTTGGCAATCTCCCATGGGAGAACTGACTGAACAAATCTTCTCCGCAAAACAAAATCAAAATATCAAAGAAGAGTTGACTTGTAAGAGCGTTGTCAATCTTGAATATGCGATGGAAAAACAGGGCAATATTTGTATTGAAGCCTGAACAGAAAATGTCCATTATTTTAAAGTATTCTTCATTGAAGAGATGTTACTTATGGCAATTTTGTCCTCATCGAAAACCTGTATGATCGCAATTTCACCTCTAAAAAGTATTATAGACGACCAGATTTCAGAAATGTTGTCACTGAGCTGTACGGCAATGGAGCTTAAATTTGCTTTGAGGAAGTCCACCTCAAGTTTCTCTATTACTCGGTGTTAGAGAATAACGCACTACATCGAACAGTGTCGGCAGAAGAAAGATGCACAGCATAATTCTGCATACTTTGTGTAGCTTAGTTTAAGCTACAACGCAAATCTGAAGATTGCCCTATCCGTAAAAATTCAACATCCTGGAAACACTTAAAAGCCGGCCGGGCCCAGCATCAAAACATAGCTGGAAATTATCACATTTCACAGACAACGAAACTACAAACCAAGGCTCCTTTGTTTGTAGTTACCAGTATTCAGATCAAGGGATAGTTGGAGAAAACCAGCAAAGCTAAAATATTTATTTAGCTGCAATAAAAAGCTTTAGGCTAAAAAAGTGGTCAAAGAAATAAGTACTTTACAACTGCATCTGAGATCAACAAATCCTATCAGAAACGCCTACAGAAGTATCAACCACAGGAAACAATAATTATTCAATATGGATCCAACAAACCAGCTTCATGACCTCTAAATAAATAAAAGACTTAGTGTGGCAAAAATAAGATTTACACAGTCAAAATTAGAATGCAGAGTAGTCTCCTACCCCTGAGATAGCAATATAGAAGGAAAACCTGTGTTTGTTCAAGCAAACTGCAATTCCGGCTAGGTCACATTATACATTATATCACAAGTCTGTCAACACTTTATTTCTGATTGGCTGAGAAAACTGAAACCAAGCAAGTTGTCAACAGGATGTCAAAATGAATTAAAGGGGGTGGCAGTTGAAAAGGCCATGAATCCAAGCAGATGGTTTTTATTTCTCTCTGCTCTTTCTTGGCGCTTTGCACACATTTTTGCAGCTTTGCTGCTCAGTAGTGCTCCTGACAAAACTGCCATGCTACACAGGCTACAAATGAACAAAATTTTCATCTTGCTGATGAAGCAACATAGTTCAGGTAAATAAGTTCTTCCTTCTTTATTTTTTTCCTTCTTATTGTATTTCTTTTGATTTTACCTGCTAGCTACATGTAGAACCTAAATTGTTCAGGGAGCTAACAAGAAAACCAACTAGTTCATTTAGCTTGCTAGCTTGCACATGATTCTCATTACATTTAATTTATCTTCTACCGTAAGTAAATTTACTAGATTGTAATATCAACCATGTACATTGACAAAAGCATAAAGATTATTCATTATTCTTTTTAAATAGATTGTTGGTTTTTTATTTTTCATGAAATTTCATCCTCACGAAATTAAGTGAGAATAAGGTGCTAACATTTTTTCTCTGGCATTTTATCAAGGGTGCATGAAATCAAGTAAATAATATTATGGTACAAGTATGTCATGCACATATTACTGTAAAAAAAAAAAAATAGAAGAATTGTTTACCTTGTCCTTAGAGCTGCCTTTTCTTGCTGATCTTGTTTTCTGATTATATTACATTGTCTTGCAGTTTGCCTTGCTGTTCCTCTTCATCAAGATTCTAAAATACATGTATGTAACAGTGCAGTCCATCAGTGAAAGAAAATCAGTTTGACAAAAATTAAGTTAACATATATTTGCAACTGTTTTAAGGTTAGAACTTGTATAAGACACCCCTGGCAGTAAAAAAAAACCAAGAAAACTTTCTTGTTTAACAATTTATTCATATCATTATGCCTTTCAAGAGAATCTTTGTCCTGTGACGCTCGCTCATTAGATCTCTGTATTTTATTCAAGTTTATATTTTTATACCTCTGATAAACTCCGCCCCATTCTTGCGCTTTTCACACATTTTACTTTACACCAATTTTTTCTTATGTATGTTACTACGCGAAATATTTTTCTTATCCCTGATGACGCTGTTGCTCGGAATTTAATTATTATTTTTAATTTCAGCAGTCAAAGGCCTCATTTGAACTATATTTTTCTTTCTAACGTTTATAGTTTTGATACAATGGAATTTTCCATGAAAAATAAGTGCTAACTTGCTCATATTTACCAACAAAGCTTCAAGCTATGTTGTTATTGTTTAATAAAAGTGAAAGCCTAGAGTGTGCCAAAGTTGTTGTTTTGAAGTTGGGTGCCATCCTTTTCTATAGCGGAGTCCATTTTAAACCTCTAAAATTATGAAAAAAAAAAAATTATATATATATATATATATATATATATATATATCGCGAAGATCTGAATAGGCACATTCCACAAAAGATAAACGAATTCGCCTTGTTGGCACTTGCCGGAAGGTACCCCTAGTTTAGCAAATATGTCCAAAGGAAAATTGCTTTTGTCCATTCTTTTCATAAGACTTTTTTTAGCTGTCGTGAATCGAATTATATGTAAAGGGAAGCGAACAATTCAGCTCCAAATTGACGAGTTTTGGTGGGCTTTGGAACGCAAAATCCGAAAACGGATTTCACCTCGAGAAATCCGTCCTCAGGATGGATTTCAGTTAAGAAATCCAAATCCGGATTTCGCGGATCTCCTTTTTACTGTTCGATTGGGAAATCCGAAAAAGGATTTGTAAAACTGTTCTCGTGAACAGCGGTGTTCTTTTTGTTGAGCTATTTTGAAAAAATAGCTCATATGTCAGTGGTGTGAGCGTATGTATCTTTGTATGTTGGGATGTTTGTTGCAAGAGCCAATAAGGTTGAAGGTACTATGAGTTGATGCTTAGGAACCAGTGAGATCTTGGCATCTATTTAAACATGGCATTGGTAAAGGTCGAACAAGGGCACTTTGAGACCGCCATCTTGATCCTTCACAATTTTTTCGTCTTTTATTACGGGTACAGGTGTGCATTACATAAAATATCTTCATGATTCAAACGCTGTAAACAGTGATGCAGCTGTTTAAGGGTTCATATTTTAGTGTGGATGCTGCTTCAAGACATTTGTGACCGATTCGGCTATCGCGTACGGTACAACGTACGTATTTATGAGTTGTGTTTCACCCGCTTCAAGGTAGAGTATAAAAGATAATATATTTTCAAAGCTCTTCAGGTGAAGCAATAGTTAATATTTAGATATGGACTTAAATTTGAAAGTATGCAGCCTATAAAATGTGATTTTACAAGTTTGATAGGCAGCTTATTTTTTTCAAAGCTGTACCGAGTATTGTTAATTCTGTAAACAAGCTTTAAAAATATTACTCTCTCGCTTACAAAGTTCAACAAACCTTTTTTTTTTGTTCCAGCGATACAAAAAAATAATAATAAGTGAACAACATGATACATCCTCCCTGAATACTAAGCATTATAGTTATTGAAACATATTTTATTTAGCAAATTGTGTGCATGACTGATTTTTATAATTCTGTTTACAGTGTGATAACTCGAATTCCCTCACATACGAACAACGAAAGGGGGCAGAGTCCAACACTTTCACGTGCCAGTTGTGTGACTGTACATCTCATGCAGATTGGCTTTTCACAATAATATAATAGTAACTTGAACGTATAAAGACCTGTTTCGTTTTGTAACCAATGCCTTAAAAAGGCTCTTGTCTTTTAAGAAGCAATAGCTTTTAAAACATAAAGAAATAAGTTGTTGGAATTAAGGACTGTTTCACTGAGTAGAATCGCACGTAAAAACCTCGTGAATTGTGATGATGCAACCATCTACCACAATAATAAGAATCCTGGTATTTCTTAACTACTTGAATTCGATGAGTCACATTTTGGCTTAACAAAACTCCGAGGAAACCCTAGAGTTTTCCTTCTAATCAACGTTTGGTGAGTAGATATTTATTTTACTTTAATAATCTGTTTAACTTGCACCAAATGTAACAGGCAGGGGAAAGTGAATATATAGCATGAGGATCGACGCATCTGAGCGTTTCGCGTTTTCATTTATATACCGCAATACCCAATTTCGCACGAAATTCCAGTCTACATTTAGGACGAAAAAGGTAGATTCATCACTCGTGGTAAGGTTACACTGAAGCATTCAAAATAGCTCATGCACGTATAACGTGCCTATGTTTAATTCTGCGTGCGCGTGCAAGACCGCTGTTCATAAGACAGTTTTTCAAATCCTTTTTCGGATTTCCCAATCGAATAAATATCCAATTATAAGTCTCTTTTTTGAGAGAAAGATTGCTAAATCAGTGCCGTAGCAAGGTTAGATTTATTGAGGGAGGCCAATCACGAGCGCCAAAGCCGCGGGCTGCTAGGGGAGTCCAGGGGCATACTCCCTTCCGAAGATTTTGAAATATAGGGTCTCTGAAATAGCATTTTCATCCTTGCAACAGCATTAATTTCCCATTTAAGAAGTGTACTTTGTTTAATATCCACTTGATTTTTCTTTGTTGAAGCCATAAATAAATAATTTTCACGCTTTATCGAACCAAAATGAACACATTGCACCGACCATTGAACCAGGGAGGATAATTTATAATTTATCCGCCCTGATTGAACTGAAGAGCAGCGTGAAGGTAGGTACCTCGTGTATGGGGATATATATTGTACCAACTTTACCTGCTTAATTTATGCCTTCACTCTTTCTGTGAAGAGCGTGGCTGCTGACCAAATTAAACGTGCCTGTCAAAATTATCAGGAGGGCTAAAGTCCCCCTGGCCCCTCCCCATGCTACGGCACTGTAAATAAAGATAGAAAGGACCAGGGAGACTGTCATCACCTGCTACAAATGTAAGTTTCAGCAGCCTAAATTTTAACAAAGACTGAGTTTTCTGTACCATTCTCCAGCCATAAAGAAGCACCCTGCTTTAAATCTTTGAACTTGAAATTTTTAAAGCTAAAGTTTGGTAAATTAAATGGCCTTTAGCCAGACATTGCAAACTGGACGTCCAGTACGTATGTTTCCCTATAAAAATAAACATAATTACTACTTTTGTTTCGGACGTAGAAGGCCATATTTGCTAAAAAAAGGTGAAAACACGCCATTTCGCAAAATATTAATTCTGGCAAAATTACTACTTTGCGAAACGAGTTCTAGTACGGTCAATAAAACCAGAGATGACCAGGCTCTTGGAAACATTGATGATTTTATTGGTGGACACATTTTGTTTCAGACAAAAAGGACATATTTGCTAAATAAAAGTGAAAAAACACCATTTCGCAAAATAGGAATTCTGGCAAAATTACTACTTTGCAAAACGAGGTCTAGTACGGTCAATAAAATGAGAGGTGACCAAGCTCTTGGAAACATTGATCATTTTATTGGTGGACACATTTTGTTTCGGACGAAAAGGGCATATTTGCTAAATAAAGGTGAAAAAACGCCATTTCGCAAAATAGTAATTGTGGCAAAATTACTTGTTTGCGAAATACGGTAAAAATCCGTCATTTTCCGTTAACTATTACTTCCAAACACACTGTCATAGTGTGGTCTGAAACTGTGTTTAGGATACTAAGCATTTTTTCTCCCTACCCCATATATTTCGTTTCGTTTCCTTTCGTTTCGCAAAATAGAATAAGCCGATCCACACACATCAATTTCACAACTGATACAAAGACCGCCAACAGAATAAACTCTCTTCATGAGCTTATTTCAGTTATTTATCAACACAGCAATGACCTGTACTTGTGACCGTGACGTGTATTTCTGTACCTTCCAAATTTCATGTTTCAACTTAATTTGTACCAGTTCTGCTGGATTTACTTGATGATTTAAGCCATAAACGTAATCCTTTACCATAGCTAGTCTCAAATTTTTAAGCTTAAGTTTAAACATAAGCTTACCTCACAAGACCCGCGCCAGATTTTTCACGACTTCCCCCATGGCACGTGCGAGAATTTTAAGATCATAAATAAAGCCAAGTGTTGACGAGTAAGTAAAAGAACTGCTGAAGCACAAATCCGAGTTCCAGAAGTCTAATTATGTTACTTTTGATCTAATTTGCTACACACGCGTTCTGTCTGGTCAATAATCCGTCGCCATATTCGTTTCGTTTAGAACCCAGTCTCTCGATTGACGCGTGCGTTTCGCGCGCGGGCTTTCGCAGTACTCGTAAAACGCGCTCAATCGAGTCAGGAGAAAAATGGTTTTCATGCCTATTACTTGTTCATGAACTTTATGAGTGAGATCAATAGTAAATATTACTTCTAACAGTGACAAGTACTCTGATCTGAGTAATGAAACCAGCACAGTGTGGAATGTGAGCGCTGATACCCACATGAGCTCATGTGAATGCAAAATATGGTTCGCGCATGCCCAGGAATCGAAGCACGATCTTTAATGTGAAAGTAATCCATTACCTTTGCGATTGCGAGCCTTTAAGTAAAATAGGCAGGCTATCTCTCATTGAATTGAACCTATTCCAGAAGCTAGAGTCCGTGGTTCATTCATTCAGTCAGTCAGACGGCTAAACCATGATGATTGGTTTGTCGCTGTGGACTTGCTGATATTTCATATTTTGATGATCCCTAATAAGGACGCCCTTGGGTCGAGACCGGGTGATATGGCTTTGCTCATGCGTTAGGTACTGCCCAGGAACGCAACTAGATACCTTCTGATCTTTTCCAGTAACGGGGTAGTTCCATCAAAATAATTGTACCATTGCGTGTGATACTCGCGCGTTATTTTGATGAGGGCGCCGCGCAAAGAATAAACAAACAAAATAGTATTGGAAATTACCTTCATGAGAGGTGAATTAATTCCATTTTCCGCATTATTTTCGGGAGAACCTTAAGCAGCGACGTTTTTGAGCGACGCACGTCAACCGGAAGTGGACTTTTTGCACTCTTGAGCCGTGATTTTGAACAAATTTGGGTGCAAATCGTTTCTTTAAGAGTAAAAACACTTAGCAATACAAATTTGGTGGTGCCAAGGCATATTAAAAAGAAAAAGGCCAACTTCTGGTTGACAAGCGTCGTTCAAAAACGTCGCTGCTTAAACACCCTATTAACTTCGAATGTGATGACTATGAATGGAACTCCGATTATGGTAATCACCGGAGTGAGATTGTTATTGTTTTTGATTTGTATGAATGACACAGGGGCGTGATTTTTGAATAAAAATTCAGGGAAATGTAGCGACGTTCATCCCTAAAGGTTTGAAAACCAGGTGTAAAAAGAGTACAAAGCGAAATATTGAGTTAGGAGAATTCCCCCTGCTGAACCCCTACCGTAGTTTAATGAGGACAAGATGTAAAAGCCCAGTTTCTCTAATACGCTTTTCGCTAACATGTTTGCACTCTCATTTTCCTTACTTTCTCAAAAATATTAAATGGTTTTTCTCTCCTCTCTACCATTACTGCAGCCTGGCACTGGAAGGCTGAGCCCGCAATACAAGGAACTAAGATCTGAAGAGGGTGTAGATTAAGAAACCATTAGTTGACTATAGTTTTATTTTCTCATAAACAGGCGAATATTGAGAAAGCATTTTCATTTAATTAATAAGCAATAAGGGATGTGTATTTACAGACTGAAGTAATAAAAAATACCAGCAAGTAATGGAAACGTCTGACTGAAAACAGGCAAACCAACCAGTTAATTCCTCTAACTATCATAGCGACAATTAGCTAGGGACGGTTTTATCTCCGGCACACATGGTTCGTACAACTTTAGACAAACACATTTCCAAGGACTTTTCAAGCATTTTTCTAGAACAAATTTCAGTTTTCAAGGACTAAGATTTATTTAATAAATCGACATTCTTTAACCCCCTCTGATCACCCTACTTGCAAAAACAGGTCATGGAACCATTTACCTATTTTACTTCTTCGGCCATCATGGATCACGATATTTTTACTACTTTTCCGCAACAAGGCTTTGCAAAATGACTGTGTATGACTCAGCTGCAATTGCATCTGAGGTACAGAAATAGCATTTGAAATAAAGAAACAGAAATAAAATATTGTTTATGCACAAAATGTCTTTACGTTACCCGTTAGTTTTACAGGTTCTTACACCGAGGACAGGCCTGCACCGAGGATGAACGAAATGTTCCTCGGCAAAATAATCTAATTTAACAGAAAAAAGTTGTCTGCCGTAAACAAGGTCGTGAATTTCAAGGACTTTTCAAGTCAAGTCCTAATAAAGAAATCAAGTACTTTTCAAGGACCTAAACCGAATTCAAGGACTTTTCAAGACGACTAGTAAAATTCAAGACCTTTTCAAGATTGTACGAACCATGGGCACAGAAACAGACCTCATTCATTATTTCACTACGATGCCCATCATCTTTGCACGCGCTTTACTACCGTAAGGATTGATCGGATAACAGCAATGTCACGTGGTATTTCAGGGGGTAAAACGTTCGATTTTGTTTATTCTCTCAAAACCAAACGATGATGCAAAATGCACGGCTTGAGTTTCGTCAAGTTTTACGTCATCACTGATTGCTGTAAGAACATCTGGGTGCCTAACCCTGACTAAACAATGCTAAAACAATTGAAAGAATGGCATGTCATTGTTTCCTGCGACCAATTAGGAGAGACCTTCCAAGCAGCTCTTACACTACTTCTTTTGTCCTGTGGCATGTGATCATGTGTTCTGTACCTGCCACATCTACAGTCGCCATTACATCCAAAGAAGTGACAATGATCATTTCCACCCATAATTTGCCATTATCGTCTTAAACATGAAAAATTATAAATTTTCTGCGATCGAGCGACCGCGACCCTGAGAAACCACGTGACGTCGCTTTAACCCCGCCAGTCCTTAAGCGCGTGCAAAGATAGCAGGTTTTGTGAATAAGGTCTACTAAAAAGGCATGAAGGTTTTGAATAAAATGTAATAATTATTTTATTTTTTAAGTCTATTTTGCTAATAAGTCTAATTTCGCATAACTATTTTAAGATCTTTTAATGTGGTAGCACTTCTACCTGTGTTAAAATCCCCTGTCCAACTTGATTCAGATTTGTGGTACGAGTGCTTTGGATTCAGGCCAGGAAAGAACATCACTGCAATTATTTATCATTTCCCTTTTGAGAGCTGGCTTTAAAAACTCTTACTTACTTCAACTCCCAGTATCCCATCACTTATAAATCTTTTAACTTCTGTTTGTCTATATATCAGTGTAACGAACAAGTAAATACTTATTATTGGCTAAGCTGAAACTCTGTTTTTTCTTTCCATACAAAAAGTGGAATAAACTTCAACTCGGCAATCGAAACAGCACAGAGGTCACTGAAGTGACCATTTATTGGAGCCGAGCTACTGTTTTCGCTCAATCGTTTCTTTCAATGTTTCTTTTGCTTTGGTTGTCGTTGTTGTCTCGATTTCCTAACTTCCTGAGGTAGAATCGGGACTGTATACAACATTATGAAGCCTCCACATTATGAACAACAAAAAATCTGCACCTAAACTAGTTATTCTGCCCGCGGACAGTCCTCGTAAAACATCACAATTAATGTTAGTAGTCTTTTTTAACAGCGAGGCAAAACCGCACTGAAAGCAATTTTAATACATTGTATGGACTAAAGTATGCAATCTTACTGCCATTACTTCGTTACACGCTTTTTTAGTAATTCCGAAAACAGAGACCTATATATGCTGTTCAACCTGCAGTATTTATTTAACATTTAATTAAGCGGTTTACGTTACTCGATACTGTCAAACACAAAGGATCGTGGAACAGAAAATGACAAAATGACCTGAAATCCGCTAAAATGCGACCTCGTTCCTACAGGGCTCGATCTTAATTTTCAGTTCAATGGCAAAGCTTTACTTGTAAAAATTTCTTCTACTAGCCAAAGCAGTAAATTCAGAGGCTATTGTTTGTCTTCGAGGCCGAGAACCATCCCAAAAATGAGGGGTTTCTTAGACAGTCTAGAAGGATAAAGCTGAAAAAGCCGCCTTACTCACACCTAGTGGAACCGAGTATAAATCACGGTGCCAAGCTGAAATGTACATTGTAATGATGTAAATAAAACAAATGAGCAGTGATGACATGCCACCCGTTCCTCTCGTACAATCAGTCAATGTATGCATTGTTTTTTAGCCAACAAATGGTAAAGATTCTTCAACAACGATCATCTTCACTCTCAAATTTCCGCTCGAGAAATGCTTACTCGCCAATTTTTGCTAGAGGATTTTCTTTTGACAGGCAACTTCCGAAAACCACTCAGATTTTGGGAGTTTGCGAGTGCTAATCTTGAGCCCTGTAATCCTGGGAGGCCTGCTTTGCGCAAGTGGTGACACACGATTCTTGAACGCTTCCGAGTTTTCTTCTGTTTTTGGGAAGTGGATTTGTCATGTTTTGTTCCAGTTTGCCACTCGAAGTATAATTTATTGAGCACCACGACTCTCTTAAATCTTTCAGTTAAAACGCAATTGGCCATTTCCGAGTTCCAAAAACTCTCACTTTCGAAACGAGGCAAAGTTCAAAACCTTTCTTGTGAAAATGAAGTTTATTTGTATATGAGAATAAAAGAACATTTTCATATCAATGGCTCTACTCTTAGGCTTGAGGCAACTGGAAAATGACCGATTGAAGACAAAAAACTGAAAATAGTCAAAATATTCTCAGAAGATTGTTTTCAAAAAGAAACTGCTGTTTTTCTAATTTAGTCGTCAAGGCTTGACAATTCTTAAGATTGCTGTCTAACTAGCACAGTAATTTACATGATAATACAGCAGGAACATCTCTTTCTCCTTGGAAACTCTGATGCCCTTTCATGGGTCTACAAAATAAAATCACAAACACAATCACACAACGTAGTTAACTATACGCAAATAAGAGAATACTCCGCTAAAAAGGCCTTGAAGCTTAAGTATTTCCAGCCTTAAGTTTAAAGATGCACCCGGTACGTCGGAGGGAAACATATTATATGGAAGAATTTCGTTGCAGTATTTCAGGATTTTAGGGGAATGAATTCAGTGTTCAGTGTTGGAAATCACTGTAAGACTTGTAATGTAGAGGCCTTATTATAAACAAAAGCTTCGAGTGTCTTTGATCATCTCCGGCGGAAAGAAACACTAAAAATCAAAAATAAATAAAACAATAAAATACAGTAAATAAATTTAAACAAAGTTAAACAAAATCCCTTAACAAAATCCAAACAATACTTAAAACCATACACCTCCTTGAGGTAAATTTGGACGTGTACACATTTGAAAACCTTCATTTAGGTACAATGGTATTACAGAACATAAACAAAGGATATTTTAAGTCAGCAACGTAAAAAAGGGTGCCGGGTTGACAAAAACTTCGACAAGATGTACAAAATTCAAAACAGGCCGCACGTACCGACTGTGAAGATCATTAAATCAATACTCGGCCTAATAAGAAGTACAGTGTCTGATGGGCAAATTTAGCCGGGAAGTGTAAGTTCTGCTAAAGGGGTTGAGATAATTACAAGGTGCACAACCCTTATATTAGTGACTGGACTTGCTGCAAAACACTGTAACCATCCGAACTACCAGATGGAGAGTTATCGATCACTTCATCGGAGTTACGAGAACAAAACGAACTCCTTTTTTAAATTATAGATAACGTGTCTGTTTCTACTTTCTTTGCTGATCTACCAAATGTTGAAAAACACTCTTTTTTCGAAAGTCTATAGGTCTACTTGGCACAAAATGTCAGTGATATCTTCCCTAAACAGCTTAAAAAGGGAATCAAGGTGGCGAGGAAATTAACAAAATACCTGTTTTATCCATGTCATGAGCGGGGATTAAACAGTAATACGAATTTTCGGAAGCGGGGATTTAACATGAGTGACTGAAGGAAAAGCCTCGTTTCCCAATGTTTTGTATGGCGGCAGAAGAGAGATGATGCCGCAGAGAATGACGATTTTAAAACATAGGAGAAACAGGGCAGGACGGCACAAAACAGGTTGCCCTAGTCTCAAGACACAGAAAGAAAGTGTATGGAACGTCCTACACATGCCTTACAAGGACTTCACAAATCTCGCTTCCCAGGGGGTACTCCGGGTAATTCTCGGTGGAGGTGTGCCGCCTAGTTCTCCAAATCCTGACCCTGTTTCAGACCAAAAAGTGTCATTTTCCACACCCTTTTTCAGACCTGACCTCTAAAATCCACACCCGCTTTCAGACCTGATATTTAGGGAGAAATTATGTCAGAATTACAGTCAACCGGCCCTTTATAGCGGACACTATGGGGACCTCACATTAGTGTCCTCATTAGCGAGAGTCCGTAATAGCGGGAGTTTATTTAAGTCAAACGTCTGTAATTTGTTTTTGCCGGGGAATTTAGATGCTGTCCGTATTATCGGGGTGTCCGCAAGGCAAGAGTTGACTATACCTAAATGGCTTATATAAGGAAGTACCCCCCGGGTTTCGCTTAAGATCCCTTGCCCTTACTAGTATACCAGCAGTTACTTTTTTGTAAGCGATCTAACCACATTTTTCTACACTGGCTCCAGACGTCCGTTCTCAGAAATTACTGAAATAAGAAAAAATCCTCTGGCACCCAGGGTAACATTTTTCATGAATTTGAAGGAACCAGGAGCCTGAAGGAACGCAATCGAGAGTTTTTATTAACAGGTCCGTTGGTTTGAATCTCTTTTTTTTAGATGATGAATAAGCTTATTAATTTAACTGTAACCCACATATAAGAACCTGCTTGATCTCGTTTGGCCAACCTGGTTCTTATATTGTTGGGTAACTGATAAAGAAGCAAATTTCTACCAGCAGGTTATTAAGCCACTAGATTCGTACACGCGGGTTTTTACTGTATAAAAAACTAACTCAGTATCGCCAACTCGGGAATCCTCCGCAATGGAGACTTACAAATGAAGGCTCCTGAGCGTATTTGATTATCTCTGACGGACAGAAAAATAGAACTGTTCACAAAAACACTGAAAGTCTTACTAACATTAATAAATAATTTTTCACAAAAATAGGTGAGTGATGACTAACCTGCTCCTGTTCATGCGCTGATTCAGGTGATGAATCAGGAAAGAGGTCAGGGCACCGCCTTTTCCAGTACTTCTCTGATGGCCATTCATGTTCAGGTTTGGGGTTTCCTTTATCATCCTTCAACAAAATACAAAACAATACTTAAAACCACCCATCTCTCTTTAATAAAGTGTGGATGTGTACACATTTCAAAACCTTCATTTTAAGTACAATGCAATTACACTGACCAACGAAAGACAGTTGTTTATATGACAATAACTTTGACAAGATGTACTAAGTTCAAAACAAGCCTCGTGTGCCGAAACCAAAGATCACCAGTCAAAACTTGGCCTATATAATAAAAGGCAGTTTGTGACTGCATGTGGCTACTGTTTTAGTATTGTAGAATATATTGCAATAAAAAAGGGATAAAAATTGTAGGAAACGATAGAAATTCAAATTGTTTATCCATAAATATACTATCTTTGCTCTAGAAGGTATATATTTAAAAAACATCAACAACAAAACAAATAAGCAAACAAAACAAAAACGAAAAAACAAAAAAGAAAGACAGAGAGAAAAAAGAAACGCTACTGAGCAGGATTTGAACCCGGCACCTTGTCAAAAATTATACGAGCACAAGGTTAATGTTTTAAAAACAACTGACAAACTATTTTTAAGCGTCTTTACAGTTATTTGCTGAGAGAAATTTTTCCTAGCGAAGATTTTGACTTCTCTTGCGTGATGATAAGGGATGTGGGGGAGGACCCTCTCCCTCCGGCGTTGCGTGACATAGAGAGAGAGAGAGAGGGGGTGGGGGGGGGGGCAGAACTGCACTACCACACACGGTGGTTACGCCTTCTTTATGTGGTATGTTGGTGTAGAGGCGAAGCGCTGAAGGTCAAAAACTTCCTTTACGACTAAGTTCAAGAAACGAGTGTTACCCGTCGCCAATATTTAAAGAAAGTTTAGAGAGGAGGGAGATTTACCCCCCCCCCCCCCTGTACCTCACCCCACTTGGCGGGATTGGAAAGAGAAACATTATCTTTCTCAAGGCGCATGAACAAGAAATTCGCATTCAAAATAGTGGAATCAAAATCAAAATAGCAAATCCTTCTTCTTTTCTTTCGAAAATATATTCAGCCTTACAAAACTCGCAGATCACACTGTATTTTTTGGCGGGCGGGAATTTGTTACGCAATAAAACGAAAGGCGGGAAAAATGTCATCACGTGAAAAATCATCCGAGGTGGATTTAACCAATCAGCTGCCGCCACGTCACTAGGCTTTGAATGACATCGTTTTTTGTTTTTGTAGTTTGTTCAGTTCGCTCTTCAACGGCAAACTGTTCAGGATGAACTCAAAATTTAGTAAGAAAATATCAAGGAAATGTCACACAAGACAGGGATTCATCTCTTTTTACTCAGGAATATGCTAAGGAGTTGTTCGAAGCTCAAGGAAACATCATTTATAAGGATATTTCACGAAAGTCCAAAGCTCCGCAGGATTTGATTTGTATGGCGAGTGTTGTTTGAAAATTGAAAACAAGCTCATGCTATTTACGCGATGAAAATCATGCAATGGACACTTATGCTATACAGTGGAGAACAGCGAAGTGTTTACCTGTAAGGAAAATTTTTTTTGGTGTTGCTTTCAACCGTTGTCTCGAAGATACAATTTTTTTGTGCGGGTTGTTATTTCAAAAACCAACCATGGCTTCACCGAACTGCAAGGACCAGTATTTACCAAAGAAACGCTCAAGAACTAACAAAAGAACAACTATAAAAGACTTGTTTGTTTTCTGGACTTTCAAAGGAACTTCACCTGACTTAAACTGTTTTTATAGGAGCCTTGGACGATAAATGTGAAACTGTGAGTTCAATGTGTTTACTCTTTGCTCATTTGTTTGAATTGAACATGAACTGAACATCTTTCATTTGCTTTTATGATTGTTGTTTGTTACCTTATGAAAAAGTATGAATTAAAATTGATTCAGAAATTAATACTGTGGAAATTATGTGCTTTTGTTTTGCTAAAAGTTCTTGTTTTCACCCAATAATATCATCTTATGGCTGCTTGAAGATACGAAATTTCTCTTCTTGTCTTCAATTCTTTTTTTAATATCAGCTAAAGTTACTTGTTCTTAACGTTCTCAGTTAAAACATTTTATGGAGTTAGTTTAATCAGTTGAAAGAAATAAATTTGAAATGATGCTTTGAATCTGCTAAAGTTTGTGATTTGTTTTCAAAAGCAAATCTCGTGTGTTGTCGAGTATAAAAATGTCAAAGAAAGGAAAATGGCGAAAGGCAAGAGCTGAGTAGAAATAAACTGTAAACAAAGAATAAAGAAACAAATTGCGATAAAATTGGAAAACTTACGTGGTAGAGTGACAGCAGTTTAGTGATGTTTCCGTGCTGCTGTACAGCTGATGTGAGATTCATCACCTGCTGTGGAGTCATCTTCACATCGTAAACCTCCAGTCTCTCCAGGTGAGGAGCGCAGCTGAGATGTTTTATCAAGCTGTCGACTCCTTCACCCAGAAGAGGATTGTATGACATGTCGAGCCAGTTCAAGTTTGGAAGATCTTGTTCAAATACTCTGCTGATGAACTTCACAGCAGGTGATGAAGTTGCATTGATACACTGGAGTGTCATTCTCTCCAGTTTGTGTGTTGTTGGGATGCTCCTCAGCAGAGACTCTGTTACCTCAGCATCAAACACTTCATCGTGATAACCCGAAACCTTTATCTGGATCACGTGTGGAGTGATAAACGGCATGATCTCACTCATCATCTCACTCAGCTGTTCCACTTCTGACCTGTTCACATTCCAGCCTTCAATCCACCGAAGCCTGGAGAGACCATGACGCTTTGAACAACAGCTGCTGCTGCTCTCTTCACTTGACTCATCACCATTCATGTTTGTCTTCTTTGTTGTCTCTTCTGAACCAACTAACGTCTTTACCATTTTAAAAGGAAGAGGTTTAAAAATGTGAGAAAGATAAAGGTGAGTGTTGTTTTCTTCTTTCATTAAAAAAAAATGGTCAACACAACGCCATGGAAATACATTCAAAAATTCTGATGCTTTCTGTTCTCCTGTTCTACTAACTATAACAGCGTTTAATTGCTGTGCTAAACTTATTAAATTATTATAACTTTGCTCTGTATTGCTATAAGAGAAAAATATGTACTTAAGTGAAGCGGTAGTTTTAACAAAATTTTCCTTTGCTGCAATATTCAGCTGGTCAGGATTTAAAATGAACAAAACACCTCCCAGATTAGAAAGAAAAGTGGGGAAACGTTCTGTTCTCGTATCTGCTGAGCAGTAGAAGAATAACTGTGTACATAGAGTTAAAAGATTTTTTTGTGTTCCTGACAAATCGTCGACTGACGGTGCTTCGTTGTCGAAGCTGTACTCTCCGGCTTCCTTCGCCGCTATTTCCAACAGATGAATCAAGATCTCGCGCGCGGCTTCTTCTGATATTTCAGCAACAAATTTAAAAACTTCATTCAACTTGAAGATCTTTTCAATTGAGTCGACTTTGAAAAGGGAATTGTTTTTACTTTCTTGAGATAACAGTTCTTCTTTTAGAAATAAAGAAGCCAAAAACTCCTGCATGGATTTGTGAATGAAGTGCACGGCTTTGCACGGGTTAAGAGCGGACATGTTTAGCAGCTGAAACAACCCGGCCTCGATCAGTTTCTCAGTCAAAACGTGATCCGGCAGTTTACTGACAGGAAAGTAAAGTAAATCTTGTAGAAGTGCGTCAAAGGCTAGTTCTCCTACTTTACAGAGTTCTTGTTTGTGGTCGTCAACTTTTTCCGCCGCCTTTTCTTGTTTTTCTGACACATGATTAAACATAGTCTGTATGAACTGGTCATAAATCATCACCCGTGATGAAGGTAGTCCTTCACGATCCTTTTCCTTCCAAACCAACAACAACATTAAAAGCAAAATAGGTATTTTTGCTATATCCTTCAGACTTTGTTGTTTCAAGTACTCGAAAAACTCTTCAACATCTTGATCATCTTTCAAGAATCTACGGGCGAACACTTCTTGTCGCTTACGGTCGAAACCGTCGATCTCAAATTGAGCTTCGCTGGATCTTTTCAATCCCTCTCCTTTCATGTCTCTAGACGTTATAATAACACAACAATCCCTCAACTGCCTTTTCTCCCAGATTTGAAGAACAGGTGATTGCCTTTCTGCGCTGTGTACGTATTCATCGTAGCCGTCAAAAATAAGCAACACTTTTTCTTGGTGGTGACGAACGTAATCGTACAGGTTGTCTGTGGAAATTGGGCCATCACTCGCAAGAAGATTAGCAGCGCTCAGAATGGCAGGGACATCGTTGAGGTTACAAACATCGCTTAATTTGACCAAAAGTACGAGATCAAATCTTCCTAACTTTCGTTCAAATCTGTGCTGGGACCAGTCGAATGTAGATTTCTGCGTAAAAACGGTCTTGCCGATACCTGGTCGTCCGTGAACCAAAATGCGCTTAGGCAAATGATGAAGTCTTCCGCCGTCAAAAATGTCGGTATAGTGTTCAAGCTCCTTCTGTGTTACTCCGCTGGGATCCGTCTCATCCATAAGCCAAGACAACTGGGTGTAAACTTTGTCAATATGAACGGCAGAGCTTTGGTCCCACGGAACGATTTTGACTTTGCTGTTGGTTTCATAAATTGATCGCAGCTGTTTCTGGCACTCCTCGAGGCAGAGAGAATCTGTGAAAGAAAATTTTACGTTCCTTTTTTCAAGAATTGTTCGTTAATAACTTGATATCTTAATAGGCGAGGAAAGTTAAAGGGAGGTAGTTGACGCACAAAATATAGGCCCTCATTTATATAAACTGATCAGATCACCAAAATTACAAATAAAATTTCCATATTTTAAAACAAATTATCCTCAACTCATGATACACCAACAAAAATGTAAGTAACAGTGCATGTAGATATCAGGGCTCTAAAACACCAGAATATAGGGTAGGAATATAAATACGACGGTCAAACGTAGAAGGAATGCTCTTTATTAATTGAATTTATTAATTCAGTTATCTATTCTATTTTCTTCTTTTTCACCTGCTTATACACACTGACTTTAATAAGGATGGGGAGTTAACTAGAAAATCTAACAGTTTACTTAGCTTCCCAGCTCGCAGTTATTATTTCTCTTATATTATAAAGTTATGACCTAGCACAAATTTCAGTTATAAAAAAGTTAAAAATGTAATTTGCCCATAAGCTAAAGAAAGAATTATTAATTATTACAATTACAAATTATGAATATGGCGGGATGGGCAGCCTTAGTCGAGTAACATTTATATGTAAATGTCTTTGAAGACTGCATCAATAAAGCAAGTGTAAAGGGGCGTTACCCCACAAAGAGAGGTTCAGGGAGGAGACACCAATAGAGGGCTACCTCTCCAAAACCGTCAGTGACGTTTGTGGTTGAGTGCTAAAAATAATTCTTATTTTTTATAACTGGCCTCGAGGATTAATGCAAGTTAAAAATACCTTAGCAAAATTCTAACAGAAAAATTGAATGAGAAAAAGAATTTGGTGCTTGAAGTATCAATTCATACTTCTTTGCTACTTATTTCTGAAATAAATATAAACAACTGTGACAATAAAGATCATTTTGTATTGCAATACAAGAAACGATAAAAGTCATTTTCATATTCAAGCAAGTGTTTTTAATCTACTGTATGTCTGCATGTACCATTTTTGCTTTATTGATATAATAGTACCTGGTGGCTCCTCCTCGGTGGCCGTAGAGCTAGAGGGCTGTTTCCCTGGTGACAGGTCTGTGAGTTAAACAAAATAGAATAAAAATTGAAGCGAGACATTTAAAACAACAGTTATTCTAAAGCATTTGGGGATGTTCATCAATATGTCAGTTTTTTTACTGCTCACATTTTAGTTTCTGGGTCTGAATAATAAAGTTTTTATAACAAAAAGCACTGAGCAGCTTGTCTTGGGACTGAAAGTTTTACTGAATTGTGGGTGATACTGACATTTTAATTCACTAAATGATGTCTGGTCGCAGTGTGCACAATTTTAGACAATAAATTTATGTTTTAAACTTGGTTATGCAGGATTTCAGCTGCACACTGAGTTGATTCTGAAAGGGATCTAGTAAGCAGTTGCAGTTCAAAAATATTTTCAAAACAGGGAAAAAAAACAAAACAAAATATTTCCTGGGCCTTTCCAACCAATCAGAGGGTAGAGTTCTAGAATGATCTAATACCAGAACATAAAGCCACTAGAGCAGAGAGCTTACTAGTTAGAGTTCAAGGCTGTCACTATGGTTTCAAGTTTCAGAGCAGGGAATAGAACATCCTGAAAATTCTTTTGGTCCTATTTTCCTTTTATTTCCTATGAATGTAACCAAGGGTCATGCTCATAGCAGCCAGGGGAAATCCACACCTCCCGGCCCTTAGTGACAGCCCTGTAAAGTTGGTCACTAGTGTCCTCAGGGCGTGGTGGGGGAAGGCAGGGGAGAAGGATATACTACCCTATTAAACAACTGTGGTGCTCGTCAAATAAAAAATTCAAAAAGTATCCCCAGAAGGTATCAGAATCTTGCTTTGTCAGCATGGAAGAAATTCATTTTTTTAAGATCTATAAGAGATACCAAAAAGAGGAGGAGATACTTCCCTGCTGTGAACCTTGAAGAATTAATAGATAGAAGACAAAGTTTAGTAGCTGGTTACTGTCAGGGAGCTGTTGTGATTCTCACATACAATGAATTAGTAATCTCTTATTCACCTGTAACAGAACTTGTGCTTGGGCCAGCTTGCTCAACCCTTCCAGATGGACCTTGAAATATAACAACAAATAATTAGTCATTTCACCAGTGTCTTGTTCACAACTATGTTGTTAAATGAATTGCTTTTTTGGAGACAATGAACTGGATCAAATGCTTTTTGTCTTGCTGTACGCGATTCATGAATCTTTTAATAAATCTTCAAAATAAACCATTTTTTGAATTTTCCACATGCCAGCTGTTTGTAATTTTAATATAATTTAACAATGAGTACCTGCATCTTTATACCAATGACAAAGTGTGCATGTACATGACATACCATATCACGGTTGCACTCATGAAACAAACTCAAGTTCAAGCTCAAGTTTAGTGTTTACTGGTGACATTATAAACAGCAGGAACTTGAGTTGCAGGGACCACGTCCCCTGCTCTTTATGAACTAACAGTGTGTGGGTTCTTTAATGTCTCACGGAATTTTTATATACATGTATGATGGTTATTATGATTTACAAGTATTGTCCTTAATGGCCAGAAGACTAGAAAGTCTAACCATTTGCAGCTGTCATACAAAAGGCAGCACTTTCTTCACAGTTGCGTATATTTAGCTTCCCAGCTCGCACTTATTATTTCTCTTATATTAGAAAGAATTATAACCTAGCACAAATTTCAGTTATAAAAAAGTTTAAAATGTAATTTCACCATGACCTAAATAAAGAATCATTAATTATTACAATTACAAATTATGAATATGGTGGGATGGGCAGCCTTGGTCGAGTAACATTTATATGTAAATGTCTTTGAAGACTGCATCAGTAAAGCAAGTGAAAGGGCCGTTACCCCACAAAGAGAGGTTCAGGGAGGAGACACCAATACAGGGCTTGCTGTCCAAAGCCGTTAGTGACGTTTGTGGTTGAGTGCTAAAAATAATTCTTATTTTTTATGACTGGCCTTGGGGATTAATGCAAGTTAAAAATACCTTAGCAAAATTCTAACAGAAAAATTGAATGAGAAAAAGAATTTGATGCTTGAAGTATCAATTCATACTTCTTTGCTACTTATTTCTGAAATTAATATAAACAACTGTGACAATAAAGATCATTTTGTATTGCAATACAAGAAACGATAAAAGTCATTTTCATATTCAAGCAAGCGTTTTTAATCTACTGTATGTCTGCATGTACATTTCTGCTTTATTGATATAATAGTACCTGGTGGCTCCTCCTTGGTGGCCATAGACCTAGAGGACTGTTTCCCTGCTGACAGGTCTGTGAGTTAAACAAAATAGAATAAAAATTGAAGCGAGACATTTAAAACAACAGTTATTCTAAAGCATTGGGGGATGTTCATCAATATGTCAGTTTTTTTACTGCTCACATTTTAGTTTCTGGGTCTGAATAATAAAGTTTTTATAGAAAAAAACACTGAGCAGCTTGTCTTGGGACTGAAAGTTTTACTGAATTGTGGGTGATACTGACATTTTAATTCACCAAATGATGTCTGGTCGCAGTGTGTACAATTTTAGACAATAAATTCATGTTTTAAACTTGGTTATGCAGGATTTCAGCTGCACACTGAGTTGATTCTGAAAGGGATCTAGTAAGCAGTTGCAGTTCAAAAACATTTTCAAAACAGGGAAAAAGACAAAACAAAATATTTCCTGGGCCTTTCCAACCAATCAGAGGATAGAGTTCTAGAATGATCTAATACCAGAACATAAAGCCACTAGAGCAGAGAGCTTACTAGTTAGAGTTCAAGGCTGTCACTATGGTTTCAAGTTTCAGAGCAGGGATGGAACATCCTGAAAATTCTTTTGGTCCTATTTTCCTTTTATTTCCTATAAATGTAACCAAGGGTCATGCTCATAGCAGCCAGGGGAAATCCACACCTCCCGGCCCTTAGTGACAGCCCTGTAAAGTTGGTCACTAGTGTCCTCAGGGCGTGGTTGGGGAAGGCAGGGGAGAAGGATATACTACCCTATTAAACAACTGTGGTGCTCGTCAAATAAAAAATTCAAAAAGTATCCCCAGAAGGTATCGGAATCTTGCTTTGTCAGCATGGAAGAAATTCATTTTTTTAAGATCTATAAGAGGTACCAAAAAGAGGAGGAGATACTTCCCTGCTGTGAACCTTGAAGAATAATAGATAGAAGACAAAGTTTAGTAGCTGGTTACTGTCAGGGAGCTGTTGTGATTCTCACACACAATGAATTAGTAATGTCTTATTCACCTGTAACAGAACTTGTGCTTGGGCCAGCTTGCTCAACCCTTCCAGATGGACCTTGAAATACAACAACAAATAATTAGTCATTTCACCAGTGTCTTGTTCACAACTATGTTGTTAAATAAATTGCTTTTTTGGAGACAATGAACTGGATCAAATGCTTTTTGTCTTGCTGTAGGAGATTCATGAATCTTTTAATAAATCTTCAAAATAAACCTTTTTTTGAATTTTGCTCAGCTGTTTGTAATTTCAATATAATTAAACAATGAGTACCGGCATCTTTATACCAATGACAAAATGTGCACATGACATACCATACCATGGCTGCCTCATGAAACAAACTCAAGTTTAAGTTCAAGTTCAGAGTGTTTACTGGCGGCATTATTAAACAGCAGCTGGAACTTAACTGGAATCTAACCATTTGCAGCTGTCATAAAAGAGGTAGCACTTTCTTCACAGTTAAGTTTATTTAAAGATCCTGATCTTACAGCTGTACAACCTCTAGCTCCACAGACCAGTTTCCCAATTGAGCTACAGAGTAACTGGGCAGTGGATCAGCTCCCCTAAGGGGACAGAAACACTCCACCTCAGAATTCCAAAGACCCCCCGAAAGACCCTCGTAGGTATGAATTACTTGGAATTGTTCTTAATCTCCAAAAATATCCACATGAAACATGAATGTCAAAATATTATTATTTTCACAACTTTGTTTACCTTGGTTTTTTGGTTTATTTGGCTCGAATAGCTCTGCAGCACTACTTTTCACCTGTTTCCAAAGAGTATCTCCTTTCTTCTTAGATCGATCTTTATCCATTCTACAATTAAACCAAGATTAAATTTATGCATTAGAAAATAGTAGTTTAGTGAGGCCAACTGATACACTTCTCTATGCTGCTCACTAAGTTTATTTTAAAAAATTTTCACTATTTTGCTGTTCCCTACAACAAGTATCTCAACTTCATTTTTAACGTCAGCAAACTAGCTGTGGTCCAAAATTATAACTTTCTCTGCTAGCAAATTGCCAGGATACTTTTGAGGACTTCACTAACAAAAGAAAGTCTTTCATTCTACTTCTATAAGGCTGCATTCATCATGTATATTACAGGGGGGGAGAGGATATTTTTAAAAGGGCAAAATTTTTTAAGGTCAGCCCTACCAAATCATACATAATTTTTTGACAACCCCCCTTCTTGACCAAAAGAAAAAATGGCGTCTTAGCTAAGCCGTGTCTTATTTTAGACGAAATGTGCCTTTTATACGGAAAGTTCGCGTCTTATTTAAGACGCGTCTTATGTAAGACGCGTCTTATTTTTCCTCGTATAAATGGCCCTAATGTTTAAATAGAAAACTAAAAACAAAAGGTAACCAAAGGTTCACAGATTTTTGTGAAATAAAAATATGCAAAGAAGAGGATATAAAGGTACAAGCACTCTACTTTTTAAGGCCCAAATTCCATCTCCAAGCACTTCAGTAACTGAGACAACTGACTATCATTAGTGGGGATTCCCTTGAACATGTAGGTTGAGCTGTTCATAATTTAGGGAAGCCCAGTGTTGTTGATGTCGAACAGTGTTGAACGATGATGATGATGATGATGGCGATGATGATGGTGGAAATGAAGACGGTACTGAGAGTTTTGGGGACAAAGATGAAGTTTAAAACATGCCTTCACAAAGACAGTTGCAATGTGTTTTCAAGCATTAAATTTGTACAGTTTAAGGTGGCTCCGTAATTTATACTAGAGCATTTTGCCGTGACAAATTTTCCGTCATAACTTTTTGGTTTTTAACGCGATGGCTGTGAAACTTTGCAAACAGAAACAGATATCATTCGGCAATAATATGAAATATTCCGATTTCATTGATGATAAATA
The DNA here is from genome assembly GCA_964035705.1 of Porites rus. Taxonomy (NCBI): domain Eukaryota; kingdom Metazoa; phylum Cnidaria; class Anthozoa; order Scleractinia; family Poritidae; genus Porites; species Porites rus. Next base: position 25,558,531 of record OZ038000.1, read on the forward strand.
TTTCTTGAGAAATTAGCGCTTAAAAGGACCCTACTGTTCAAAGAAAATTGCGTCTAGTAAAAAATTTTGCTGATATTTTTTACTGAAATTTCTGGTATCGGCTTTCATTGATATAATAAATATGCCAGAGGAATTTCAGAAAAATCGTTGGAGCAGAAGTCCATAACTAAAAGTGGCTCAAAATTCAGCTGTGAAATTGTTTTGGAATTTCAAAAATAAATTACTATCAGGGAGAAGGAGCCACCAGTTTGAATTTTCGGGACAAGAAATCAGAATTGCAGAATGATATCTGTTGTTTTTTGTAAAGTTTCGCAGCCATCGCATTAAAATCGAAAAAGTTATGACGGAAAATTTGTCACAGCTAAATGCTCTTGTATTAATTACGGTACGGAGCCACCTTAATAACTTTCATCAGCAAATGTTAAACTGGTGACATGTTTTTAAAGTTGTGTATGCGGTCAGTATAAAAGACAGACTGTGGACTACAGACTGCGGACTGGGTATAAAATATAGAATGTCGTATAAAATGTGGACTGGAAAATACGAACTGGGCATAAAACATGGACTAGGTATAAAACACAGACTGCGCACTGGGTATAAAATACGGACTACGGACTACTTTGGTAAAAACGGTGCTAATTGGTTCTAGGACCTCAGGTCTCAGTCTCTAACAATCATGAAAGGGGTCAGGACCCGGGGGGTACTCCCTTATATAAGCCATATAGGTATGTACCGCCCAAAGGGTAGGGTTTTTGGGCCTTTTTGGTCTGAAAACACTTTGCCTATTTTGGTCTGGAATCGGGTATGGTTTTCAAGGGATGAATGGATAAATTTATCGTTTCAATTCCAAATGAATAAGAATGAAATAGAAACATGCAAATTCGAAATGCATTTGGAAAATTTTTTTGTTTACACTCTAACTTGGTAATGATGACATAATTTCTGCCTAATTAGACCTAACCTGTTCCAGGCTCCGAGATGGTTGGGTCCACTGAATTGAGAAAGCACGAACATGAAATAAAACGGGAGAAAACTGGGGAGTCTCCCCAACTATCTTTGAGCCTGGAACAGGCTTAATTAGGCCAGGTCCGGAAATGGGTATGGATTTTAAAGATTTGGTCTGAAAATGGGTGTGGAAAATGACATTTTTTGGTCTGAAATAAGGTCAGGATTCGGAGAGCCGGGCAGCACACTCCCACCAAGAATTCCCAGTAGTACTCCACTCCGGGGTTCAGGAGCAGGGTGTAAATCATGTCATCACAATCATCGCTTAGAATATAACGTTGGATGATTCATTTCGGTTATTATTCACGTGTTTGAGTAATCCCTCCCCGCTAAATACTGCTTTTGTGCATTGCACAATGCCCCTACATTGACCTTACTCGTCTGAGTCCTTCATTCAGTCCTCATATTCCCAAGGCTTTATTTGAAACGGAATTGTGGCATCTATAAGAATTTTACTGATCGGACTAACACCAATACCATTTTTTTTTATTCCGTGCTTCTTATTGGTTTAAAACTGTAAATTGAAATCTCTTCTAACTCCTTCTTTCTATAAAATTCAGAGTTTAATTTCAGTTGCCTTGAGTACCAGCATAATAATTATAACCTTCCTTGTCCGTGGGGAGAATAGACTATGTGAACAGCTAAAGGAATGTTAAAGCTGGGACTACTGTTTTTGCTAGTCCACTTTGCGTTTCTCTCAGTTTTACCTTTCCAAAGCTGTTTTTAAATATATAGTCCGTAGTCTGCATTTTATACCTAATCCGTGTTTTATACTCAGTCCGGAGTCCGCATTTTATACCTAGTCCATGTTTTATACCCAGTTCGCAGTCCGCAGTCCGTGTTTTATACTGACCGGTTGTGTATGCTATTTGTGCCATCAAGCACTTCAAGACATTCCAATGTGAACTTTTTTGCATAGGAATACTAATTATAAAATACTTTGTATGGCTTTTATGTTAGTTTATAGAGCTCTAGTTCAGTCCATTCATTAGTCTTGATTTCAGTGGCTACTGCTAAACACAGAAATAATGGCAATTTTCCAGTTAAAGAAAGATTGAACTTTTCATTGAAATTTTGTAGTTGTTGTTGACTCGAAAGCAATTAGCTTTACAATAAAAACACTTAACTGTTATATTAATAGTTAAAGTCCTATAAAGAGTGTATTATCCAGCAAATAAGCTAGTTAAGCATAGAGTAATATTGAGGTGGTCTTCTTTTTTAAAAAAAAAATCCACAAAACAATTCTTCCTTTTTAATAAATGGAGAAAAACAAATTAGCAACCCCCTTTTCTTCTGTCAAAAACTTTGGTAAACCCTCAAAAAATTTGAGATCCCCCCAAAAATCCTCTCCCCCCCCCCTCCCTCCCTGTGGTATACATAATGAATGAAGCCTAAAAGAGGATTCAGACTGTAGAGGAATACCATTATAGATTGGTATTGTAAGGGAATACCTTTGTTCGTTAAAATGAAATTCCGTCAGTCCTTCACTCTAAGGCGTGCCAACTGTCTCGGTTAACCAGTTTAACTGAAATAAATGGCAAAAAGTAATACTTTAAAAAACAGAAATGACAAAAACAGAAATGAAGTCAAGACAGTTAGTTTTGCACAGAGTTCCATACATTTTATTGTATGTGTATAAAGTGTTTTGACACTATATTCATAAACTGTTTTAGTGAAATTAAGTATGAGATTGTTAAATGCATATAAATGTAAGGGGTTATGTATGAAGTCTTACCCAAATGAACTTGTCAAGACACTGGGTAGAGGATCGCTGATGTATTTAATGACAGACGTCTGTCATGAATTTTTAGACGGTAACTTCGGGGAGCAGAGATTTGGTTTGTAAGAGAGAAGAATGTGTTTATCATACTGCTGATAAAAAGCCAACTCTTTAGTCTCAAGACAACAGTTTTCGCTTTGTAATTTCATCGTTAATTGAACATGATAACTCTCCTGAAAATGAAAGGCTGGTTTATAACTGTACAAGTGATGCAAATGTAAATGCAAGTACAGTGAGATATGTATGTGCAGTATCCTGCATCATAACTTTATTGATTAGGGTTAGGAAACTGCATGAGTTAATCAAGTTCCATTTCACTCATTATACCAGTCAAACTGACCTGAAAGTTGATTTACTCAGTTTCCTAACCCTAATCAATAAAGTTCAGAGTCATTCGGTGGCGATCTTAGGGGATCTTAGAGGTCTTTGTTTTCAACGACACCTTTGAATTGCGAAAAAAACAAAGTCACAAAGGCTATTAGAAGAGCCAAGAAGAATTCCTTCTACGAATCTTTCAGAGAAAACCGTGATGACTCTAAGAAGACTTGGTCTGCCCTTAGGGATCTAACTGGCCAGAAAAATCATGGGGGTGTGTCCTATTTGGAGGAGAACAGGTCAACCTATAAATGCGCGATGAAACTGCAATGGCAGCAACATTAAGTGGGGCCAATAATTCACATTAATTAATTGTACAAAGAGAAAGAATATAGGCTGCTAAATAAAGACTTACAATGAATATTTATAGACTCATAGTAAGCAAAAACAGCTGCGTTTACTGAGGTCAAGAAGCTTACCTAACGTTGATTCAGTGTAGACTATTGTTCAGTGATGAAGAAGCTTCAGAAGTCTGGAATAAATAATAACCACATTGATCAACCTTTATAGATGAAGCATTACCTATTATCATTCCCTTTTGAATGCAATTAAGCTAAGCAACTGAAAAAAAGAAGCTAACTGACCTCGCAATTCGTTGCTAAGAAGAAGCTGCCAGAAAAATTGTCACATGTACTTTCACTCTTAAGTCCCAGTATTTTGCTCGGTCGATCTGCAAAAAAATTGGAATGTCGATAAAGGAAAACTAAATGAGGAAATTGGATCGAATTATGTCAATCATCGGGAGAAGCGATAAATAGGTCAGTACAATTTTTATGGTATCAATAAGAGCAGTATCGAAGGTATAACTTGTTATCTAAATATTATATGACTGAATATTTGAGCCTTCCGTAAAATTTAGCTCTATTGCCGGACGATTTTATGGATCATGTGTGGATTGAAAAGCACTGAATGCGTCATGTTGATTCTTTAGATGATTCTCTTCTCTTAAGCTGCTCATAAAATGGGTAAGTTAACCTTTCCGATCAAAAATCTACAGCTAAGGTAAAATGTTGATAAGTACAAACCTCTTGACTTTCCAGAAGCAAATGTCTAATGTAGAGAAAAAAAGGACAGAAGAACTGATAAGTAAAGATAAGTAAGGTCTCGGGGGGTACTGTCATATATGAGCTGAATTTTATGAGGAAAATACTCAGTTTATCATTTTTTTATGCATAGATCGCACAAATTCGCAACGAGGAATTATATAAAATAGTCTTTCCTGAGTTTCTCGGAAAATAGTTCTAACTCAGTTCGTGTAGCTAAACGGCTTCAACAAGCTCTAACAGTGGCTCAGTGAGAATGAATCCTACTTTAATTCACACTTCCTTGTCGAAAAACAGGAAAAAAAGATTAACCAATCACCATGATTGGAAGATAAACAGCAGAACTTTGTGTTTAGCGACAATTGTAAAAACGCATTAATCTACCAAGAATGAGTCCAGAATCACGCGATCTAAATTTGCAAAATAAGGGACGCAAAAGTGACAATATGTTTTAGTTAAAAGAAGTTGCAGCTTTGTTGATTTGCGCTTAAAACGAGAAAGAAGTCTGTTAAAGACTGAGAACATTATTTAAGACTCCTTGAAAGCCCTGGACGTTCACGACGGTCACTGATCTTCAGCTGATAATTTTGAAGGGGCTGTGTCACGGCAGTCCAGTTCATTTTGGGTTTAATTTTGCCAATTACTCGCCCTCAATCGCTATGAAAATTAAAGTAAGCAAAGAAATTACAGGTATATGACGAAATCAGAGATCGGAGACAAACAAATATGTCTCCTGAGCATTATTTTTGAAGTTGCAAGCAGCAGGGATCAACTTTGAAAAACTGTTAGGCTGAACAGTTTTCAAAAACCCTAATTTCAATCCGTTTCAATCTTCTTCAGTTTTGCCCATCCGTGGCATCTGTCATTTCTGTAATGTCATTTTGACCTTCCTTTAAAGTTTTAAGCAGTTATTTTTGTGTTTCTCTTAATTTAACGGGCATTTTTGTAATTTCCTAATTTGGCTAAATTTCGTGACACAGATAATTTTAAGTTTACTGATCATCTTTTCACACAAAAATTCTTTTGCAGCTTGAAATTAATGATTTCGAGAAGAAGCTTCAAGAAAAGTTGCATGCAACATTGGCTCAATATAACAGAATCAGTTTTGTGTTAGTAAGACCTTCATTTCCTTATCATTAATGGCGCGATTTACTCCTAAAGCGTACACTGCAGATAGTACAGGGGCACCCAACGAGAATATAGTTCAAAACCACTTAAACATAGCATTGTTAAACGTATTTTAGTATTTAAACGGTAGATATAGGCATATTTTTATCCCCTAAAAATTTTTTCATCTGTTCGGATTTCCTAGCTGAAAGTCTTGAGATCCGAAAATCATAGGGATCAAAACTTACCTTTTCGAAAATTTCAGCCAGAAAAAAGGCTCCCGAAAATTCTAGGTGAGCTTTTTAGGGTAAAAATCCGTTAAAAATGGGCAATTACACCAATTTTTAGATGTTCGAAAATCCTAGGTGGGGTAGGCAAGTAAGAAATTTTACAAAAAATGTTCCGAAAATTCTAGATCTCAAATCGTCTTCCGAACAGATATTTTCCGAAAATTGACGTTGGGTGCCCCTGATAGTATCTAGTGACAAACCAAGCCACAAATAGAGAAGTAATTCCGTGGCGTTCATTCTCTGCTTATTCATCACTGCCTTGAACTTTAAAGTTTCTAAACTAACAACAGTGGACATTCGAATTTCAGAAAGTCTGCTTACCGGCGTCACTGGGCCATCCAAACGTATAGCGGTACATCAAGAACCAGCGATAATACTAAGGTAGCCGATTTCTCCTTCTTTGATTTAAGAGCGGCTGTCTGTAAATATATAGATAATTCGCCGTCAAAACTGAAAGGTCGAAATACTTCATTTTCAGTCAGAAAGAACCCTTTGGTACGGTGGCCCACGACTGTCACGGCAAAACCAAAAACCTCACGGCAAAAACAACATACCTCACGGCAAAACCGAAAACCTCATGGCAAAAACAAAAACCTCACGGCAAAACGGAAAACCTCACGGCAAAAACAAAATACGTCACGGCAAAAACAAAATACCTCTCGACAAAACCAAAACCTCACGGCAAAACCAAAGACCTCATGGCAAAACCAAATACTTCACAGGAAGAGCCAAATATCTTACGGCAAAAGCAGATACCCACGGCAAAACCAAAGCTATTTTGTTTTTGCTGTGAAATGTTTGGTTTTGCCGTGAGATTTTTGGTTTTGCCGGAGTTTGGATAGAGTGCGAGGAAGGTATTGTCATTTATTCATTTTACACATGGTTTTCGTTCCTTACATTGGTCTGAGTTAACATATTTTTGGAAATTGTGTCAAGCAAGACGGCAACAACTCACATTTTTCAATCAGGCGTGAGAAATTGGCCCGCAAGCGTGAGCCGGCGCGAGATCGAAGTTTTCAACCCGCAGGCGTGAGAGTTGGCAGGTATAAGTTTATTGCTAGATTGATTCGACTGAACTGGATTGTCCAAAAGGATTGAAGATTTTTTGAAGATCCGGCCACGAGCACGCTGAACGGTTCGCAAGAACGAAACAGGAGAGAAAGACTATTAGAGAGGGGAGAGAAAGTCAAAATTTGTCGCTCTCCCTCGACCCAGACTGTTCGCGTCCAAAATAACATGGCCACGGCGTGAGCCATCGCGGTTTAATATTCGCGATTGAAAGCACATTTCCAGCAGCAAAACCAATTACAAAACGAACTATTTCCAATTAGAATATTATTAAAAATTTATATTTTCCGATGGCTCGCATGCCTCGCATGGCTCGCACGCCTCGCATGGCTCGCTGGCTCGCAGATTATCCGGACCCGTTTTGCCGTGAGGTATTTTGTTTTTGCCGCGAGGTTTTTGGTTTTGCCGTGAGGTATTTTGTTTTTGCCGTGAGGTTTTTGGTTTTGCCGTGACAGTTGTGGGCCACCATAATACGAATATTTAAGTCGTCTATGAATATCGTTTATTTTAATTTTAACGTATAAATGGAATAAGTGAAAACCGCCGTGAAGAAGGTCAAGTGCAGACTATATACATGTATGTACCGAAGGAAAGCGGAATGTTAAAATCTCAAATCAACAATTTTCGATAAAGGGCCACCTGAAAGTTTGTTTCATTCGATAAAAACCCGTCACTGAGGGGCTGGAAGTTGTTAGAGTTCAAATGGCAGCTGAAATGGGAAACTGAAACTGCGTTTGGCGAACCGAACAACAAAGGTCAACAAATGATATCGACACCACCCTAAACACTCCTTTTTTAGTTTATTTTATGTTCAGTAATTAAAGAGCTTGCATTCATTATAAACTAGTCCTACTGCTTCAGTGACCCAGGTGGAAGGTCGCCCTTAATGCGCTCTTCCCAACTGGTCGACAAAATGCTTTAACTCTTGTTTAAATCTATTAAAAACTGGTAAATTGACACAAAATGTTCGTACGAAAATTAATATTATTGAAGGGCACTTTGCCTCTTCATAAAATACGTTATTTAACCGGCCAAGAAAGTACTCAAAGTTTCCTCTTATGAACTTTAAGAGCAAATTTATCATCAGTGAACTCAGAGGAACCATCTGATGTTCGTCATTACCTGAGTAAAACCTTGCTACTACAGTTTCTATTAATAACGCTTTACAAAGATTACAGGATCACTTGTCGGTCTTTTCCCCACCGTAGGGCACACAAAAAAGGCCGTAATTCCCACCCCGGGACTTTTCATAGAGCCCAACTATGCGGCTGTTTCGTTTAATAATTTCTGTAGAAAATAAAGAGAACCTGACTTACATTGCATCAACAACAACAAAAAAAACGGGATACCCGCACAACCGGAGCTATTGTTTCACGCGGCCACAAATACTTCGCAGACACACAGAAAAAAAACACAATGAAAAGTCAGTTTTAATTTGCCAACCCTCACTATACCCTCAGCCCCCGGGGCCGGGCCCGAAGCTCTGAACTTTTCCCGCAGGCTGCCTTGGGGACGGAAAGTAGAAGATAAAAAAGAACAAGGTTTTTAGGGTTTTGGTCATTTGGGTAAACGATTTGATAGCCAATTGTGTGTGTGGAACAAGTATTTCGTGGCTAGTACTGCGTAGAGAGCCAAGTATTCAATACGATATCGTCTTATCGAAGGTAAGACAAAAAAGGGACTGATGCTAGAGGGTACTAACTCTAGGTGTCCGTTTTTGTTTTTTGTTTTTACCAAAGTTAGCTGGATAAATTGTAGACCAGAGAAATGGAACTTTTTCTACTGTAAATCAGCCCGTAATTTTACGTAGATCAAGAACCCATGCTGAAACGAAACATCTGGAGCGCAGAGGGCGAAAAGGAGATTTGCCACGCCCTGTGAACGTGTGAGCATGAGGCACACGCGCGCGCGAAAATCATACGATCTCGGAACTTCTGGTAAACGCTCATCGCATATTCCAGCTTCAAAGCGAGTAAATTTAAAAACATCAGGTTTGCGTAGATTGAGTTTTAATCTGAGAGAAAACATTTTGAAAATAATATATGCACTTTGCATGTTTATCCGTTTTTGACCAAATAAATGATGTGTTTTCCAATATACCGGTTCAGCCTGGACCAAATATATTTGACACAGCAGGTTCAAAATTCTACGTGTTTAATGTGGACAGGGTTTAAGATAAACGTCCACGGAGCGGTTAAGGCGAACAGCAAGACACGAAGCGCGTGTTATAAAACAACTAGGCGACCACCCAGGGATTCCTTGGCTGTTCGGTGTATGCACCGCAAAAATGCCTGTCAGCATTGTCATGAAGTTTCACAACGATGGCGGAGAAAGTGTGACAATCTACAAAGCGGCAAAAGACAAGAAAGTGGCAGAAGCAAAGAAATGGAACGGCATATTTCTGGAAACTTCGGAAGCTTTGGAACATATTCATAATTGTGGGTATGCCCACAACGATCTAAAGAGTAACAACGTGGTATTAGAAAAGAGGGAGGACCAGCAGCTGCACCCTGTTATAATAGATTTTGGTAACAGTGTGCTGTTAAAGAAGGCAAAATCTACCGTTGCCAAACCGGTACATCAAAATATTGCCCCTGAACTATTAGACGGAACAGGAAAGCCGTCTGTTGAGAGCGATATTTACGCGTTAGCTTTTTTGATCAAAGGTGTTTACATTATTCTTGGAAATATTGGAAATATTGATGCTAACGTAAAAAGTGCTTTGGCAAAGTCACCTAAAAGTAGACCGCCGATCTCAGTTTTAAAAGTGGCCTTTAGCGTTGACAATTAAATCTTCCTTTACTATGTAATTGTAAGCCTTTAGGAATTTTGAAACTACGATAGGTTAGGTAAGTTTATGTGATAAGATTTCGGCGAATCGCTTAATTCATTCATAGTGGTAGTCACTGTAAGTTGGACGTACGTAACCAATTATGACAAAGGAGAGATTAAGCAGCACGTTTACGGTAAACGGCAACCGTCAAATTGTACCACGTGACCAAGTTTTCCCTTTACTTGTTGTCTACTGTTGATTATCTATAAACATATATAAATCAGTAGTTTTACGCTACTTTTATATATGCAAAATATCATTATTTTGGACAGTTTTTACTTGTCATTTCTTCAAGAAATTGTCAGCTTGAATCTGCCCTTTGTGGTTAATGTATTTCTAAGTTTCTCTAATGTTTTCTCGTCCCTTGGTCTTGGGTTGCGAGTCAAACTGATATTTCTAACAGGTGAAAACGAATGTCTGTATACTTTTTCACACGATAATCCGAATGACGTTTTCTCTTTTGTAACTGTACGAGAGAATACTTGTTTGGCTGATACTATTTAACTTCAATTCAGGTTCCCTCTTCTCTTATAGTAAATATTATTCTGAGTGTCATACTGTGGAGATAAATTACGGGGGGGAAATTTCTAATTTAGCTGCTTTGTGGTTTACATACCCAAATGCTCATCGAATGGTAAATATGTTGTTGTTGTTGTTGTTGTTGTTACTGGTTTTGAGGCGTATGTTTGTAATTTATAAAATAGTTTTTAAATACCACTTGCACCTTTTGTTCGACAAATTTCAATTGTAATTACAAAACACAATTTTTAACAGGCCTTACAACTTTATCTGATTATTATTCGAAAACGTACATTTTCCTGTTTCCTAATTTCTATATTTTATGAAAAATGTATACATATACATGTCTTTAAGTGCATATGAAACAACAAGTTTTGTGGAAGGACTGTGAAGTTCATTTAAGAAGCTTTAAGAGGATTTAGTTTTGTGTCTGAAAGAATGACAAATATTTACATGTATTTAATTGCGATCATTACAGCTTATTAAAGCTTACAATATATTTAATGAACCTTTACAGTGTCAACTTAAATGAATGTTAGTCTTTAGATAGGTAAATTGTATTTAAGGCAACCTAAATATTCTTAAAGGCATCTTAATGGTACATATCTACTTTAAGGAATTTAACGATCTTTAAGTGTAAACTTAAATGTATTCATTACATTTAAGTGACTTGTAATTTTTTCTTAAAGATAAGTAAATCTGTCATTTCGTCCTGTGGAAGAGCCTTGCGTGACTCTAGCCCGAACGGCTGCGAAGGAGACTAAAACCAAGAGAGAATGAGCTAAAACTGATCATGACTCCGATCAAGTCACTAGCCATGATAAAGCGATCGTTGCAGAAAGCATTCATGTGTAAATAACACGTCATGATCACGATTCATTCCGAATGGTGTCTCTTGTTTTTCACATTTTTGCCATGGGACGGGCCAGCCATTTATTTTTGGGGGGGAGGAGGGGGATTAGCAAAAGAAAAACAAAGTCATGCACAAGAAAAGAAGGAGAAAAAATTGGTACACAAGGAAGCATGGGAAAACGTCTATACAAGGCTCACCTATTTTTGGGATTTGTATAACGGGAATGTTCGAAAGGAAATTCTCATATTTTTAATCGTATTCGAATGAAAAGTGTTGAACAGCCATAATTTCGACCTCCCCGATATAAACAACCAGTTGCAAAAATGTTGGGACACTCCCACGAAAAACCGACCTTTCTTGCTTCAAATCGCTCCTGGTCACAGGTCTGTGAGAAATATACTGACCTCCCTCCTCCCTCCCATTTAAAGTTGTTCCTCCAAGGTTTGAACATGGTCTTGTATTGCTGGCAACTTTGATAAGCCTGTGTAGGAGGGATCACAAGCACAAGATCACGGACAGGCCATTTATGCTAAAATACCTGCCTCGTACCCAGACGTCTCCCTCTCGATGAAAATGTGCGCGCAAAGGAATGCGGGAAGGAGACATGGTCCCTTGCGTTTCATCACCAGTCACTCGCGTTTCATGCTAGCCTCCACGATGAGAAAAACGAAGCGCCTGAGGACGAGGCTGCCAAAATACGGTACAGTGTGTCAAGTACTTTTGCAGCTGGTTGAACCAATATTGCTCAAATTGCCGAATCTCCGTAAATCTGCAATGAAAAGATTTCCAGGATAAGCCCTGGATCAACTCAATTTGTTTTGGCAATGAGTCTAAGCAATGCCTGTTCTTCGAAGTGTTCAGTAGCGCAAACTAACTTCTATTTTGATGAAGCACAAAAATTGCCAGCTGTTTCGTACGTTATTAGCCTTGTCTTTTATACACTTTTTCTGTAGACCAGTGTTCGTATGGCAAAAGTCCTGTCTTCTTACCGCTTTGTATCCGTAGTTTTTGTTGAAGTGGTGCTTGTCAATGTGCAGTTTAGTTTCGCCGTCTTACCAGCCAGTTTTGTTTCGTACATTAGTTTTTTCCTCCCCTTTCTTTTCTTGGCAACCTTCTTTTTAGCCTGTTCCAAGCGTTCAGATAGTGGAGAGCGGTGCGAAGTAAAGAAAGCGATGAAAAATAGAGGGGGACTGGGGACCCCTCCCTCGCTGTTATTTTTTCGCCCTCCTTTTTACTTAGCACCGCTCCCCGCTATCTGAACGCCTGGAACAGGCTACCTTCTTTTCGAAACGTCGTGCAAAATTTTTTCCGTTTATTTTTACTGTCATTTAGCCATTTTTCGATTGCAAATTTAAGCAGCCTGGGTAATTTCCCCCTTTTTCTCCTGCTTTCCACCCTTTTAGAACTCCCATCGCCCATCCTTTCCTCTCCCATCTCCCAAACCCTTCCCAGTGCTCTAACCCCCTATTCTCCCGAGCTCTCGTCCCCGGTCCACGTCCACTAAATTCTTCGTTCATTTTCACTTGTACCGTAAATCCTTGTTATAATGTATTATTATGCTAATATTATGTTGTGCTATAAAGAAGGAAAGAGTAATTTCGAGTCACACACTTTTCAGGTGTTGGTCAGTGGAGTCCAGCGGCGAAGAGCGAGGAGAAACGGATGTTTTCGCAGGCTATCAGTAATAGGAAACGTAGTACGACACCGTACGTACATTTGTTTTGTTTTTTGAACATGGCAAATGCCATCTAGCCACCTAGCTTATCCTACATGAAACATACCACAATCCTTGTTCATGAAGTGCGGTTAAGGTCTGAAGAAAATGAAGTGAATGACGATAAGTCCCTTAAAGCCCTTTCCTGTGAAATAAGCAACTTCTAAAGTATTAGCGCTGTGACCTCTGTCTTAAGAAAGGGAATCATATCGTTGATTTTGTGGATTTTATTACAACAACAGAAATGACAATCGTCACAATCGAGTGACAGGGTATTTACCAGAAAAAGCGCAATCTTTATAACCAAGCAGCCAGATAAGGGTCGGGGGGGAAGGGGGAAGTACTCTCTCAGGGTATGTCAGTTGACTTTAGGCTTTTAAGCTTTTGTGACTTACTTGTGAAAATGGGAACAGATTTTAAACATTTTGATCTTTAACAGGGAATGGTTTAATCTAAAATTAGGTATGTAACCACAAAATTTCTCCTCTACTCAACATCTCCTGAGAAAAAGTTAAATGTGATTAATTTTAAGCTCTTCTTCCAAGTGGCAACAAATCAATCAGCTTCTGAAAAGCTAAGAAAATGCATTAACGTGCCTGCACTTTATCAGTATGGCACAAAATAAGGCAATTAATTCTGCGTCAGGTCTGAAAGATAGTGGGAAAAATAAAACATGGGTGAGAAACAGGTAAGAGTCGCACGAAACAGACCTATGGCTAAAAATCTTGGCTCTCAGCAGGGGTTAATCGTGCTTTCAGTCCTGCACACCCCAAGTGAGGCCGAGATCTGCAATTTTTCACCCCCTATAAAAGCGAGACGACGAGAATCCCGGTCTTTTTCTTGGGGAGTCCCCCCCCCCTCTCCGAGTACCAGCCTCGCAAGAATTCGACTGTTTCTCCGAAGAACAGGAACTTTCTCAGCTCCCAATGGGAATCGACCCATGACCTTGATCCGGATTACTGGTAAGGGTTCTCTGGCTTCCTGTTTCTAGAACAGAACAGAAGAGAACTTGTTTATAATCCACAGAGCGCCTGATAGCACATATGGTAAAAAGATCATAGGGATTGCAAAAACTGTACTTTTTCAATCCTCCAATTATAGCCTGCAAAGCAGGCGCGGGATTTTTAGGGTTGAGGGAGAAATTCCGAGGAAGCGCGCGTAGCCGGCCCCTGGAAAGAAATGGGCCTCAATTATGTCAATTGATATCATTTTATAAGATTTCCTTTGACAAAAAGCATCTTTATCTTTTGCGCATGCTCAGTATCCCATAGTGATATATAAACCAAGTAATTGTTCATTAAAATGTAAAATAGGAGCAAAAGTTCCTGTTTTACCTGAAGTTGTTTTCCAACGTTTCGGGCCTGGCTTTTCATCAGTGGCATTGCAAGTACGTTAGAACCGGTGCAAGGTTTTTATGTACGCTTAGGAAGTGACAATTAAAACCTTTTAAGTGCGCGGGGGCTCTGCGCGCAGTCTAGAGGAAACGGAAGGCGCATCACCAGGCGCACCCGTTGCGCGTTTTCCCCGCAGAGCAAGAGCGTCGTTAATGGAGTGACCAGCCGTGTAAAATACACAGCGGCAGGAAAACCAGGCAAGTTCTTCTCGATGCTCCGAAGGTGCTCGCCAAAACGTTGTCTTTGTCTGTCGGAGATTATTCGGAAATAAAACTTTCAACAGGCAAACAACTCCTATAATGAACATCCTATAAGAACAGATTTCAATGATTCTTTTAAAATCAATTAGAGTAAGGCTGAAATTCTTAAACAAATTTTATTTAGATAAATTGGAAAAAACATTGCACGGGCGACCTGATTAAACGTGCTGTTATAAGGAGACATCTACAGACGTATAGTCTTGACCTTAAAAGAAAGCACACTTATATACATTAGGAAATAAGCACGTAATTCTTTGTTCAATTATAGGATTGCTTTCAAAGCGTTGTTTTCCATCTAATTACTTGCCAATATTGTTATTGTAGAATAATTAAAGTACTCGCTAAGTGAATGAAAACAGCGTACAAATTGGTCGGGTTGGTAAAGCGGGGAACTGACTGACTGGCGGGAAAACTGGCAATCAGACGAAATTGTGGAAAAGTGCACATGAGAGAAACTAGCCTTAACCAACCAATCAGAGCAAAGTGCGGCAACCGCACGCAACGCATCACTGATATGGGCTTTGCTTCTGATTTTCTAATGGAGGGTTTGAACTTTTTCACTGTTTCTACACGAAGAAACTACTAAACAATTTCGAAAGGTTGACTTCAGAGTAACCATTTGCAGTTAGGACTTTGGTAATCACTGAGTGCACAGCTTTGTAAAATGACTTCGTAGTCTGTGTTACGCCCACAACTAAAAAAAAGAAACAGACGAAAAGAATTTGAACAGATTGTTTAAAGGTCAAATCAAATAAATGAGTAAATAATAATAATAATAATAATAATAATAATAATAATAATAATAATAATAATATTTTTTTATTCTACGGTGTGGGCAAAAGTTGCACTTTCTACAACTTCCTTGGAAACATTTAATATTTGTTTTGCCAGCGGAAGCACAAGTTCCTTGCCTCGTACCCAGGTGCGTTCTGGCGGATTGGAGAGCGACTGGATCATAGTATCATGGAAAAGGCGTTCACTCTTTCCAACGTCCTTTGCGTCAACGCTCAACGTTGCCATGGTTCATTGCGCGATACTCTCGCTTGAAGTTGCGTGTTCCGTTTTCCAAACACACTTGAGACGCCTAGGAACGAGGCAGACAAGTCCCAACGTCCAGCGCAAACACAGGCATAGACATACAAAAAGGCACGTGATCATTCTGTTACCCAACATGACAGTCGAGCCCTTTCCACCTTGCAATTGTGCTTGCGTTTGAGTTGTCCCCGTTCAAACGCGTAAAAAGCGAACGTAAGGAGAAACGTAAGCCTTGACGCAGGAAATGGGCGCTCGGGTTTACGCCAACCCTTGAAGGTTAAATTGTCCTTCTACCTGCCCAAAGCAAGAACAAACTATTTTAAGAATAGTTTTGCTTTTGCGGCTGTTGAGCTTTGGGGTTCTCTCCCTTCTTGTTCAAAGAAAGAGACTTTTCTGCAAAACTCAAGGCGAAGATCAAGTCGTACATACTATCTCAGTCAACCATTATAAATTCTCTCCTTTCTTAGTTTATAGCGTGCGCGATCTCTTCTTAGCCGCTCTAGTTTTAGATATAAACATATTTTTATGTAATTGAATTTCTTAAGCACGGCTTTCGAGAAGAAAGTATTTGATGAAACTACCGTGGGTAAATACCGTGGGTAAATAACGTTTTCACTCACACTCGGCACTTACTCAAAATACTGACCTGTTTTTGAATTTCTCACCGCGTGATCGAAGTCAAACAAGCGGGAGAAGTACAATAGTTGAGTGTACAACGCTGTGTCGGAGAACTGAAAACAAAACAATTTGGCAACCACTAAAGGAGTTAGGCCACGAAATGTTAAATAAATAAATACTTAAATAAATAAATAAATAAATAAGTAATGGTAACAGAACTAAGTGAAGTCCAATTCGGTCTGTAATCATACGATTAACAAAATCAGATGACCGCGTAGCGGGAGTACGATTCGTTTAATCACGAGTATGATTACAGACCGAATTGGACGACACGAAGTTCTGTTACCAATTTATCATAATTTTGACAAAATTTGTGATATATAAGGCTCTTTCGTTTAATCAAAACACAAGAAATTCCACGATCGGGAACGTCACTTGACTACGGGAAATCGCGCGGAAAAGACTGAACTCGACTTCTGGTGCCCAATTTACCGCTCAGCCTTTGGTCAAGCCAGTTGTTTGATTTGCGCGCACCACTGTCAACCGACCTTCTCGTTCTGTTGCTAAATCAGCCTAATTACTTACGCATGACGCGTACTGTCCTATTAAGGCTGAAATCAGTGCAGTTGATAGCCAATCAGATTTGAGAATTTTATTATAGTTATGATTAATAAATAAATGATAAAATAAAATAAATAAATAATGATTTGGAGATAGCACATCCACGAAGCGGTTCTTCGTCTACCTGATTCCTGGTGGAATTGGTATTTGGAGATGTTGGTTTTTGAGGAGAGGGGAAAAGCGGACTACCCAGAGAAAAACCTCTCAGAGTGAACTCAACTCACATTATGGCATCGACGCCAGGATTTTAACCAGGGCCACATTGGTGGGAGGCGAACTCTCTCATCACTCCGCCATCCCTTCCTCCGTGTTCAAACAGACGCAACCTTGTTGGCCAACAAAGTTTTGAGCCAACAACTTCCAAGATTTATTTTGCTTTGTGATCGCCGAAGCGTAGCGCAACAAAGTTGGATCCGTTTGCAAACCTCTTCTAACATTAATTGCTGGGGCCACGCACGCATATTACACATGGTCTTTAAAGTCTTATGGGTTGTATCCTTCCCACAATGCACTGCAGGTCCTAACATTGTTGGGAGTTGTTGCATCCGTGTGCACACCAGTGCCAACACAGACGCAACAACTCCCAACATTGTTGACCCTGTCCGTTTGTACATAGTTTTAGCTGATAATACCAACAGAGTCAAAGAAAAATTTTGCACGGTCATGGTTGTCTTTGTTTTAGTTTTATACTCACCACTGGATGCAAGTGGGCCCTGAAGCATTGTGGGCACATAGGGGCGCCACGTTGACGTGTCAGGGGTACTTGACGTGTGCTGTAACCACAGGACGAGTCCTCGCATTTCTGCCAACCCTGTGCGATTAGTTATAATGTGGGTTAGTTTTGATACCTGTCTTCAAAGCATAAAAATCAACAACAAAATAACAAAGGAATTTTTAAACAAAGAGGCTGTTCACAGTCATCTTCGTATTGTTACCTAAGAGAACGCACAAACTTGTTTAGGCAAGGTTAAGAAACAATTCTTGTGCAATTTAAGGTCAAGGGTCTGAATTGGGAAAACAAAACATACGGCTAAAAAGGTCTTTCACTAAATGAGGAAAATATCCTTAAGATTGGCATCATTATCAAATCCCTCTCGGGTACGACACTTGCTGATGGTCGCATTCTTGCTACTCCAACGGAGGTCGCATTTGAGGATGTATTATCCATTTAAGCAAGAAGTGCACATAAACAGGTAAAGGTATAAAAATCCTCCGTAGCTTACTAAT
The DNA here is from genome assembly GCA_964035705.1 of Porites rus. Lineage (NCBI taxonomy): Eukaryota > Metazoa > Cnidaria > Anthozoa > Scleractinia > Poritidae > Porites > Porites rus. Next base: position 25,576,273 of record OZ038000.1, read on the forward strand.
CAAAGCAGGGTTAAGTTAACCCAGGGTTAGTGCGAAATTTGATTTCATATATGAAAGCTTGAGAAGGAAATTCAGTTGTATTCTTTTTGCCTACAATTGATCATTGGATGCTCTAAAAAAGAAGAGAGAAAATTCTCCGGGAAAATGCTTTTGAACAAAAGAAAAAGAAACCCAGGTTAAAATTTAACCCTGGGTTAGCGCTGATCGGCCTTCAAACAACTGGGCCCTGCTGTCCATCAGTGCTACGTTTTAAGGGTTTTTAAAGATACTTAAAGCTACAAGGAAAGGAAAGAAGTTGAAAGAAGGATTTGGGGTCACATCTGGGAATCGAACTCGGACCCTCCTGCACAGAAGGCCGTGCACTAACCGACTAAGTGCTAATTCTTGCTCCTTGGTGTATAGCCCACAAAAAAGCCGTACGAGTTGCTTTGTTATTTTTATTACAGTGGAACTTCGATTTAACGAACCTCTATATAACGAAGTCCTCGGTATAAAGAACGATTTTCATCAGCCCGGCCAAAATTACAGTAAAATGTGTGGAACAGAAACTCGATTTAACGAAATCATCGTTATAACGATCGTTATAACGAACACAATCCAGAAACGCAAACGTAAAATATACCTCCATATAACGAATAAATGTCAGCATGTGACCGAAAGATAACTAAAGATGAATGCGAAAGGATAAAACTTCGGTCGAGGTGATATCGAGGTTTTCGATATAACGAACCCTCGATATAACGAACAAATTTCCCCAGTCCCTTGGCACTTATTTAAATCGAGGTTCCACTGTATACAATTGCAGTTGCAAAAAGTGAGCACTTCACAAAATTGCTTCAGTTACCATGTAGTATTCCTTGATGTGTCTACGCATGGCAACGTTCAACTGGTTGGAAACTGCGCCAGCGCTGTACTGATTGTTACATCCGGGACATGTATCGTTGACTGCCAGTGCGTTCGACTACAAAAAAATTGGTGCGAAGTATTAATGTAAGACCTAAAACTTTATACGTTCAATTTTAGGTTCTTATCTTACTAAACGAACTTTAAAAAGCTTAAACTTAAAGAGCTTTAAGTTTCCATAAATTCTGTAACCACGAGCGTATCTCCTCAAATGTTGTGCACTTGTGGTTTTTCAACTATACAACCTTGTAATGTGCTTCGTTTGGTTGCTTCAATAAAAACAACAATTATAAATGTTTTAATAGCTTGTTAAATCTGTTTTTGAACTGTTATGTACCTTTTCCCTGTTGGTAATCCTTAATCCAGAGCATAAACTACACCTACCTCTGCTAAAGGCTTGGGATCGACATTGCTGGTTTGTAAATGGAAAACTGCGGATTTGACTTTAATTTACAAATCCCTGTTCAGCTATAACTCATGCATTGAATGTGCTTAACCTTATACCCCTGAATGGTGTAAATTATAAGCTCTATGACTGAAGGAAATAATATCATTTGATGTTAAACTGTAAATGAACATTAACTGTTAAAAGTGTACTTACGGCGCCTTTAAAGAGGAGTTCGAGGGTCGTTTCTTGACCACAGCTGGAGCGTTTACACTTGACTATAAATCGCTCACAATCCTTGAGAAACAAGTAAGGTACAGATTAGGGTTAGGGTTTCTATTTGTGTTTTTACCTATTCACCATTTTCACAAAGACCATAATGCAACTTGTTTACCCCCCGCCCTCAAATTTTGTGTTCCGGTCTTGTGGATTTTAGAACATGCCGATTGTCGTAGACACAATCCACTTTACGTTAAAACGAAACGTCTCAGTGCTATTTAACTTCTACTTTTCTAATGGTTTTCTAAAATAAAGGTCATTTTGGGGTCAACAAATCGAAGAAAAGACGATTTAATCACTGCTGCTACACTAGAACACTTCTTTCAGCTTTTAATTCCCAGATTGAGTGATGGAGACGGAGGCGGTTTTAACTTTTGAATCTGTGGATGAAATCCTATGGTGTTACCATTCAAATGAAAACTCTTCAGCAGTACTTTCACTTGGTACTATTTATTTAGTATGTAGTTCTAACAGTTTTGAATCTGTGAATCAAATCCTGTGGTGTTACCATTCAGATGAAACCTCTTCAGCAGTCCTTTCACATGGTACTGTAAAATTAGTATGTAGTTCCAACTTATTTATTATTTTTTTTAGGATAATGATTACTTTAATTAAATATTTATTTTCTTCTATCTCGGAGATATTAGCTTAAGGTGGCTCCCTAGAGTATTTACTAATAACCCTAGCTATCTAGCATACGTTACAGAACGAAATCTAGTCACTTTGTCCTTGCGATTTTGTTCACGAGATTCACCGCTAAGGTTACCCATATAAGAAGGCTCCTTTATCAAGTTTCATTTTCTGGATTAAGGCCGTTGCCATGGCAACATCGCATCCTTAGCAGGCAGTAATTTTGTCATTTTTGATCATTTTTTCTTAATATTTCTTATTTCCCACGGTGAAATGTCTTTAAACTTTGCCACTTTATATTAACGATATTGCTTAACATTTTAAAGTGGAAAAAACATGGGGTCGTTAAGACGGTTTTGCCAATATTTTGAAATCTGTGATTTTTCTTCATGGAGGAATTTAGCTCTTACAGATTTTAACAAAAATAGGTCAGTACAAAGGTACTGAAACTATCAAGAAATGAGGCGATTTTTAAAAAAATTTACCGAGGGAAACGCGAGAAATTCACGGTCAATTAACTACGTTGACGTCACAAAAATCCGAAAAACACGCGTGGTTCGGGGTCGTATGAGCAAAATACGCGCGCGAGCCATCACGCCCGCATGCGCATAATGCACAAAGCTACTGAAAACAGGGCAGCACTAAAACACGGAATACGGAATCCGGAAACGGAAAGGGAATCACGGAAACGGAAACGGAAACGGAATACGGAATCAAATAACAATGATAGAAAATTAAAGAATTTCACATTACACAATTTAGTACAATCCAAAGAGAATTTGTCTTAGTTTTCTTGGCAGTTTCCTTAAATATATTCTTGTTATTGTGTCTTGATAAGGTTTTCCGTAGTGTGGGTTACTGCACTGCAAGGCCGATGAAAGTAATTTTACGAGTAATTTTTATTCACGAGTTCATGGGTTGAATAATACAGTTAAATATTACTTAGCTAATTGTCAAGAATAGTCGTAGTTAGCCTCAGACCACACCACGTGATTGTCCCCAAACTGAATACTCCACACATGACCGACCGGTGACGTGACCACAGTTCCGGGTTTTTAGCAATAAGTTCAACTTTTTCGCCAAGCTGAATACTGATGGAATACTGGTAAACCGATAATTGAGTTTACGTGGACGTCCGTATTTTTGTTGAAGAGGCTTATTAAACATGGCGCATTATTTTGATGTAATCGGTTGTGGAATCAAGCAAATGCATGCACAATTCTCTCTTCTCTTTGGACTCCACAATGCCATGGTTCTCTTGAGTAAGTTGTCTTGATAAATAAAACTGAACACTGTTGAAGACAACCCAGAAAAGACACTGAGAAAAACTTGACGGCGACGCCTTTCAGTTATATAAACGACGCCTCTGACTATTCAAACGAAGTCTGTCTCCATATAACTTACCTTTTTCTTAAGGCACTAGTTTTTGTCAGTAACGTTTTTCTCCTCGCTTTGCTGTCCCATGAGAATTTGCATTCATTGCCGATAGTGGTATCAAGCGTCTTTTCACCGGAATCGACTCCTCTAGTGATACAGCAGTCTCCTCTCCTGTTCTCAGCTAATTTATTCATTTGTGTCTTTTTTTTATCTGTTTATTTATTTCATTGTCATTGCTAATATTCTTTTTTTCAAATCGATCGCTTGGAACCTTCTTTCACAGATTCCGTATTCCGTTTCCGTTTCCGTTTCCATGATTCCGTTTCCGTTTCCGGATTCCGGATTCCGTGTTTTAGTGCTGCCGCTGAAAACATGTGGTTTCTTTGAAGAGTACGAAAGCCATTGTTTTGAAGCCGTTTATTAGTATCATTACGGTGATATCTCGCCAGTTGAAAAAGGAGAGATAGCGGATTCAATTTTATACCCAACACAGGATGTTTTCTTCGAATTACTTGACTATTGCAGCTAAAATTCGGAGCGTGGTGGTCACTGAGGATGGCGATCGTGGGCGATGAAGACGGTGGTTGTGCAAGAATCGCAATAAGCCCTTCATTTCCTAATCTGCTGTACACTGTTTGCAGATCTTCAAATGTTAGCCCACTTCCGGATACTTTTTCAACCTTGTTCTTCTTTTGGGATAATTTCGACGGCGAAGTTTTTCTAACAGTCTGCTGTAGAAGATGGCGCCGATTTATAAATCGTACATCATGTCCTCAGCTACATGTACAAGACCGTAGGTCTCGACGGACAACTATTGCTTTCGTCAAGGGTCAGTCTGTGAGTAAAAATTATTTCTCGTTGTGCAAAAACATTGTCCATTTACTTCGTCTATTTAACGTTTGTCTACTTTTGAAGCGAAAGAATTGATGTCTTTGAGAAATTTCTGCTTGTTTTTACATATAATTTACTCTTTTGGAGATCGATAGTGACTTGTAACCGGTGTAACATTGTCTCCTCTCATAAATGTTTGACCTACACTAATCAAACTTTTTGCACAATGAGCTTCAATAGAAAGTTAATAAAGTTTTTTGGGGGGAATATTTCGAAACTGAGAGGCCATGTTTGTTTTAATTTTTGCGTGGACGTCGCGCGGATTTTAAAGCTCGCGCCATACTAGTGCTCAGGCTGCGCACGGCCAATTTACTCTAGGGAGCCACCTTAAAGAGCTACACTGTAAATCTGAGGATAAATAAAGGTGATGATGTATGATGCTACTGATGATTTGAATCTGTAGACAAAATCCTATGGTGTTACTATTCAAATGAAACCTCTTCGGTATTCTCATATGCTGCTATCTGGTTTTCATCATTTAACAAAATTAAATTGGGAAATTTTGTTGAATTTTGACTTTGATCACCTCTGGGAGGGAAAGTGTTCACAGTTATACCGACCTTAAACCTTTCCTCGTCTGTCATCTGAGCTTGGCCACCAAGCAACGCGTCATTTTCATCATCATGAAGGGCAGAGCTGCCACGATAACCAGAAGGATCCAGGCCTGCGCGGCGAATAAAAAATTGGTGATAAACTTTTTAAAAATTTAGTTTCACGGGAATCTCAATGAACATTAAAAGCCCGTTAATTCGACTACGGTCACGGAAATCTCGTCGTCGTTACAGGGTTGTCGTATAACGATGCTGATCGTTGATAAGAAAAACCAACAACAACAAAATTCAGTGCAGCCGTTTAAATGGTAAGAAAAAAAAAATAACGGCAAACGAACCGTCGCGCGGAACACAAATTGACATTGCTCTTGGAAATCACGCATTGTGCGTTCAACCAACAGATTTGAAGGTTGCGCTGACTTCCAAAATTAACTGTAAGCTCTGAACCAATGAGACGATAGATAGCAAGTAGAGAACTTCAGAAAAACTGCTTCCGGTGTAGGAGTAGAGGCAAAGTTGTCCGTGCCAGAAGCCACAAATACGGATAGACCGCCTTTGAGTTTTTACCCCAAAGAAAGAGCTAGCCGAGGCTTCTAGGGAGAATAAAACTGTGATATCAGGTCATTTCGTTATTGCAGTATACAAGAAAACACTAAAGGAGTTAATACTTTACACAGACCTAATCAGTAGACACATTTTGTTTAGATGCAATTGCAAGCAGTTTTCTAGCCGCGGAGTTAAATCGGTAATTTACTTACCTAAACACTGGGCAATATGAGCTGCATCGGTGCCGTCGATGGGATCGCACAAACGAGCTACAACTGGGTGAACCTGATTAGCGAGATAGTATTTCACATCTAGGATGTAAATACGTCAAGGAGTGAAAAACAACCGACTTGCATTGGTAACTCGATTTGAATTGGTAATTAATACCCTGGGAATTATGCATATAAGACTTAAAAAAAGAAGCTAACAGTGTTTTAGTCCACCACTCTTCTCGAGGTCGCGGAAGGTAAGAGACTGTTCGTCCACCCTTCCATCCAACCAATAAGTCGGAGGTGATCCTGCCCGAGTTGCTTTCGACCTTATTCCCACACTTTATTATCATGTCATAAATAACAATAGAATATCCAGGGTAGAACCGACCTTCATCTTTAAGCACCCATCGTAGCCTAAGAAAACAGCAGACATTTCGTGATGCCACCAATGATGTCTGAGGAACGAACGCAGAGATTTCAGTCATGCTAAGGACGCGTCGCTAACCAGATCTGGGTACTGTTTCTGATTGGTTGGAAATTAACTTCATCCAATCAAAGCTAGATCTGGGTAGTCACACGTCATCAGTATGGAATTTCTGCGCTCGTTTCTTCTGACGTCTTTTGGCGCGAAAAACAGTGGAGTCGTCGCGAAAAGTGTCTTTTTTTTGGTTTTGTTCTTAATAACGGTAATGTATTTAAAGGATACCGATCTTGAGTGTTTCAGATTTGCAGAACTCGTCCGGATGATAAGCTCGCTGACTTGCAGCTAAGGTGGAACCGTCCTAAGGGAAACAGTTTCGAAAAAAAAATTTAACTAAGATTGGTAAAATTCTAGGGTTTCCTTCTTTGTTTAATGTTGAGTGATATCCTATGGGACCTTTGCAGCTGGCCATTAACGTGGTACAAAACCGCCATGCCGGAGAGCAAAAGTCGCACTGGGACAAGACAAACAATCTTGTCCCAATGAGTCTCTTGCTATCCCGCGAGGCGGTTTTCTACCACGTGAATGAAGAGCCTATTCACCATTTGCACATCTTGTTTGCCCCTCCACCCCAACAATTTGCATAACGTTTGTTTTCAATTTCTCCTGGGTATTACAGTCGTCCAGAGAGAATTGAAGACAATGCTTATGCAATTTTTTGGGGGGCGGGGGGCGGGGGGGGGGGGGCAAACGAGGTGTATTATGGGAGATGTAAAAATGGAACTCAGAGAACTCTGCGTTAATTAAGGGAGCTGGGGTGGAGAACTTGTCTTTGATGTAATCTCAGGAGAATTGATTTTTTTGCCTGCAATTTGTACCTGAGCCTTCACCTCAAGTTCAAGTAAAATCGTTTAATCTTTCGGCACGAATTTCTTAACCAGCCTCGAGGAATGCAGGACAAGTTTATGATAAGCTTTGCAGTAGTATTTGGACTTCTCGTCTTTTTGTTCGAATTCCCGAAAGCCGGCAAAATAAGCACAGACTTTGTACTTACGTCGCAAATGACGTATGGGATAGTGTCACCAGGGTTCACTTTTCTTCCCTTGCTGAGCATGCGCAGAGCAACGTTAACATGAGCCAGTGATTTCTTGTCCGGGTAGTCATGGGGAGATTTGGTCAGTTGCTGTAATTAAATGATAACCACGTGTCAAAAACGCACACAGTTTGTTCAGGAAACAAGCCCTTCTAAGAAAATTAAACGTTAAATCTGGAAAAAGTACTCTACAAAATACCGACCTTTGGGCTAAAACTGCATTTTTTCTCATTTTCTCGGTTATTGGTCTAGGGTGGGGTGGGAGGGGGGTGAGTGAATGACGCGATATACATCCAGCACCCGCCCTACACTATACCATGACAGTCACGTGTTGTAGGGCCCAGGTCTAGCACCTCGATCTAGGCAAATTTCACTTTCGTTGTAGGCGGCGTTACCTAGTAAAGAGAGCTGTAGTTGTAGTTTTTTAGTTATCATTCCCAAAGCCGTAAAATATACAAAAAAATTATAAGTCAGAGTCAAAGGTTTTTTGTTTATTTTTCAAGTTTATGACTTAAACAAAGGATATCAAACCTTATTAATGACGAACTTCTGAATGTCGACCTTTCCCTCCGCAACGTTTTCTCCAACTGACGAATGAGAGAAAAAATCAAAACCATAAAACACAGGAAAAATCACAGGAAAGAAAGTCAGAAAAAAGAAGGAAAACAGATTTTAAGCTTAATGAAGACAGGGACATCTATTTGATAATATTTTCTCTTCCCCCGCCTGGGAAACATCAAACTTATAAAACAGAACAGCGTAGTTATTACACTCATAACAGCTGAAACGTAACGACCCGGAACATATTTGTCCACATTTTGTACATGAGGCCGTTACCTAGCGCAAACTTTCCCGCGCTTGGCAACGGATGCAGGTTTTTCGCGCCTTTTCTAGCCTGCGTGGCAGGCGTTAATTGGGGAAGGGGAAGAGGGAACTCGGGCGCGCGAGGAGGGGGAAATAGTGAGCGCCTGCAATGACGCTTTAAGCTCATGTTCCCTATTTACTCTCCTCGCGCGCCCGAATTCACGTCTTCCCTTCCCCTATAAACGCCTGCCACGCAGGAGCGTACCTTTTCCCGCGAGGTGAGCCAAACGTGATGGTCTATAAGAGGTCTATTCGAAGAGGACAGACGGCAAATTGTCGTTGCTGGTAAGATGTATAAGTAGTAACTGTTTATCAGTAGGATGCACAAAATGTTATAGGGTTAAGTGTCGAACATTAAAAAGATTCCACCAAGTCATTGTTCAAACAGTAATTAACGTTAACACGAATGGTAGCCACAAGGCAGCCGCCATACCTGACATGAGGTAGTCATGAATGTTTTCCACAATAGTCTCGCGGGCTTGTGAAGAAAGGATTTGAGCCAGAACATAGCTACAATAGAGTGTTGCAACATATTTAGTAACAAATTATGTGGCTTTCAGAGCAAAAATTCAGTTTTTTCCATTGCTTATTTGAATGACGTTTTCCACAAAGGAATTCAACTTGTTGTCTTTCGTTTCGGTTCTTTTTCTAAAACTAGTTTGGCTCTTTCTCCCATTGATTTTTTTTAAACTCACGGCACCGTTCTCTTTTCAAGTTGGTGTCGTTCAACAATCGATAATATATTGTTCAGCCTGTTATACTTTAACAAAATAATGAGAGGCCATTTTTGAGTTACCTCAAGCCTCTGTTTCAAAGCGAGGCTAAGTGCGAAACAATTAACATGAACATGATTTTTAATTCTCAAGTAAATTTAACTCATTTTCACATAAAAGGTTTTACACTGAGCCTCACTTCGAAATACAGAGTTTTTGGAACTGGAAACAGCCTATTTAATTGATGGAACAAGAGCTTACTTTCCAGCATCCTTTGCGAGGTCGCACCAGTCCCTTCTCACAATATCCAGCCCCTTCATTTCTTTCACTTCATTAAGGGTGCCTGAAAAAATGAAATATATTCGTATCGATGAGAAGTGAAAAAAAAAAAAGCTTACAAAAACACTTGATTATTAACTTACCATCCTCATTTTCCGAAATACTGATGGCAGCATACCTTAAAAAAGAGTATATAAAGATGAGTGCTACAAGCACATGCAAAATAGATCAAAAAACGAAGAGAAATGTGATCAATTGATGATGCTGTCTTCTCCATTGTATCGTACTTACTTCTTCTTTTTCAGTAGAAGCATGGACTTGAAAATGCCATCAATGTCTATCTCAAGTAATCGGTAAAGCTTGTTCACCTCATTTTTCACCTAAAATACAAAAAACAAGGCCACTGTTACATTACAGTTTTATAAATAAATAATGCTTTAAAGGTAGCACATCCACTTAGTAGTTTACTTCTTCGTCTACCTGATTCCTCATCGAATTGGAATTTGGAAATGTTGGTTTTTGACGAGAGGGGAAAACAGGAGCACCCGGAAAAAAACTCGACGCCGGGATTTGAACCCGCGCTACATTAGTGGGAAGCGCATTGGTGCTCCTTCCTTGCTCCTGAAAAAGATAATAGTAAAGCGCGAGCTTGCTCAATTTAGCGCTTACTTTTTCCTTCTACTGCTGACATAAACAGATCATTTGGTACGCTAATAAATGCAAGTCAGGGTAGGAAAACTGCCCACCTACCCCTCCCCTATGCCAAGATTAACACTTAGACTTAAGGCAAAATGTTGGCTTGCGGGAGAGGTAGGTGGGCAGTTTTTTTTAGAAACGTATTTTTCGACCTTTTTAGTCTACCGTTTTGTTAGTTTTCCTTTCCTCCTCCTCACGCAAGAAAAGAGGCTCTGAAGATTCTCTGATTACGGTAATTTCTTAAACCAGTGATGAACGCCATAGCTGTCTTTCGTGGGGCCCAGGACAGTATCGCTCCCATCTTTTAATCCCTTTAAGACCTGAAAGTACACGCACCTTGTTGCCTATCTTGCGGACTTCACCGAGATCATTAGAATTCGTGTTGATCATGATGGAGTCTGTGTCACCGTAAATCACATCAAGACCCATCTAAAAACAATATAAACAATCAGTTAACTTAATAACATGACAACAGAAAGGATCATTATACATTTCTGGGAAACTGCCCACCTACCCCTACCCTAAGCCAACATTTTGCCCTAAGTGAGAAGTAAGTGATAATATTGGTTTAGGGGATGGGCAGGTAGGCAGTTTCCCAGAAACGTAAAATAATCCAAAAGTTACATTGATCAAAAGTCCAGACACCATAGAAGAACTAGTCATAGGCATTACAGAGGAACTCTAATTCTACATTGCTCTAACAAAGCTGCAAATAATTTTCTTTCTCAAAGTACATATGTTTGGCTAAGTCACCAATATTGTGGTCGGAATCGGTAAAGCACGCATTTCGCATCTTTAAAGAAAATTGTCCAAGGTAGGCGCATGATTAGAAGGTAGAATGTTTAGTGCTGTTCACTGCAACAATAGGGAACTTAAGCAACGATGACGGCGACGTCAACAAGAACGGCAAAAAGCAGTAACTTTAGATTGGCAAAACAAAAACTTTGCACGTGCATCACGCTTTTTGTACATTTCTTTGCCGTCATTGCTCGACTACGACGTGAAACTTCCTAATTTCACGTTTTATGGAGGACGTGGACACAAGACAACGATTTTTTTTTCTTTTTTTGAACTTAGGTACAGTTTATAGGAATTAAACTCCTAAAAAAATCGCCAAAATTTGACAAAATTAAAAGAGTTGGAATAAAATCGACGAAGTTTGAAGCAGCGCGAATACACTTTTCGGGTGACGTTTTCGCTGCCGTTGCGGTCTAATTACGTCCACTCAAAATAGATTTTATTCATCTGCTGAAAACTTAGTCTTTGGCATTAACTTCGTGTGGACATAACTTCCAGCAACACTTAAGGTTGTTTGATGATGAACTGCTATTTGAGAAAGTCTCTTACGTTTTGAACAAGTTCCTTGGTTTTCATCAAAATCTGCAATGATAAAGAAATGTGTAAAATAAAATAAATTAGCAACAAAAGTTCAATCATTTAGTTTGTAAACGACAGTCTTCACTATCGATGGGACCCTGTAACTGACAGGGTCCCATCGACAGGACCAAAGACAGTGCCCGTATAGAGAGGAGAAGTGTGACGTCACGTTACCATGGTAGCACTATTTCTGGATGACAACAAAACCAACGACGATGGTGAGGGCAAGAAGAACGGCAAAAAATAAAATGTTTATATTAACAAACAACAACTTTGCAGGTGAACCACGCTATTTTGTACATTTTCTTGCCATGGTTGCACCACTACGACATGAAACTTCCTAATTTTACGAACCCGCTTCATCTAGTAATATACATGAACACAACACAAAAATTTTCGCTTCCTTTTTCTAAACTTAGATAATGATAGATATGGCCCAAAGAAAATTTCGCCAGGATTTGCCAAATTAAATGAAACTGAATAAGATCGGTGAAGTTCGAAATAGTGTGAATAGATTTTTAAGTGACTTTATCGGTTTGTTGTCATCCAAAAATTTTGCTACCATGACAACGTGACTTAAATCTCTACGCTTTACAGACGCCCGCTTAATACGGACACCTCATTATTACGGACAGTTTTCCTTGTCCCGGGGGAACGTAAGCCCTCACATTTTCTCAAAATTCAACCCGGTTAATACGTCTAATACGGACAGCCCCTTGAATGCCCATATTTGCGGGGTTTGACCGTACTGTAAGCGTGAAACAGGTATACCTTTCTGAAGGAGCCTCCCCGTATAGGCCATTATAGGAAGTGCCCCCTCCCCCCCGAGGCAAAACTATCAACTGTATCAAAAACTATGGATAAGATAAAACGGGCGACCACATGACCTCCTCTGGCAATAAAAAGATCACTAACGCCTTCGATTTTGAAAGAAAATGCCATGGCAAAACAAAAGGTCTTTGATATTGTTTACTTTCCGGAAGATTTCAACTTCTAAATTTGCATTTAATAAGTCAGGTAAAGAGACGTAAGGTATAATAAATGAATTTAAAATAGTTACCCATCACGGAGCATGAAGAATCGTTTACTGATATTTTATCGATTTGCTGTAAAATCTTCGCTCAAGAAAGCTGGAGATAAAGGCAATTTTAAAGGTTTTTGAAAACTGAAACAAAGCACAATGGTATAACTCATACGAGCACTCTGAACTTTTCTCGTGACAATAATGGAATTTGGTCGAGTTCTTTTGAAAGGCAATTAAACTTTAATTGCGAAATGTTCAATTGGTCGAGTCGTTCAAATAAATAACAAGGGGATTATATATTTCAATGACACTGGTGCAATGATTAACTGCTACAACGTGTACAGTTGACAAAAAATATCGGGTATGTAACAAAAGCGAGGAGCTGAGAAGCTATCCGTTTAATCAACAAAACAAAAAAAGCTGCAGAAGGCACGAAGTCTTTGAGTGGCACTTGAAGAAGCAGATGGTTTGAAAGTATCTAAAAATATTTTATCACTGCCATGTTGCATCGCCGCTATACGTCCATAGCGGAGGAACCCGAAAGTGGAGAAACCAGCTTACCCGAAGGTAAGAGAAGTGGTAGGCTTATTTCTGTCGCTACCGTAGGACTTAGTTCACGGTAAAGCCTCCTGTATTTAGGTCAATAGCTAGAAAAAGTCATCGACTGACTAACAAAGTTGTGGTCGACGGTACGCTCAATTAACCCGTGCCTCGTTTTACGGTATTTTCAAGATACACAAGAACGAAAGACGTCGAGGAAAGGTTTTGAGGTCGAACCAGAGAATAGAATTCGTGACCTCAGTCTCGTACAGAGGGCTGCGCTGTAACCAACTGTGCTAGTCCTATTCCGATAAACAAAAAGTATTCATATCTCGGTTAAGATACAGCTCATGACTGTATAGCGATGAATTTCTAGGTTTATACTCTCGAAAGACAGGTTTCCAGGCCGAGCAGTGGGTGCTTCCCTGTGGTGCTGTGCCACTCGGGTTTCCAAAACAGTTTTAAGACTTCATAATTAAGGGAGTTTTTCGATGTTTGAACCTGAACAAGAAAAAAGGCGTGTAAACATAAAACCCTTGTTAACCCTTTTAAGCCCTTTAAAAAGGGCTCCACTGAGATCAGCATGCAATTCTCCACACTCTGTTTCGTACATTTCCTATGGTATTAATGTAGAGAATTTGTTTTAATAATCAAGACTTTTTTCAGTTGTTGATTCCTTACAGTAGATATTAAGCAAATAACGTTTTTGGAAAAGCTGGAAAAACGAAGGTTTCTTATAAGCGGGTTTTACTGTACTGTAACACTGCATACCAATGTTTGCAAAGTCAAATGTTGTTTTCTAGGTGAAAAATTGGTTTACATTTCAAGGTATAACAAACGCCCGTAAATAAACTTACTTTAATTTTTATTTTAGTGTTTGCTTATTTTTATATTTCAGAGAGAAATCTCAAAGAAACAACAGACGACAAAAATCTCAGTTTTACGAAAACGCGAAACAGCGAGTCCTCCAGCCGACAATCAGTGACGAGTGCCCGATTGTCGACCTCGGAACTCACCGAAAACACACTGGACGAATCGGAAAGCGATCGGCTTTCGTTGTCAGAGGACGAAGATTTATTCGCCGAAGAAGCGGAAAACAAGTCCCAAAGAAAAGACAAGCGGGCGTCAAGTAAACAAAGCAACAGTTACCTACACCGAGCGTCGAAATACGAAGAAGAAATCTTGAAGTCAGTGAAATTAACTCCTGATCAAATTCGTGAGATAAAGGAAGCCTTCCATGTTTTTGATAACAATGGCGACGGATGTATTACCGCCACAGAACTGAAAAAACTGGTCACCTCGCTTGGTTATAATATAACAGAAGCAGAGCTTATGGACATGATGAACCAAATAGGTAAACTGAAGTATGAAGGATGCGCCAGCTCTCTGTCGTTATCATAAAACGCTTTGAGTAACCTCGTTCATATTTTGGAAAAAAAAAGTACATAAAATACTGAAATAGAAAAACTTAGGCAATGTTCACAATATACCGGGAAGCTTTTCCGCCGGCACAAAAACCATACCGGACAGGGATTCTGTTAACACATAAGAACGGTGATTTCTACGCGATTTCTCTGACTGAGCGAATCTGCGCCGCGCGGATCTCTAAACTGGAGAGTCACATATCGGATAGTGTTCACAGTATACCGTATAGCCTTTTGTGTCGACACAAAAAGCTCTTCGGTATAGTGTAAACATGGCCTTACAAGAAAAAAAGGCGCGAACATAAATGCTAACCGACACAGAACGACCAAAATCTCAAACCATCGGGGTCGGGGATGGGGGAGGGAAAAGACCCCCCTCCTTTTCTTCCCTCGAGAGCTTGTTCGCTGGCGTAATTTTTGTCCCTTAACGAGCCGTGGCTTCTCTTTATCGTTTCGTCAGAATGTTTATCTCTGACTAATTCGCCATCTATCAGTTGCAAGAAAAACATCACATTTCCCGCGTCTGTCGATGAAATGTGGGTACTCTTGAGTTCTGATTTTACGTTTAAAATATGTTCTTGATGTTTCGTTTTTAGATGCAGACGGTAACGGCGCCATTGACTTCCCAGAATTCCTCGCATTGATGACAAAAAATCTAGAAGACTGTGATCCCGAAGACATTTTACTGGAATCTTTCAAGGTGTTCGACCGGGACGGTAGTGGTTTCATAGGCGTTACTGAACTCGACCGAGTCTTCAAGCTGCTCGGTCAAGACTTTAAAGATTACGAGATCGAGGCCATGATAAAGGCCGCTGACGTCGATGGCGACGGGCTCGTAGGTTGGGAAGACTTCACAAAAATGATGAACGTTTGAATGGATTGGACATTTCTAGCCTGAGATCAGGCTGTCCATTTGGGGGAGTCTCGAGAAGTCACGCAAGAGACGCGCGCGAAAGGAAACTCGGGCGCGAGGGCGCGTTGTTTCGCGTTTCGCTTCGCTCGCCATAACGGGAGAGCTTGCTGGCAGGCAAGGACATTACAACGAAAAAACGACGTGACCTTGAAGCTTAAGTTATTACATACTACTGAAGTATTATGGAAAAAAGTATAAGATACAAAACAAAATTAAAATATGTCGAATATGTAGAAATCTGTGTACTTTCTAGCCAGCAAACTAGCCTGAAATATTTCGTCAGCTTTCAGGTTTATTTTCCAAAGGTATCAAAACCAATTTTTTTTTCAGATTTCAATGGAAACGACGAAACAAATAAAATTGGTCTCTGCGTGGAAAACGCAAAAAAAAAATCCTTCCACTACTCCTTTCTTGGCGAAGGGGGGGAGGGGGGGGTCGTTGCGTTTCGTGAGCAGACAAAAAGGGTTGCGCGGGAGACTAGGGTAAACGCCATTTAAAGAATTTTTCACAACTGACGATTTGACTTACGTTAAGAATAATTCCGAGCAACTTTTTGTTGAAAAATGGCGAAGACAAGTTTTGAACGCTTAAAACTTTTTTTTAATTACTTTTAAGTCCCAAAACAATGAATCTAAATGTAAAGCATATCTAGTAAGCATCAAATTTTAAACGCTGAAAACAACCCTTTTCTTTCGTTTTACAGCTGTGTACTATTCTACAAAAATTCCAACGATATTTGCTACGTGACCAATTTTCATTTAATTATCTTTTATTTTGCCACCAGCTTTAACTCTTAAAAGAAACGATTCAATTTTCATAAGCTTGAAAACAAAAGCGAAGTAATGATGAAAGGCCAAAATCAGTACTTAGCCCACCTTCGGATCCAAGTAATTAACCTTCTTTTAAAAACCTGCATGTAAATCAGACGAACTAGGTCATCTTTTGTTGGCTTGACAATAGAATACGATGTTAACAATGTGCATCTCGTTAAATGCGAAACTCGTTTTGCGAATGAGACCAGCCGCCTTCTGCACGAATAAAAAGAAATTCAGATAAAGCAGAGCTTGCACTGAGGGCGATGTAGCACTCGTAACAACTGTACGTTTTTGGCGATAGCCTCAAAATGTCAGTATTCAACAACCAACGACAAGCGAACATAAGAGTGGTTTTTCGCAAATTTGACAAAGATTCCGACGGATTTATAACTGTTAAAGACCTCATTAGCGTTTCCGGGAACTTGGCGAGGATGTCAGAGAAGGTGAACTGTGAGAGCACTTTCATAACGCAGGTAGGCGGAACATGGATGTGAAAAAAGGAATTTCGATAAGTATGATCTTTTACTGCGGCGTAAAAAGGTGTAAGTGAAAGGTGTAAGCGGTAACTGGTTACTTCTCAGCAAACCACATTATCGGAATCTTCAACAACGTTCTGATAACCATTAGGTCTATAAAGAAATTTCCCAAGTTTTTGATGTTAGACACTAGTTAAAAGCTTACAATTCCACTGACTGGCTAAGATATTTTGATCCTTACATACAACCGGGAGAGAGTAATCCAGGACTTAACTATATAGAGACTTCTTAATCGACTTTGGATCATTACTTTTAAATAAATCATTTCGATCTCTGATTAAATCCTCTATCACACTCATTTTTTGTAATTACACATGTGGGAGGGTCAAATAGGATAAACTACATCTCACCTTCCAATATTAGAGCCAGTGTTGAAACCTACCCTCCCCAGCTACATAATTTACTGCAATTCTCTCCCCATTCCATCCCTAACATTTTATGCCCCCCCACCCTGAGGTTCACGTATTTCTAGTTATTTTTAAATAAATCATTTCGATATTTAGCATTAAACTGTAATGGTTCACAGTGCGGATATGCCATCGAGTCAACTCGTCGCTTTAACAAGGTTCCTTTTTCTCGTTTATTTTCAGGCCTGGGACACCGACCAAACACGCTTATATCTTATGATATTTTTCAGCAGATTTCCAAAAAAATCCTGCGTGAATCGAGAAAGGAACGACGTCTTAAAAGAGTGTTTCAAGAGTTCGACACGGAAAAGAAAGGCTACATCGAAGGGCATGGGATACGGCGGGTTCTTCGAAGACTTCACATTGATCATACAGAATCAGATATAGACTTAATGATGCAAATGGCAGATACAAAGGGAGATGGAAGGGTAGATTTTGAAGAATTTCTCCAGATTTTCAACGACTCAGATGATATATAAGAATTTCGCCATATACTATTGCTGCGGCTAGTGCACAAAAAAACAAATATGTTTATTTTTAGTTGTTGATCGAGTTAATCAGATTGTCAAAAGGTGGGCAATTGTTTTCAATTGCAGAACAAGTTGTTTTCATTTTGGGGATTATAGACAGGAAATTTGATTTCTCTAACGTTCAACATTCTTTAATAGTTTGAATTGTCGTAAGATCTCTTAAGCTGTGAATGTTCAGGTAATCCGACTAAAATAAAACAGTTTAAACAAAGTTGGATTAACAAACCGAGCAAAACTTTTAAAAGGAGTCAGAATTTTAAGGGAAGTACAATAAAAAAGCTACAGAAATAATGAAAAAAAATAATAATATGTAAACGTCTATAGCACTCCGCTCTCATCAATTAATTTTTTATGGCCCTGAAAAATCAAGTGTCCGACGACTTGGGGTCAATCAAAACTTTTATGCTTTCAGATGCGAAGATGTGATGCCGGCTTCGACAACTTGAAATTAGTATAAGGCAGAGTTACGCGAACAAATACAGGTGGTTTCCACACAAGGAAAAACTATTTTTTTCTGATTTTTTTTAAAAATAATTTTGCAAAAAAGTCATCGCACTCAATTCATAAATAATGTTAGACAGCTGGCATACTTTCTTCTCAAATGAAAAAAGTAAATTTGAAACAACGTTTGATAGAAAAACAAAGTAGAGAAGGAAATAATAACACAGCAGGCATTTAAAGTCCGTCAGTGGTCACAAGTATTTTTCTATGTCATTTCAAAACTAATGAATGAAAAAAGAAACAAAGCTCTTATGGCAACTACTTGACGTCATTTCAACCGCAATATTTTTTTTCACGTAACATGGCAACAAGAAACAGCATGGCCAGCGGACCGTAGAAGCGAGGTTGTAAGAGAAAGACCAATCAGAAAACAAATAAATACGTAGCCCGTGAAAAGCGCGGGAAAATCTATTGGTGAGGGTTTTACCAAAGTCCAAGGCTTTAACAATACTCCCGAGATCACTAGCTGTTCAGCTATCTCACCTTTTAAATAGAAACTCGAGAAATTCCTAAGCGAAAATCAGCGATTCTCCGAAATAGGACGCTTCCCTTTTTTCGGGTCTTGGATGGCAGTTATAGTTCTGGCACTCCACGCGCCTTTCGTGGTACGACTTGCGGACAAGTCTAAAGTTCGCGCAATGTAGAAATTGGTGTGGACACAACCTACTGTCTCAATAGAGACCTAAAGATACACCGTTTCCGTGTACGGCGACGGGTGAATTACCCTTACCCCTAGCCGTAAAAGACGGGGTATACTGTCTCATACCCTGAAGGAAACGCCGACTAGGCTACCGGTAAAGTTACTGTAATAATAGACCTCAGATAAGCCGTTTCCGAAGCACTCTTAAGTCGGGCAAATTACCCTTACCCTACCCCAAGAGGTAAACACAGGTGTAACAACTCTTACCCCAGAGAAATGCCTAACCATCCGGGATAAGTGTTAGGACCAATAAACACCGATTACTTAAATCATAGTTCCCTTTTCTAGTATAAACAGACGACAAAAACGACAGTGCATCTTACGGTTCCTTGCCATGTTTTCTAGCAAGCGAACGTACATCTACCTAAGACTCGTGCTTTGTTATTGTCCTTAATAGACCTTGTCACGGTTTTCAGCGCCATCTTGACGAGTAGGCAAACGAGTGAGAAATTACAGTGTTTGTATGAGAATCTAATGTCGAATAATTTCCGTAGAACCGCTGTTCTGAAAAAAATATCAATTGTAAACTAAAGCTACAAAAGCAAGGATTGTCCGGAGGCGTACCTGTGCTTAAATTTCTCCAGAGGCTTGCTTTAGATTTTCCATATATTTGTCTGTAATTTTCCCGGGACGTTCTTACAGACAAATGTATAGGAAATTTAAAAAGTGGTTCTAGGTCTTCTGGTGCATGTAACACCCTCAAATTCTTTCAGTAGAATCCTCAGGAGTGAAGCTTTGGTTTACAAATCTTATTTTTTTCAGAACAGCTGTTCTACGGAAATTATTCGAAATGAGATTCTCATACAAACACTGTAATTTCTCACGCGTTTGCCTACTCGTCAAAATGGCGTCCAAAACCGTGACAAGGTCTACTGTCCGCTTCTTTTTTTCGCCTCCATTATTTTTCCTTTCGCGATTGCATGTTAATGTAGTGCAGTAGAACCTCGACATAACGAACCTCTATATCACGAAGTCCTCGGTATAACGAACGATTTACTTTACCCCAGTAATAGTAACATATATGGAAAAGTACCTCGATATAACGAATTCTCATAATAGCGAACAAATTTGCCAGTCCCTTCAGCTTGGCACTTCGTTAAATCGAGGTTTCACAGTATCGTTTTATACGGCAAACTTAGTAAATAAACAAATAAATAACAAGTCTAACGGTTGTTAAGATTTGCTTGTCTTACCTCTCGCCCTTTGCTTGTTACGAGAGCGGCCAGAGGTTTGGCGTAGAAACGAGAATGTGAAAATCCTAAGCAACCATACATACTGGAAAAAAACGAAGCGAATGAATAAAGGTGATGTTTCAACAGACGATTCGCAACGACGAATGTTAGCACAACACAACGTTGCAACATTGTTTTGAATGCCTGCAACATTGTTCCAACATCGCAACGCTGTGTTGCACTAAACGTCGTCGTTGCGAATCGTCCCGTGTAACTTTCAGGAACATTTAATTGTCAGGCTATTTGCTATCTTTAGAGGCTTACTTTACCTCATATTAAGTACATTTAGTCTGTACACCAGACCAACGTGAAAAAACGTTGAATATAAAAAAGGTCCCAAAAGATACTTTTTGACAAAAATAGTTGAAAAGTACACTGACGTGCATTATGTTTTAATTTATAAACAAATGAGACCTTTCCGTTATATCTACATCTCATTTACCTGTTGGCAGTTAATTTCAAAGCTTTCTGTCTGATATCGTACTGAAACAAAAACAAAGGTCTTGGTTATAAACAGGTTCCCAGAGAAATCTACTTGCGTGCTAGATCTCTAAACTGTAAAATAAGGGAAGACTACTAAAGCCTATGACTCACTGTTCAATATCGTTTAATAATTAGTTACTCAACAAATGACGAACGATGTCGCCGCTTGTTGAACGAGGACAAATAAATTACACATTCGAAAAAGATTGACTGTCTTGCGCTACAGTTGCTCCGGCATTTTTTTTCAGTTCCATAACATACATTTCTAGCTGATGTTGGCTAACATCAACTTACTTGAATATAGGGACTGGGACGAGCAATGGCGGCGTAAAGACGCTTATTGGGGCTGTCCGCAATTTCTTCTGATATCCGAGGTCCCCGTAACGGCAAATGGCCGAATTCTTATCTGAACTACTAGGAAAAAGGAGAAACAGGATATCTACCAGTTCAGACGACTCAACCTCTTCACCTGACAACAAAAAATCTCGAAAATCCATCTCGACCGACGGAGAAATAGCCGAAGAAGACACAATCCTAACCGCGCTAGATATGACAGCAAACATGGCAAAAAAGCTTGAAGAAATCCTTGAGCGTTTAAAAAAGCTCGACGTGATAGAATCATCTGTTAAAAGCATCGAGACAAAGCTCAACTGCCTAGAAGAGCGTACAACAGTATTGGAAAATTTCAGACAAACTACGGAGAAAGACATTAATGATCTTAAAGAAAATGGAAATTTCACGAGCTCACAGTTATCTGAAATATCGACTGAGCTAAAAAATCACCAAGCTGCAATCACTGATTTAACACAAAAGGCAGAGGCGAGTAAAGAGTTATTAAACGAACTTACAGCAAAAAATCTCTACCTAGAAGCTTACTCCAGAAGAGAGAACATCAGGTTTATGAACATAAAAGATGGCTCCTCCGATGAACCCGAAGATGTCGAAGAAACCCTAAGAGATTTCTTAGAACGCGAACTGGGCTTCCTCGACGCAAGAAGCGTGGAAATCCAAAGAGTTCATCGAAGTGGAAAAAGCAAGAATGGAAAGCCCCGGCCAATACTGGCTCGTTTTCTGAGATACAAGGATGTCCAGAAAATATTTTCACTCGGGCACCGACTAAAAGAAACCGATTTCCAAATGTTCCGCGACTATCCTGCAGAAATTGTCAGAAGACGCAAAGAGCAGATGAAGACCTTCCAAGAGGCCAGAAGAAACAACATTCCTGCATTCTTCAGTCTATCGGAACCAGATAAGTTATTTATTAGAGGTCGAGTGTGGCCTGTAGGAAAAAAACTGATCATTAATCCTGAGACTGTTTCATAATTGTATTACGGGGACAAATTTACTATTCTTTTTTTCTTGCGGCTAGTCACCCCTTAGGGATGCAAAGCGACCACCCAGCAAGAAAACATTTTAACTTTGTCTTTATGTTTTTTTTCGATTTTTTTCTGTTTTGTTTTACTTTCAGTGCTTTGAAATATCTTTTTTTTAGACCTTTCTGTACGAAACCGACACTCTATATCTCATTTGCACAAATCAGAATAATCTCTCATGCTATTCTTCTTTGGGTGAAAATTATCAGTTTCTTCTTTCTTGACAGCAACAAAAGAAATGGAACTTACAATTGGTTCAATTAATGCTAGGGGATTAGGAGACAGAAGCAAGCGACGGGAATTCTTTAATTGGTTGCGGAAAAAACAAATGGCCATATATTTTATTCAAGAAGCTCATTGTACCGAAAATAATATGCATGACTGGCGAGCTGAATGGGGTTATCAGGCCCTTTTCAGTTGCTGCTCTAGCAAAAAGGCAGGCGTTATCATATTGTTTAACAACACTTTCACCTTTCAAATTTCGCGAACATACTGCGACCCTGGGGGACGCTATATAATCTGTGACTTGATTACAAATGGGAAACACTTAACCTTGGCAAATATATATGCTCCAAACAACGACGACCCAACTTTTTTTACCTCGGTCTTTGAGCGGTTAGCAGATTTTAAGTGCGATGAGGTAATAATTGGCGGGGACTATAATTTAGTTTTGGATGTTGAGAAAGATAAAAAAGGTGGCCTTGCAAAAACCCACAAAAAATCGTTGGAAGTCATAAATAGCTATTCCGAAGACTTAGACCTTATTGATGTCTGGAGAATACAAAACCCTGAACAACGACGATTTACATGGAGACAAAAGAACCCCGAAATACAATGCAGACTTGACTTTTTTCTCGTAAGTCAATGCACATCTTGTAACTCAATCAACACGGATATAGTCCCTGGTTATAAGACAGATCATTCATTGATCACGTTGCATATTTCGACGCATAATAACATGAGAGGACGGGGCTTCTGGAAACTAAATACCTCATTCCTAAAGGACGAAGAATATATAAAGAAAATACAATCCATTATAACTCAAACTAAAGATGAATATGCACTGGATAATACTGTCGATCCTAACTTACTGTGGGAAATGATAAAAATGAAAATTAGAGAGACATCAATTGAGTTTGGCAGAATAAATAAGAGAAAAATGTTTCAAAAACAAGATGATATAGAAAAGACAATCAAAATCCTGGAGGAGCAGACCGCCAACATTGATGCCACTGACTGCCAAAATGTATGGTCAGAGTTAGAAAAGAAAAGACGGGAACTTGAAACCATAATCGAATACCAGACAAAAGGGGCTATTCTAAGATCTAAATCGCGATGGTACAATGAGGGCGAAAAAAACACTAAATACTTTCTAAACTTAGAGAAGAGACACTGCAAACAAGGAACAATTACCCAACTGAAAGTTAATGACAAAGACTTAATCCAATCCGACAGGGAAATCTTACACGAGTGCGAGACCTTTTATAAAAATCTCTACAGTTCAAAAGTACAAGTTAACGATTACCCGGAAGTTTTCTTTCCACCTGCACGAGAAGTATTAAGTGAAGAAAGAAAACAGCATTGTGAGGGTCTTTTAACTTCTAAAGAGTGTTTGGAAGCATTAAACGGTATGGCCACGGAAAAAACACCTGGTACTGATGGCCTGCCGTGTGAATTTTATAAAGTTTTTTGGAAAGACGTAGGCGAAACACTAACAGAGGCCCTAAACTTTTCTTACCAAACAGGAAAACTCGCTGTATCACAAAGGCGAGGAATTGTCAAGCTTATACCGAAGAAGGACGCAGATCCCAACCTGATTAAAAACTGGCGCCCATTGACACTATTAAACTGCGATTATAAGATTGCATCAAAGGCTATTGCAAATCGAATCAAAACAGTTTTACCGGAACTTATATCAGAAGATCAGTCAGGCTTTATTAAAAACAGATGTATCAGTGACAATATACGCACATTAGATAGTGCTATTAAGTATGCAGAAAACAAAGGTTTACCCGGTCTACTTCTTTTCCTCGATTTTGAAAAAGCTTTTGACACGTTAGAGTGGTCATTCATAAACCAAACGTTACGGCACTTTGGGTTTGGCCCCTCACTGTTAAACTGGGTTGAACTCTTTTACTGCAATACCGAAAGCTGTATACTAAACAATGGATGGGCAAGCAATTTCTTTGAGTTAAGTAGAGGTGTTAGACAAGGCTGCCCCCTATCGCCTTACCTCTTCATACTGTCCGTAGAAATACTCGCTGAAGCTATTCGCAATAAGAAAGAAATAAAGGGCATCAAAATCTATAATACCGAAGTTAAAGCAAGTCAATATGCGGATGACACGACACTCATTTTAGATGAAACTGAAGAATCAGTAAGAGCGTCACTGTTACTGATAGAAGCATTTGGGAACATATCTGGCCTAAGGCTGAACAACGAGAAAACAGAGGCCTTGTGGATAGGTTCTAAAAGAAACTGCAACCTGAAACTCTGTCCGGAAAACAATTTTAAATGGCAAAAGGGAAAGGTCAAAGTACTAGGCGTGTGGCTGTCTACAGATCAACAGTTAACAATCTCTCTCAATTACAACGAGAAATTGGCAAAAATCCAAACTATCCTGGGATGCTGGAAATTTAGAAGACTTAGCTTAATAGGGAAAATAACAGTACTAAAAAGCCTTGTAGCATCCCAATTGGTCTATATACTCACACCTTTGCAAACGAATCACCAAGCGATAAAAGAGATCAACAAGCTTTTTTTCAATTTCTTATGGAACGGCAAAAAGGATAAAATTAAACGCTCGATCATGATCAATGACTACCCTGAAGGAGGACTAAAAATGATTGATATTGCCTCTTTTAACAAATCACTCAAGGTCACGTGGATTAAAAAGTATCTAGATTCAGGAAACCGTGGCAAATGGAAAAACTTCTTTAATCTGGCGCTGGGAAAATACGGAGGAAGTCTTTTTTTCGAATTAGGAAATCTTAACAGAAAGGACATTGATAAGCTAAAGATAGAAGACCCTTTTATCAAAGAAATTGTAGAAATCTGGTCTGACACTTTCTTCGAGAGGAAAATAGTATCAAAAGATCATTTTCTATCTCTACCTCTGTTACAAAATTCATTAATAAGAATAAATAACGCACCAGTTTTCTGCAATAATTGGCTTAACAAGGGTATAACAAAAGTTAAACATCTAATGGACGAGAATTCTCTCAACTTTTTTTCCGTCGACCATTTTCAGAACAGATATAACATTCGAGTAAAACCATTAATGTTTTTCGGAATCGTCTCAGCCGTGAAATCTTTACAACGACAAATCCCGAGAACACATCAGCCGTATGAAAGTCCTCTTAACACATTTCTCAAAGGCCAAAAATCATCTAGAATTGCTTACAAGCAACTAATAGCAAAGAAAAGTGAAAAACCCACATCTTGTATAGACAAATGGCATAAAGACATCCACTCTTCAACCGATAAAAATGCTGACTGGAGAAACGTTTTTCAAGCAGCAAACACTTGTACAACGAGCTCAAAACTTATTGATTTTAATTTCAGATTTTTACACAGACGTTTACCAACTAACAGCTATCTGCAAAAAATAGGAGTTAAAGAGGACGGAAAATGTACTTTTTGCCATGACGAGAAAGAGGATTTGATGCATCTATTTTGGAAATGCCAAAAAACCAAAAATTTTTGGGATAATTTCTCGATATGGCTTCAGTCGTGCCAGATCCTCCAACCAGGCAGTTACTTAGACATGACTACCGCTTTGGGCCTAACGCCAGACAGCTCTTCCTTTAAGCTCCATATAAACTTTTGTTGTCTTATAGCTAAGAACTTTATCTGGATATGCAGATCGAAAGAATGTTTCCCAATTCACAACAATTTCTTGTTTTATCTGAGACATATATACCAATTAGAAAATAAGACACCGCGCAATACAAAAAAATGGAAACCTTTCTTTTCCTCGCTGGGTCTTGTCTCCTAACTCCAAAAACATAAATTAGTGCACCTACTATGAGTATTTATATTACTTTCACCACAAAGAAAGAAAAAAAAAATGTAAAAATTAATTATAGGTTATACTAAGTACAGTAATATATGGAATTACCATTGCTGTAACGTATTTTAATATTTGTAAGTATATTGCCATGTAAGTGTGTAAATTCGCTATTTGTTTTTTTATTTGTTTTTTTATTTATTTATATTTTTTTTTTATTACTTTATTTATTCTGTGTAATTTTTGTTTCTTTTCTGTGTGTGTATTACTTGCAATAAAAAAAAAAAAAATAAAAAAAATAAAAAAAAAAACTTACTTGAATATATTGATCTGTTTTTCATCATGCCCTTCACCTGCAAAAAAAGGCTTGCGTTGAACAAGAAATATTGTTACATAGCTGGAAATTTCTTCCCAACAGCGTGCGCTCTCATTGGTTACTTCGGGGTCACATGACATCTAACAATAAAACTGTTTCCCACCAAAATCTCTAAGCGGGCAACGTTGCAAAATCTATGATGTCAGAGGGTAACAGTGCACTGTTACCTGCGGATGTTGACCGACGACCGCAGTTACATCCACAGACGGAACTCTTGATCTCGTTTAGTCAGCCTTTCTTACGCTATCACCGTGCGAGTTCACAAGGTGGGCCTTGTTTGTATGTAATTAAAATAAAGTTGTAAAATGAATTAATCAGCATGTCACGATTTAATCACTTTTTCAAGTGATTAAAGGGGCTATTGAAGCTATTCAGTTTACTTTCCTTTTAAACAGCTAAAACGTATATCAGTTGAGTTCCAATGGTCCAATTTTGTTAATTAAACAACAAAACTGTGTGCTTCCTGTCATCTGTTGCTACTGAAGGCAAGAATATACTGTGGAACCTCGCTTAATACGGACACCTAGTTATTACGGACAGTTTTTCTTGTACCTAGCCGTTATATTTTCTCTAAATTCCACCCGCTTAATATGAACACTTTTTATTGTCCCCTCAGCGTCCGTATTAAAGTGGTTTGGTTGTAAATGGATTAAAACTTTTCAAGTTTTAATACTACGCATGCAAAAACCACCAAAAAATTATGGCAAATGCTGCCTGATGGAATTTTTTTTAATAGCTCTATCTTCTTCGTACCTCTACACGAGCATTTTGTGTATAACCTGGTGACAGAACCCCTTTAAGTTAGAAACACAGATACCAACCTGTCTTCTTCGTTCTACCAGTTTTCTGATCTCCGTTGGAAGGATTCCAGGCTCTAAATCTGGATCAGGTAACTCAACAACTTCATTCTCGTCGGCCTGTCGGAATAAAATTAACTACTTTTCAAATTTACGTCACTACAGAAAATCACAAGGCTTTTTGGAAAAATGGTCCCCTAAGAGAGCATTTGCCTACTGTTAATTAATAGTAAACCGAGAAACATTGTCCGTGTGATTGTTGAAAAGTTGTTTCTAATATTATCAAAACCAAAATTGACAATAAATGTTGTGAGCGCTTTTTGAACCTATCAAAAAACAAGGTGGAAGGGGGGTTCGGGTGGTCTTACTTGACTTAGTAACTTACGTATTTATACACCCCATTACGATAAAGCGTGACCAAGCAAGAAAATTGCTGAAAATGTTTTCGGAATGTCACATTTAAAAGTTTCATCTACAGACTCAGAAGTCTGGTAAGGCAAAATAACTACTGACCAATACTTTTTAAATTTGAATGGGGCCAGCAAAGTGTCATAGGTTCAAAAGTTATGCATGTCTTGGACGACAAAATCAACAGTACTACAGAGAAGAACTGCTTAGTAACTTTCAATTGTAACACTTTAGGATTTCACCCACAGACTTAAACGTTAGAACCATCTTGCACAGCATAATACACAATTCCACAGCGAGGTACATGCTCAGCAGCTTTCATTTTAATGGTCACACATAAGGATTTCATCCACAGACTCAAAAGTTAGAACCAACTTGTACAGCATAGCAAACAGTACCACAGGGAAGTACTGCCCAGCGGCTTTCGTTTGAATGAATGGTCACACTTAAGGATTTCATCCACAGACTCCAAAGTTAGAACCACCTTATACAGCGTGATAAACAGTACCACAGAGAAGTACTGCTCAGTAGTTTGCATACCCCATAGATTTACAAGTTGAAACCACCCTATTTCATCAACATAAATAACACCGCAGGAAAGTACTGCTCAGTACCTTTCATTCAACCTTCACACTTCTCTAAAGACGTATTTGACCAGCTCATTCCTAAGCAAAACCATCAAACCATTTTTGCGCAAAGAAACAGTCTCGAAAGTTTAACCGACCACGGGACCTACTGTATTACCTGAGTCATGCTTCAACAACAACAACAAAGGGAACTAAAAGAACAGGGACTACTAAAATCAATGAACTCACTCCACTGGAGGAGGCAGAGGTTGTTCTACTGATCGTAGTGAAACAGATGTTGTATTCCTGAATGATGGACGGGTACAAGCTGTTGAAATCCAGCAGCAGAATGTGTTTGTCGTAGAAACCTAGAAAAACGTACATTATATGAGAAACGTCATTCACGCGGCTAACATCACGACCTATTTAGACTTTGCTGCATACCTAAATAATGATCAACATTACATACTGTGAGGTGAGAACTATGATTTTTAAAAAAAGCCCACAAAATCTGTTACTAAACTATCGCTAAAAAATAACTCAGTTGTCCACAGTTGAAGCAATGAATTTTAACATACTCATTCCAATAAGAGGGGGTTAAATCATGATTTTTAAATGCAAATTAAAAATAGGTAAATAAATTCACGATGCCAATTTTGTCCCTTGTACCCGGTAGCCTCATTGTAGACTGCGATAAGACGTCTGTTACAAAGTCGCACTTTTTTCTGCCTCAATCCATCTATGACCTTAATCCCCCCTTCCCTCCCCTCCCCTCCCTAGGGTAAAAACGGCACAAGTCAGATAGACCAAAGAATCCACTCTTTTTCAAATCGTGCAGTGGTGGTTCTTTTAAGCCCTGTTATGTAACTTGACAAGTAGGATGATAAAGACATTGCCTACTGACCCCATCATCTGTCCTAAATCGTAATCAAGGTGAGTGTGTGTCAGTGGTACGCTGAGCCCGCGACTACCCACTTAGCAGATCAGCTCTCTTCCAAGTATCTTATATATGTTAATTATAATGTACATATTACCCTGAACAAAGCCGGCGGGGATTTTTCCGATTACTATTATGTAAGCTATAATGGGAATTGCTGTGTAGTGTATGGAGTTAAATATAACCCGTTAGGCTCACGGTCAGTGCAGACGAGCGAAAAAATCGAGCGAGCAGTGAAATAACGAAGCCAAAAGATTGACGTAACTGTTGAAGTAAATTGTCTCAATTGATCAATCATGCGGTATACCGGAAAGAGGTATGGAAAACAATAATCTTAGGGCCTGTTTACATGGAAGTGGGGGACCCCAGGTAGGTCAGGTACCCTGCTAAGATGGGGTAACCCGCCTGTCTATATAATCTCACATTTTACTCTCATCACGTTTACATGATAGGTGGGCTGACTCGCCACATGTTACCTCACCTATCTGGGGTCCCCCACCTCCATGTAAACAGGCCCTTAAGGGCTCCACTACTCCGTCTCTCCCCAGCCCACAGGCGGTTTTCGCGCAACTTTTTTCGATCGTTTTCCCCACTAAGTAACTTGGAACCTGGAACAGACTAAGCTAAATACCTTTCTTAGGGTCTAACACAAGACCACCGGCGTAAGCTGGTTTTCTTCTCCCTTTCTTTGCGCTTCGTGGCTGTTCTTCTTCATCGTGCTCTGCCTCAACCTATAAATGAACGGAAAACGTGTTATGATTCGACCCCCAAAGAAAGCTCTCTTATTAAAAAGATGGTCAAAGCAAGCCGCGAGAGAACGCGCGAGTGAGCGGTATCCGTCTCGCGTGCCGCTCGCGCGTGACTTTTCACGAAAGCCGCCAAATGGAGTGCTTGTTCACAGACTAGATAGAGTTTAAGGCGCTTAATAGAAATAAGCCAGAATTTTTCTGGGAAAACGCAGGGACGCTTGGACAGTTTGTAAAATTAACAGCGGAACTAAATGTTGTCCTAATTCTCACCACTTGTTTTTTGCCGTAACTTTTGTCAGGGCAGATGAAATTCCTGTGGAATAAAATAAAAATATAAATCTGACTTAAAAGTCTTTTATACATCTTACTGATGCTTAATGTAACTTTGCAACTGTGTATTTCATGGCTGTACTAGGTAATCGACTGAAAAAAAAATCATCCCAGTTTCTCAACAGATCATAATAAAACCAACCCCAACCGCAACTTATCCGCACAAAATTTCCCCAACCCTCGTTCACAGGGTCTTCTCCTTACTCGTGGGAACGAGGTTGAAGATTTCCCGCGCTTCGCACCCATCAACCCAGTTGGTTCGAGATTCTTGAAAACTACCAACCTACCCCTCCCCCAACCCAACATTTTGCCCTCGCAAGAAGTACGAGTTAAAATTGGATTAGGGGAGGGGTAGGTGGGGTAGTTTCCCAGAATCACATACTGCTCCCAAATTGACATTTGATTGTTTGCCTTTGTGGTGACGGGTTAGCGTGATCACTGTTGTTCTGCGTTTAGGACATTTGAAAAAGAACCTGCTTCGAAACTGAGCAGTAAAAAGTCTTACTTTTCGTTGAAGGCATGAAGTAAAAGAAATTCGTTTCTTTCTGATCGACCGCCAAGAAGAGTGCGGGCCTGAAAATAAAGCAAGATTATTGGTCATTGATTGTAAATTTCAAACGGTAATTATGCATAAAAATTGAAGAGAATTTAAAGACTCACCATAACATTTCCAGCAATAGTCGTTATCTGTAGAGCCAGTGGTAAAACCTAGAAATATAAATGATTTAGAAAAAGTTGTAAACGTATTTGCGTTAAGATTTGATAGGATCGGGTTTCATTAGATTCAATCAGCCTGTGATTTAACTGGTCAGAGTAACGACTTACTTATGGTTTAGCCTGGGTTTAACCACACTTAACCACACTTAACTTGCCTGGAACAGGCAAATGTGATGTATGACATTATCGTAGTCGAAAACCTCCGTTTTCGTCGGTCCACACGTAAACGAGAAGCCAACGTTTGCAAAAATCTCCACCTCGGAGAGCGTTTTGGAAAAAAAAATGCGTTTTCGGGGCCGTGTTCACCGGATACGTGTGGACGGTAGGCCAAACTGGAGGGAAAATATATCCGTTTACAAACAAAAACGGACACGTGTGGACGGGGCTTTTATTTCAGTTGGGCGTCAAAGCGAAGAATTAAAATGACAGGAGTTAGAACTAGTAGTAATCATAGATCAATAAGTGCGTTCGAGTTTTCTTAGCTCCAGATTAGCTTTTGTGTCGTCAAGCTTGATTTCAAAATCATGGAAGAGATCATGAATTAAAAGGTAAACATTCTTTTCGTAAAAAATGTTCTTCGCGTATACGGCTTCAAAATATCTCACTCATTAACTCTCTACTCTTAAAATGTCTTACTCTCCCTCAAGCATGGTCGATAAAAATGTAAAGTAGATCGTAAAAAGTTCTTTGTTGTTAAAAAGATAAACATGTCACTACAAACTTCGAAAAAATGGTAGCCTTGAAGGTTAAAAGTCTTGGCTTCTTGCGTGACACAACTTGAAGTGAAATCAATGATCATAGGAGCGACGGAAACATATTAGGTTTCTGCTAGATTACTGATGTCAGAGAACCGGACAGAATCTTTTGCCATTGTGCAAACTTTTCATCTCATGATTATTTTACGTTCATGTAGGTCAGTTCAACATGTTTTAAACTTAGCTTGCTTCAGCGAGCGAGATACTTATAATGCAAAATTACCCGCGTAGAGATATCAGACGTGAATAAAGCATTACAGTTGTAACAAACTGCACTGATACGCTCAAGCTTACTTTTTCGTGCATGAAAGAGGTTAAACTACAAATATGTAAATAGACTCAAACGCACGGGTAAACTTCTCACGGCACAAATGTTACCTGGTCTTTATTTGTGTGTTTCTACGAAGTTCCAGCTCGATTTGAACGGCATTGACCGAAAAGTTTAGCAGAATCATCAGCTCAGTGATAAAACCCGCTTAGAAAACAACTCCAAAGTTCATTCTTTTGCCGAACTCAAATATTCCCGTGTAATCATCTAGTTGACCTTGATGGAACCAGTGATGCACGTGATTGCCATATGACAATTGCTTATGACGTAAAAAATAGTTGTGTGCGCATGTCCACCAGGTGAGCCCGCAATTTCTTTGGCCGGCTATTGGGCTTAAAATTCGTGCGCGCGCTTAATAATTATTCAAAATGGCGCAGATTTTGAACATCGCCCGTCCAAGTAACCAAAAATCTCGAATCTTCACGCCTGGCATGCACAGGTATCCCATCGACCACAGGATCCCCAAAGATTACGAAGCGTTCTCCTAACGTCGAACGCAAAAATTTGATTATGTGACATGAGGTCTAAGGAGAGTGGAAATCACATTTTAAGGAAAAAAACCAAGACTTACGTTCAAATCGTACATGATCCTTAGTGACAGCAAAGCGTCCATCTGAAAAAAAAAAAAAAAACAGGAAATGCATGAGATAACACACACAATCACACGACCAAAGATGATCAATGACACATATTGATCAGCACTTACCGAAGTCAGTTCAAACATGTGAAGGAGTTCGTGAGAAGAACTGAAGAAAGAAATAAAGAAAATTAAAATTATTAACTAAAAGGACTTCTTAAACAATTACTACCCAAAACAAACCATTTATCCACCAAAAAAAGTGTTGATCTGTTAGACATTAGTCAACATGGGCGAACACTTTCTAACATTCGTGAGCAATAATGTGACGTACGATGCAAGAACATTTGTCTACGACTTAAGATTTTCCTTGATTACTTACTTAAACTTGTTTGGAATTTCATCTTGGTCGATTTCTTCTCTTCTGGACTGAAGGACAGCCCACGATAGTGCTAGGGAAAAATGGGAAAAAGAGAAGCGTGTATAAAATTCAGTAATTTGGATGTTAAAAAAGGGCGAGTCACGTTAAAACTGAGAATGCGCTTAGTATTTTACACGCGCGACAAGGCGTTTTACCCCCGGCTCGGGAAAAGGCAACAAGCTTACCTCGGAGAAAAATAAAAATGATCGTTTTATCCCGTAATCAGTTTCCCCGCGTCAAATGTTGTCCTCGCGACGAGTGTTGTCCATCATACGAAAAAATAAACCAAGGAAACTTTAAAAAGTTCAAGAGAAGCAAACCACGATCGCTACGGAGTAGTTTATCTTGGGCTTTGTGTTCAACGATAAAAGACTGGTCAAAGTGGCATGTCTGTAAAGTAGCTAGTTAGCTAAGAACACTGACCACGTTAAATAAAGGGTATTGTATTGCATTGGAAAGCCAAGACGCCATGAAATTTCCCGCGTAAAAGATGCTCAGTACGCGGCGACGAGGTACCGCGGGAAACAAACACGAGTGTGACTGCTTTTACCTCTTTACATATAACAACAAAGTGAGTTTAACCACGACCAATAAAGGCGCTGGAAATAGTAGGCCGATGCTGTGGTTTAACTAAGCCAAATGCGGAAGGCTCACTATTGAAAGCGCTGGTAGTAGTAGTCTCCTTGTGTGGTTTAACTATGAGCTACATGCAGAAGGCATACCTGTTAAATCATAACTCTTGCATCTGATAAGCTCCTTGGAGGAGATCTTGACATCGCAGACCATACGCCCACTGGTAATGCAGCGATCAAGATTACCACCCTTGCCAAACCCGCCACTCTGGAAAAAAAGATCGAAGGTATTGAAAAGAACGCGCTGTTATTCGAGGCATTTAACGGAGTATAGCACGTCTCTTAAGTTACATTTGGGTTGTGAAAATTGCATCTTTCAGTAAGAAATCTTTCGAGAAACTGAATCGATATTGGGGAGGTTAAGTCTATGTTCAATCACACTACAGTCGACTCTCTCTTAACGGACACCTCTATAAGACGGACACCTCTGTAAAACGGACACTTATAGTTGGTCCCTGCCTTTCTTTACTCCCTTTATTTGACTCTCTATAAGACGGACATCTCTCTAGTAAGACGGACACTTAGTGCCGGTCCCTAAGGTGTCCGTCTTGGAGAGAGTTGACTGTATACCAGATAGCTTTTGCGCCGGCGCAGAAACCACACCGGATATGGCTTCTGTTCACACATAAGAACGGTGATTTCATCCCGATTTCTGTAACGGAGCGAAGCTGTGCCGAGCCGACGATCTCTAAAGTGGAGAGTCACATATCGGTTCAGTGTTTCGGGTATACAGTCAACTCTCTCCAAGACGGACACCTTTGGGACCGGTACTAAGGGTCCGTCTTAGAGAGGTGTCCGTCTTATAGAGTCAAATAAAGGGAGTAAAGAAAGGCAAGGACCAACTATAAGTGTCCGTTTTACAGAGGTGTCCGTCTTAGAGAGGTGTCCGTCTTATAAAGAGTCAAATAAAGGGAATAAAGAAAGGCAAGGACCAACTCTGAGTGTCCGTTTTCAATACAGAGGTGTCCGTTAAGAGAGAGTCGACTGTAGTGTAAATACAGCCTAAACAACAACGACGGCGACGTCAACGAGAACGGTAGTGAAACAGCAACTTTGCACGTGCATCACGTTTATTTGTACATTTGTTTAGCAACAACGACGGCGACAGCGACGGCGACGTCAACGAGAACGGTAGTGAAACAGCAACTTTGCACGTGCATCACGTTTATTTGTACATTTGTTTAGCAACAACGACGGCGACGTCAACGAGAACGGTAGTGAAACAGCAACTTTGCACGTGCATCACGTTTATTTGTACATTTGTTTAGCAACAACGACGGCGACAGCGACGGCGACGTCAACGAGAACGGTAGTGAAACAGCAACTTTGCACGTGCATCACGTTTATTTGTACATTTGTTTAGCAACAACGACGGCGACAGCGACGGCGACGTCAACGAGAACGGTAGTGAAACAGCAACTTTGCACGTGCATCACGTTTATTTGTACATTTGTTTAGCAACAACGACGGCGACAGCGACGGCGACGTCAACGAGAACGGTAGTGAAACAGCAACTTTGCACGTGCATCACGTTTATTTGTACATTTGTTTAGCAACAACGACGGCGACAGCGACGGCGACGTCAACGAGAACGGTAGTGAAACAGCAACTTTGCACGTGCATCACGTTTATTTGTACATTTGTTTAGCAACAACGACGGCGACAGCGACGGCGACGTCAACGAGAACGGTAGTGAAACAGCAACTTTGCACGTGCATCACGTTTATTTGTACATTTGTTTAGCAACAACGACGGCGACAGCGACGGCGACGTCAACGAGAACGGTAGTGAAACAGCAACTTTGCACGTGCATCACGTTTATTTGTACATTTGTTTAGCAACAACGACGGCGACGTCAACGAGAACGGTAGTGAAACAGCAACTTTGCACGTGCATCACGTTTATTTGTACATTTGTTTAGCAACAACGACGGCGACAGCGACGGCGACGTCAACGAGAACGGTAGTGAAACAGCAACTTTGCACGTGCATCACGTTTATTTGTACATTTGTTTAGCAACAACGACGGCGACGTCAACGAGAACGGTAGTGAAACAGCAACTTTGCACGTGCATCACGTTTATTTGTACATTTGTTTAGCAACAACGACGGCGACAGCGACGGCGACGTCAACGAGAACGGTAGTGAAACAGCAACTTTGCACGTGCATCACGTTTATTTGTACATTTGTTTAGCAACAACGACGGCGACAGCGACGGCGACGTCAACGAGAACGGTAGTGAAACAGCAACTTTGCACGTGCATCACGTTTATTTGTACATTTGTTTAGCAACAACGACGGCGACAGCGACGGCGACGTCAACGAGAACGGTAGTGAAACAGCAACTTTGCACGTGCATCACGTTTATTTGTACATTTGTTTAGCAACAACGACGGCGACAGCGACGGCGACGTCAACGAGAACGGTAGTGAAACAGCAACTTTGCACGTGCATCACGTTTATTTGTACATTTGTTTAGCAACAACGACGGCGACAGCGACGGCGACGTCAACGAGAACGGTAGTGAAACAGCAACTTTGCACGTGCATCACGTTTATTTGTACATTTGTTTAGCAACAACGACGGCGACAGCGACGGCGACGTCAACGAGAACGGTAGTGAAACAGCAACTTTGCACGTGCATCACGTTTATTTGTACATTTGTTTAGCAACAACGACGGCGACAGCGACGGCGACGTCAACGAGAACGGTACTGAAACAGCAACTTTGCACGTGCATCACGTTTATTTGTACATTTGTTTAGCAACAACGACGGCGACAGCGACGGCGACGTCAACGAGAACGGTAGTGAAACAGCAACTTTGCACGTGCATCACGTTTATTTGTACATTTGTTTAGCAACAACGACGGCGACAGCGACGGCGACGTCAACGAGAACGGTAGTGAAACAGCAACTTTGCACGTGCATCACGTTTATTTGTACATTTGTTTAGCAACAACGACGGCGACAGCGACGGCGACGTCAACGAGAACGGTAGTGAAACAGCAACTTTGCACGTGCATCACGTTTATTTGTACATTTGTTTAGCAACAACGACGGCGACGTCAACGAGAACGGTAGTGAAACAGCAACTTTGCACGTGCATCACGTTTATTTGTACATTTGTTTAGCAACAACGACGGCGACAGCGACGGCGACGTCAACGAGAACGGTAGTGAAACAGCAACTTTGCACGTGCATCACGTTTATTTGTACATTTGTTTAGCAACAACGACGGCGACAGCGACGGCGACGTCAACGAGAACGGTAGTGAAACAGCAACTTTGCACGTGCATCACGTTTATTTGTACATTTGTTTAGCAACAACGACGGCGACAGCGACGGCGACGTCAACGAGAACGGTAGTGAAACAGCAACTTTGCACGTGCATCACGTTTATTTGTACATTTGTTTAGCAACAACGACGGCGACAGCGACGGCGACGTCAACGAGAACGGTAGTGAA
Source organism: Porites rus (assembly GCA_964035705.1). NCBI lineage: Eukaryota > Metazoa > Cnidaria > Anthozoa > Scleractinia > Poritidae > Porites > Porites rus. The sequence continues at coordinate 25,613,036 of OZ038000.1, forward strand.
ACAGCAACTTTGCACGTGCATCACGTTTATTTGTACATTTGTTTAGCAACAACGACGGCGACAGCGACGGCGACGTCAACGAGAACGGTAGTGAAACAGCAACTTTGCACGTGCATCACGTTTATTTGTACATTTGTTTAGCAACAACGACGGCGACAGCGACGGCGACGTCAACGAGAACGGTAGTGAAACAGCAACTTTGCACGTGCATCACGTTTATTTGTACATTTGTTTAGCAACAACGACGGCGACAGCGACGGCGACGTCAACGAGAACGGTAGTGAAACAGCAACTTTGCACGTGCATCACGTTTATTTGTACATTTGTTTAGCAACAACGACGGCGACAGCGACGGCGACGTCAACGAGAACGGTAGTGAAACAGCAACTTTGCACGTGCATCACGTTTATTTGTACATTTGTTTAGCAACAACGACGGCGACAGCGACGGCGACGTCAACGAGAACGGTAGTGAAACAGCAACTTTGCACGTGCATCACGTTTATTTGTACATTTGTTTAGCAACAACGAGGGCGACAGCGACGGCGACGTCAACGAGAACGGCAGTAAAACAGCAACTTTGCACGTGCATCACGCTTATTTGTACATTTGTTTAGCAACAATGACGGCGACAGCGACGGCGACGTCAACGAGAACGGTAGTGAAACAGCAACTTTGCACGTGCATCACGTTTATTTGTACATTTGTTTAGCAACAATGACGGCGACGTCAACGAGAACGGTAGTGAAACAGCAACTTTGCACGTGCATCACGTTTATTTGTACATTTGTTTAGCAACAACGACGGCGACAGCGACGGCGACGTCAACGAGAACGGTAGTGAAACAGCAACTTTGCACGTGCATCACGTTTATTTGTACATTTGTTTAGCGACAATGACGGCGACGTCAACGAGAACGGTACTGAAACAGCAACTTTGCACGTGCATCACGTTTATTTGTACATTTGTTTAGCAACAACGACGGCGACAGCGACGGCGACGTCAACGAGAACGGTAGTGAAACAGCAACTTTGCACGTGCATCACGTTTATTTGTACATTTGTTTAGCAACAACGACGGCGACAGCGACGGCGACGTCAACGAGAACGGTAGTGAAACAGCAACTTTGCACGTGCATCACGTTTATTTGTACATTTGTTTAGCAACAATGACGGCGACAGCGACGGCGACGTCAACGAGAACGGCAGTAAAACAGCAACTTTGCACGTGCATCACGCTTATTTGTACATTTGTTTAGCAACAATGACGGCGACAGCGACGGCGACGTCAACGAGAACGGCAGTAAAACAGCAACTTTGTACGTGCATCACGCTTATTTGTACATTTGTTTAGCAACAATGACGGCGACGTCAACGAGAACGGCAGTGAAACAGCAACTTTGCACGTGCATCACGTTTATTTGTACATTTGTTTAGCAACAATGACGGCGACAGCGACGGCGACGTCAACGAGAACGGCAGTAAAACAGCAACTTTGTACGTGCATCACGCTTATTTGTACATTTGTTTAGCAACAATGACGGCGACGTCAACGAGAACGGCAGTAAAACAGCAACTTTGCACGTGCATCACATTTATTTGTACATTTGTTTAGCAACAATGACGGCGACGTCAACGAGAACGGTAGTGAAACAGCAACTTTGCACGTGCATCACGTTTATTTGTACATTTGTTTAGCAACAACGACGGCGACGGCGACGGCGACGGCGACGGCGACGGCGACGTCAACGAGAACGTCAGTAAAACAGCAACTTTGCACGTGCATCACGCTTATTTGTACATTTGTTTAGCAACAATGACGGCGACAGCGACGGCGACGTCAACGAGAACGGTAGTGAAACAGCAACTTTGCACGTGCATCACGTTTATTTGTACATTTGTTTAGCAACAACGACGGCGACAGCGACGGCGACGTCAACGAGAACGGTAGTGAAACAGCAACTTTGCACGTGCATCACGTTTATTTGTACATTTGTTTAGCAACAACGACGGCGACAGCGACGGCGACGTCAACGAGAACGGTAGTGAAACAGCAACTTTGCACGTGCATCACGCTTATTTGTACATTTGTTTAGCAACAACGACGGCGACAGCGACGGCGACGTCAACGAGAACGGTAGTGAAACAGCAACTTTGCACGTGCATCACGTTTATTTGTACATTTGTTTAGCAACAATGACGGCGACGTCATTGAGAACGGTAGTGAAACAGCAACTTTGCACGTGCATCACGTTTATTTGTACATTTGTTTAGCAACAACGACGGCGACAGCGACGGCGACGTCAACGAGAACGGTAGTGAAACAGCAACTTTGCACGTACATCACGTTTATTTGTACATTTGTGTAGCAACAACGACGGCGACAGCGACAGCGACGTCAACGAGAACGGTAGTGAAACAGCAACTTTGCACGCGCATCACGTTTATTTTTACATTTGTTTAGCAACAACGACGGCGACGGCGACGTCAACGAGAACGGCAGTAAAACAGCAACTTTGCACGTGCATCACGCTTATTTGTACATTTGTTAAGCAACAATGACGGCGAAAGCGACGGCGACGTAACGAGAACGGTAGTGAAACAGCAACTTTGCACGTGCATCACGTTTATTTGTACATTTGTTTAGCAACAACGACGGCGACGGCGACGTCAACGAGAACGGCAGTAAAACAGCAACTTTGCACGTGCATCACGCTTATTTGTACATTTGTTTAGCAACAATGACGGCGACAGCGACGGCGACGTCAACGAGAACGGTAGTGAAACAGCAACTTTGCACGTGCATCACGTTTATTTGTACATTTGTTTAGCAACAACGACGGCGACGGCGACGTCAACGAGAACGGCAGTAAAACAGCAACTTTGCACGTGCATCACGCTTATTTGTACATTTGTTTAGCAACAATGACGGCGACAGCGACGGCGACGTCAACGAGAACGGTAGTGAAACAGCAACTTTGCACGTGCATCACGTTTATTTGTACATTTGTTTAGCAACAATGACGGCGACGTCATTGAGAACGGTAGTGAAACAGCAACTTTGCACGTGCATCACGTTTATTTGTACATTTGTTTAGCAACAACGACGGCGACAGCGACGGCGACGTCAACGAGAACGGTAGTGAAACAGCAACTTTGCACGTACATCACGTTTATTTGTACATTTGTGTAGCAACAACGACGGCGACAGCGACAGCGACGTCAACGAGAACGGTAGTGAAACAGCAACTTTGCACGCGCATCACGTTTATTTTTACATTTGTTTAGCAACAACGACGGCGACGGCGACGTCAACGAGAACGGCAGTAAAACAGCAACTTTGCACGTGCATCACGCTTATTTGTACATTTGTTAAGCAACAATGACGGCGAAAGCGACGGCGACGTAACGAGAACGGTAGTGAAACAGCAACTTTGCACGTGCATCACGTTTATTTGTACATTTGTTTAGCAACAACGACGGCGACGGCGACGTCAACGAGAACGGCAGTAAAACAGCAACTTTGCACGTGCATCACGCTTATTTGTACATTTGTTTAGCAACAATGACGGCGACAGCGACGGCGACGTCAACGAGAACGGTAGTGAAACAGCAACTTTGCACGTGCATCACGTTTATTTGTACATTTGTTTAGCAACAACGACGGCGACGGCGACGTCAACGAGAACGGCAGTAAAACAGCAACTTTGCACGTGCATCACGCTTATTTGTACATTTGTTTAGCAACAATGACGGCGACAGCGACGGCGACGTCAACGAGAACGGTAGTGAAACAGCAACTTTGCACGTGCATCACGTTTATTTGTACATTTGTTTAGCAACAATGACGGCGACGTCAACGAGAACGGTAGTGAAACAGCAACTTTGCACGTGCATCACGTTTATTTGTACATTTGTTTAGCAACAACGACGGCGACAGCGACGGCGACGTCAACGAGAACGGTAGTGAAACAGCAACTTTGCACGTGCATCACGTTTATTTGTACATTTGTTTAGCAACAACGACGGCGACAGCGACGGCGACGTCAACGAGAACGGTAGTGAAACAGCAACTTTGCACGTGCATCACGTTTATTTGTACATTTGTTTAGCAACAACGACGGCGACAGCGACGGCGACGTCAACGAGAACGGTAGTGAAACAGCAACTTTGCACGTGCATCACGTTTATTTGTACATTTGTTTAGCAACAATGACGGCGACGTCAACGAGAACGGTAGTGAAACAGCAACTTTGCACGTGCATCACGTTTATTTGTACATTTGTTTAGCAACAACGACGGCGACAGCGACGGCGACGTCAACGAGAACGGTAGTGAAACAGCAACTTTGCACGTACATCACGTTTATTTGTACATTTGTTTAGCAACAACGACGGCGACAGCGACAGCGACGTCAACGAGAACGGTAGTGAAACAGCAACTTTGCACGTGCATCACGTTTATTTTTACATTTGTTTAGCAACAACGACGGCGACGGCGACGTCAACGAGAACGGCAGTAAAACAGCAACTTTGCACGTGCATCACGCTTATTTGTACATTTGTTTAGCAACAATGACGGCGAAAGCGACGGCGACGTAACGAGAACGGTAGTGAAACAGCAACTGTGCACGTGCATCACGTTTATTTGTACATTTGTTTAGCAACAACGACGGCGACGGCGACGTCAACGAGAACGGCAGTAAAACAGCAACTTTGCACGTGCATCACGCTTATTTGTACATTTGTTTAGCAACAATGACGGCGACAGCGACGGCGACGTCAACGAGAACGGTAGTGAAACAGCAACTTTGCACGTGCATCACGTTTATTTGTACATTTGTTTAGCAACAATGACGGCGACGTCAACGAGAACGGTAGTGAAACAGCAACTTTGCACGTGCATCACGTTTATTTGTACATTTGTTTAGCAACAACGACGGCGACGGCGACGTCAACGAGAACGGCAGTAAAACAGCAACTTTGCACGTGCATCACGCTTATTTGTACATTTGTTTAGGAACAACGACGGCGACAGCGACGGCGACGTCAACGAGAACGGTAGTGAAACAGCAACTTTGCACGTGCATCACGTTTATTTGTACATTTGTTTAGCAACAACGACGGCGACAGCGACGGCGACGTCAACGAGAACGGTAGTGAAACAGCAACTTTGCACGTGCATCACGTTTATTTGTACATTTCTTTAGCAACAACGACGGCGACAGCGACGGCGACGTCAACGAGAACGGTAGTGAAACAGCCACTTTGCACGGGCATCACGTTTATTTGTACGTTTGTTTAGCAACAACGACGGCGACAGCGACGGCGACGTCAACGAGAACGGTAGTGAAACAGCAACTTTGCACGTACATCACGTTTATTTGTACATTTGTTTAGCAACAACGACGGCGACAGCGACGGCGACGTCAACGAGAACGGTAGTGAAACAGCAACTTTGCACGTGCATCACGTTTATTTTTACATTTGTTTAGCAACAACGACGGCGACGGCGACGTCAACGAGAACGGCAGTAAAACAGCAACTTTGCACGTGCATCACGCTTATTTGTACATTTGTTTAGCAACAATGACGGCGACAGCGACGGCGACGTCAACGAGAACGGTAGTGAAACAGCAACTTTGCACGTGCATCACGTTTATTTGTACATTTGTTTAGCAACAATGACGGCGACGTCAACGAGAACGGTAGTGAAACAGCAACTTTGCACGTGCATCACGTTTATTTGTACATTTGTTTAGCAACAACGACGGCGACAGCGACGGCGACGTCAACGAGAACGGTAGTGAAACAGCAACTTTGCACATACATCACGTTTATTTGTACATTTGTTTAGCAACAACGACGGCGACGGCGACGTCAACGAGAACGGCAGTAAAACAGCAACTTTGAACGTGCATCACGCTTATTTGTACATTTGTTTAGCAACAATGACGGCGACAGCGACGGCGACGTCAACGAGAACGGTAGTAAAACAGCAACTTTGTACGTGGATCACGCTTATTTGTACATTTGTTTAGCAACAATGACGGCGACAGCGACGGCGACGTCAACGAGAACGGCAGTGAAACAGCAACTTTGCACGTGCATCACGCTTATTTGTACATTTGTTTAGCGACAACGACGGCGACGGCGACGTCAACGAGAACGGCAGTAAAACAGCAACTTTGCACGTGCATCACGCTTATTTGTACATTTGTTTAGCAACAATGACGGCGACAGCGACGGCGACGTCAACGAGAACGGCAGTGAAAAAGCAACTTTGCACGTGCATCACGCTTATTTGTACATTTGTTTAGCAACAATGACGGCGACAGCGACGGCGACGTCAACGAGAACGGCAGTGAAACAGCAACTTTGCACGTGCATCACGCTTATTTGTACATTTGTTTAGCAACAATGACGGCGACAGCGACGGCGACGTCAACGAGAACGGCAGTAAAACAGCAACTTTGCACGTGCATCACGTTTATTTGTACATTTGTTTAGCAACAACGACGGCGACGGTTACGAAAACGTCACTTAAAAACTGAATTCGCGCTGCCTAAAACTTTAACGCCCTTTTTCCATCTCGTTTAATTTTTCATATGTGGGCAATTTTTTTGGGAGTTAAATTGTGAAGGACTGTATCAAAGTTCAGGTAAAGAAAAAGGAAGTTGTTGTCTTGCGCACAGGTCCTCGACAAAACCTGAAATTAGGCACTTTCACGTTGTAGTCGTGCAACGACGGCATAGAAATGTACGAAAAAGCGTGATGTGCGTGCAAAGTTGTTGTTTTGTCAATCTAAACCTATTGCTATTTTGATGTTCTCATTGTGGTCGCTGTTGTGCTTGCTTAAGCTCCCTATTGAGTAGAATTGCACAATGGGACGTTTTGGGAGACGAATTGTGACCAAGTTTCCTGGGCAACCTCGTAATAGCCAATGAGAGAAGCGATAGCTTCCCCAAAACAGTCCCATAGTGTAATTCGACACAGCACTGACCCAGTCTCAAACGGAAATCAATATGCCCAATGTCAATAACATCGTCTAGAATCCCTGATGGCGGAAGACAAACAACTGGGCTTTTTCGAAGCTTCTTACCGAGAGTTTTGGCATTATGGTTCTTTTGAGTCGTCCAAGACGAGACCAGTGAGGTATCTATATGGAAAAAGGAAAAGCGTTAGCATTGTTTAGCGTCGGTGGGAGCAAAAAAGATTTGCCATTTAATAAATCAGAACTGCTACAAGAACTCATCATTAAATTCGTTAACAATTAGAATCATTGTACTTACCTTACAAGCATTAATCCTGTGCAACAAAAGATCTAGATCGAATCCATAAATGTCATGACCCTATAATACCATAGAAACGTTTAATTAACAATTATTCCTCGAGCCCGAGTGGGCTCTGAGTCAATAGCCCAAAAGGCCGACGGCCGAATGGGCTATTGACTCAGAGGCCACGACGGCGAGAGGAATAATTGTTTTAGTAAAATCCAACTAGTTGGTCAAAAATACTTTAATCCTTTTTTGCCGCCAAAAAGTTCGTGCTTTTCGCTACTATTGGGCTATAACATATAGCCTAGTAGTAGCTCAACCAATCACAACGCAGCATTGATAATAGACCACTAGTTGGATTTTACTAAAAACTTTTAGCACTTGGTTTGACATAGCCTCCCACGCAGACGATTTTAGTGAAGCTCGTATATTTCGTCCCTCCCCAGAAGAAATACGAGTTCCCCTAAAAACACTTGCGTGGGAGGCTAGCTTTCACATCGATGACGCAAACCTTGTGCTGATCAAATCACTATTCACAAAAATTGTACAGAACTCAGACTATGTTGAACATGGCACCGGACGAATTTTCGACTGGCTAAAAAATTTGACCTGACACTTTGTTCACACGAGACTGTTCAATATTTTCGCTCTGTTCACACGGAACTCTGAACGGCTAAGCGTCTAAATTCTCGTACCGTTGAGGTTGTTCCGTGTGAACGCAACACCTAAACCCACGAATTTTCAAATGGTTTAAAGTTCATCCGCTGCCGTGTGAACACAGCCTCAGTTCTTCAAAAGGTGGATAACGCAATCAACCGCATACAGTACAGCTCAGATATAAGCGACCAACGCACACGCACGCACGTTTTTTTAGCTTTTGCTTTTGTTATCACTGTTTAATGCTTCATTTTGTTTGCTTTGTTTTCCCAAACAAAAGAAAAGAAATGCTCCCGAACTGCCGATATGAATGAATGGTATTGAATATTCTATTTCTGTCAAAGCTTAGCTTATTGACCGACAACATACCTTCTGACTACCCAGGAGGTGGATAGCGCAATCAACCGCATAAATCTCTATCCAGTGCATGGCACAATTGGTTTTCCAAAGACATATCCGCTGAATAGTGATTTATCCAGTGGATAGCGCTTTCCAACGTTTGAACAACCGAGGCCTTAACTGTAAAAATAAAAGCTAAGGGTACACAATTTACGTTGGCAACCCTTCAATTAACCCCGTTTTTTCAACGAACCAGCACACCTTCAATTCACCACTTTAGATTTACGACATTTAGAGTCGTGTCTTTCTAAGATGAAATGAAGATGAAATGCGAAGGAGAAAAACTGAGAAAATCATCACCGAGGCAAACAAGAAAAAGTTGCAAATAAACATACCACCAGCACGTCAGGATCAATTTTGTGAATCTTTGCCATAAATAAGCCGAGAAGTGCTCTCTCCGATGCAGTGATCTCCATTTTAATTTGCTACAGAAAAAAAAACGAAAAGTGTTAACCCAGACACACAATTTCGTGAACCGTTGCAAAAGATAATCCGTGGGGTCAGCTTCCCCCTTAAAATTAGTCATCTATCCAAAAGTACCGTATCTATTCGATTAACCGCCCTGGGGGCTTATTAAATTTTTAGACCTTGAGAGTGGGCGCTTATTCGAGGCTGGGCGCTTATTAAATTTTCACCATTTTCAGCAAGTGAAGTATGTTTATTTTGCAACAAAACAATAAATGCTAATAACAAAACGCGAAAATTAACAAAGCAAGGTTTCTGTAAAATACTCTGAAGAAAACTCCGTCTCCAGGGGAAGTCTCTTATTAGAATTTATTCACTCCAGTGGGTGGGGTGGGGGTGAGCGCTTAATTGAGTTTGATTGGGAGGAGCAGGGGGTGGGTGCTCATTCGAGGCTCGGCGCCTATTACCTTTTTCTGCCCTTAGGATGGGCGCTTATTCGAATAAATACGGTAGTTATGATCCTACAACTTTTTCTTTCTTTTTTTTATTGGCCAAAGGAACTGAAGAAAATGCATCAATGCATATCAGAGCCATGAATGCAACGTTAATGGTTTGCTACAAATACAGTACAGTATTTCAATATTTAGCGTCTTGAACAATGGGGTGTCTTTCTGGACTGGAAGCCTTGAACAGGGTGTGGACATTTGTGGTGAGTGGTCTACTTGAGTGGTAATAATCATGTTTTTAAAAAAATCGTATTCATTAATTCAATGATGCCACTTTCTAAAAGAGATTGAATTCTGTATGCGAAGCAAAATGAATTAGGGTCACTAAGAAAAAAATGTATCTTTTCCTGAACAGAGGGTCAGGGATTGATTGAAATCCCTACCTAAACCGTTCCCTTGAGGGACCCACGGGGGGGTTGAGGGTATACCTCTTCCCAATTTTTTTTTCTAAAAGTTATTTTTGGTGATGTTTTCAATGCTAATTTTGCCCTTTGACTTAAATGCCTGTCGAATAGGGTTTGGCAGAAACTGTAGTGCTTACGGCTGTGTCGGTGGTAAACACAAATATTCTCTACCTCTTGCCTATTCAGAAGTCGACTTTACCTTTTTTCTGACAAGATCTTTAAAGTCATACGGGTACATCTGATCATTTGGCTTGCTAACAGCTGAAAAACAAAGATGACCGGTGCAAACTCTCGCAGAACTCGTAATTTAAAAAGTAGGCTTTCATTTTCATATCAGTAAGAATCATTCATGACGCTAGACCTAACGAAACTACGGCGGCGACGGCAACAAATACACGAAACACAATAGATTTAGAGAGCAAAACAACAACTTTGCACGTGCATTACGCGTTTTTGTAAATTTCTTTGCCGTCACTGCACAACTACGTACAATTTTAAGTTGACTTGACAGCGGAAACGGCAAAACGATTAATTTTACCATCACTAGGGAGCTCAAGCTACAACGACGGTGACGGCTACGAAAACGTCACTTAAAAAGTGAATTCGTGCTGCCTCAAACTTAATCGCGCTTATTCCATCTCGTTCAGTTTGTCAAATGTTGGCAATTTTTTGGGAGTTGAGTTCTGAAGGACTGTACCAAAGTTCAAGAAAAGAAAAAGAAAGTTGTTGTCCTGTGTTCCCAACCTCGACAAAACGTGAAATTAGGCACTTTCACGTCGTAGTCGTGCAACGACGGCTAAGAAATGTACAAAAAGGCGTGATGCACGTGCAAAGTTGTTTTTTTGCCAATCCAAACCTTTTTCATTTTGCCGTTCTCGTTGCCGTCACCGTCGTCGTTGCTTAAGCTCCCTAGCTCTCTGAACTCGGACGCCGTCCATTCTCGTCATTTCCAACTTAGTTTCCCTACTTTCACTTGGTATGAGGGCGATTGTAATGGCACCTGAGCTAACCATGGGGTACTTCATTTAACTTACCACAAAAGTGATATTGGAATCTCTGTTTTGGAGCAGCCTTATCCAAGGACACGTCATGGTGAACCAGAGCTGACACAGCCAAGATCTAAACCACAACAGAGAATAAAAAGTCAAATGACCTGGAAATTCTTCTCACCAGAACGGGGAGGGGTCTCCCCGGCAGGAAGGACTCCCATATGAAAGGGGCGGGGATGCTCGTCGTTTCGCTTAGGGGTGTAAATTTCGGGTTTTGGTCTCACTTAGGGTGTTCTGGACAATACGCCATTATATTTAGCCGTAAAGGTCTCTGTTAGTGTTGCACGCGAAGAAATATTAAAAAATTAAATATTTTTAATTCGCTTTATTTCCTCGGTTCATGTAATCAAAGTTTAAAATGGTCTCTTTTATGGGTCCAAAAAAGGTTGGGCCACGCCCAGATTGATCTCCTTTAGGGGTTTAATTCAAAGTTTCCGACGAGTATCCTTTCCTATGGAAGTCCCCCTCCCCCCCGCCGAGGCTTTGACCCTTGTCTTAAGAGAGGGGTAAGCCTGACTCGGATATCAAGGCCTAAATCATACTTTTCCCACTGAGATGAGTGGGGAAGGGGGGGGGGGGGTGGTAGGAATAAGATGTGGGTATTGAAGCCCGTCTTCAGCGAGAACCAGGTTCTTAAGCAGCACCTCTTCTTAGAAAAAACGTTCACCATACAAGAACTTGTTGATTGTTAATCCCAAATCACAAGCCCTGGTCCAAAGTCAATTCATCTTTACAGGAAGCCCAACAATTGAGGTACTCCAACTTCACAGGCAGCCCATCTCTGGCATTGCTGAAGGTATTCTTAACAGGCATCCCATTATTGCATTTCAGAAAGTAAAAGGTGACATTTTTAGTGCTTGGTTTTACTCATTGCTTACCTCATGGGTGTGAGTCTTGGTGTTTAACATGGTCCTAAAACTAAGGCTCATGACAACCTACACAAAACGTAAATTGATAACGATATTGATAATGATAATGATAATGATAATGATAATGATATTGATAATGATAATGACCAGACGTAACTAATCAATGACATCAATGACAAATGAAATCAATGAGTAATCAATAGGTAATCGATAGGTAATCAGTTAATTAGTCTTTGATTATTGCCAATGATCAGTGAGTAATGGATGACTAATCGATAGGCCATAAAATTTTTGGTCATCGATTAGTCATTGATTGCATTGTTTAGTCATTGATTTCATCCATTACTCATCGATATCATCTCGTGGCTGCAAACGTATTTGGCGAAGAAAAACAAAATTAAAAAAACTGTATTTGTGATTAGCACACTGCGTCTCGACATCGTCAACAGGATCTTCAGATACAAGGAAAAATGCGTCTACCACAGATAAAAGAATCACAAACAAAAAAAAATGGTACAAGAAAGCAAGAAAAGTGTCTTTCATACGTAGCATAATAGTCGATGAGTAATCGATGGGTCACCGATGAGTAATCAATGACATCAATGAGTAATTGATGTCATGGATGAGTAATCGATAGGCCACAAAATTTTGGGGCTTCGATTACTCATTGATTACTCATTGATCATCGCCAATAATCAATGGCTAATCAACTGATTACTCATCGATTACTCATTGATTACCAATTGATGTCATTGATCATCGATTAGTTATGTCTGGTAATGAAAACCAGCAGCACTAGGTGTTAGCATGCATCCCTCTTCTTTACTTGCTCATTAATTTTGCTGTTACAATCTTACCATAGGCGGAGGAGGACTTTGTTCACTTGCTACTTCAACATGATCAGGTTTTGTGACTATAGCCTGCAAAATAGTAATAATGATGTTACACTTAATGAAAACAAAATAAGGAGAAAAAAAGTAGTGTCCAGATACTGAACACAAAAATTCCTACCTCAACTTTACACCAACTAACAGGTTGCTGAGGGAGCTCTGATGAAGGCAAAAAATTATCTGTTTAAGTTTTTTTCCAGTCTTCTACATACAGTCAACAACAACATACACTTCAGTATAAGGAAAACTCAAGGACAATAATAAAATGTTATTTTTTTCATTGTTGAGTATTGACAACTATTGTGTTGAGGTGTGGGTATTTTATGGGTTGTTTTTATATTACATCATATGGTAATTCCACCAAATGCAAAGAAACTGTTCACAACCATATTAAGGCTGTCATCAGGGGCCAGGGACCAGGGAATTCCCCTGACAACTATGAGCATGACATCTGGCTTCTTTCATAGCAGACAAAAGGAACAGAAAACCAAGAGAACTTCTGATCTGTTCAATATCTGGCAACTTTTGACATCTACAGCTGTAGCCCCTGCCTATCTTTAAAACAAGTACCATAACTTGATATAACAAGTGTCAACAGTCTTTCCTATTAAGCTAGTGGCTAGTTTGTACATCAATAATACAATGGTGCATACTGAGGTTTTATGAACCATTTGCTAAGCAATGGTGAGTGAGACGACTTACGAGGCATCTTAATATTGAGCCAACAAGGACCTTTCATCTTCCGACTCAGGAGAAGGAGTTCAAGGCTGAAATTAGAAGACGAAAAGATTCCTTTAAAGAGAATTCTGATGAAATAATGTTTACAATTTCAGAAAGGCAAGAGAAGATTTCAACTCTAGGAAACAGTTGATTTCATGATAATGTCTTCTTTAATGTTTAAATCCTACAGCTTTAAAATCTAGGCAGTTATATTTCATCATTATTTCTTTGTTGCTTTCCAACATTCACTATCTACTTATAACTTTGACAAGTTCACTTCTCAAAGTCAAAAAACATTAACCCTTTAATCGCCAATAGTGACCAAGATCAATTTTCTCCTAACAATATCCACACACCGTCAACAGATAAGTTATGAGAATTAATAAAGTGATCACCCAAGAAAAAATGCCTTGATCTTTTATCAAATTCTCTCAACTCATTCTTTAAGGAAATGTATGGAGATCAGTTTGGAGAACTTGTATGTGGATACTGGGGCTTAAAGGGTTAATTCTGAATCATTACCTTGATGTATTGGTACCAAACACATGACTGAATGTTTGACCAGTGAGATCAGATGGTAACTGAGGATAATCCGCCTGTCATGAATAATGTTGTCACAAATTAACTCTTTTTTCATCAATGCTGTAAGTGACCCTCCTTCCCTTTCACTTTCACCCCCCTCCCCTCCCCCCCCCAACTCCCCTGGTACCCTTACTGGGGAAGCAGCGTGGCCAAGTGGTCCTCACATCAGACTCCCAACCCGGCAGTCCTGAGGTTTGAGTCCCACTTTGGCCACTTGCTGGATTTGTTCTTGGTTGTCCCGAGTTCAAATCCTAAGCCACGCTTGTAAATAGGCAACTGGTTGCCTCCTCCAAGTTTTTTTTTATTCCTGTTATGTTCTATTTGCATTATTTGTTTCAGAATTATTTGACTGGAGTGCCTATAAACTAGCTGGATAAGCTAAGTGCACTTTCCGCTATAAAAAAACCTTTAAACCTTTTTTAAGCCTTAACAGCTTAGAGGCCATCCTGGCAACTTCCCTTCTCAAGTCTATCCTTAATGTCTTTATCAAATTCAAAGAGCCAATATCTTTCAACAACGTCAATTGACCTTTGTCAAAAACACTTCCAGCAACCACATTGTCACCTACAAAATCACATGACCCTTTGGGGTTAGATTCAGGGAACACATTTCCTACACTAAAGCAACAACAAAGACAGTGGGGGAACCCCCTCAAGTATTCAGGCCACGTCCTGGATATCGCCTCCTCCTCCTCCTCCTCCTCCTCCTTCTCCTCAATATTTGCAAGGGAAGATAACATGTTGAAATTAAGTGTCATGGACAACATTGAAATCAGTTGTCGGGTTCCAACATTGAATATGCCAGTTATGAGCTTCCATGATCTACAGAACTGTTCGTCACCTGATTCACAGTATAAATCACTTGACAAAAAAGGAAAGATTAAAAGTCTATCACTTGATAAAGATTCCAAGATGGAAAGGAAAGCTTGTGTGTCTTAAAAAAAAAAATTAATATTTTCACAAGTCTAAAAACTGGTTTACCGGTATGTTTGTTCTGTTATAACCTAAAATTAATCATCTCTCACCGAATATTTGACCTCCAAGTACTCTGATGTCACAGGAACATCTTGAATCTCAAATGCATAAGCCTTTTGGACTTTCTAGGGACATAAGTTACACACACCCATCAACAGAACTGCATAAAAGTGACATCAAAATTATTAAACAATCTGAATTACCCTAGATATGAACTTCATGATCTTGTGCTTTGTTGCAATCTTATCATTAAACTCCTGAAAAAGAAATAACAGGAAAGTGATGAAATTTAGCACCCTCAATGTCATGGTTATTGTACTATGATCACCATGGGAAGACCAAATAGTGACCAGCATCAATTTTCTCCTAACGAGATCATTGCACCATCAAGAGAAAACGTCAAGATAATTAATAACTTCCTAAGGTAAAACCCTTTTATCTTTTACTCTCTCTCTCTATCAAGTAATTCTTTGATGGATTATATGGAGATCAGTAGAGAGAATTTTGTATGAGGAGATCAGTGAACCTCAATACCCATTTTAATATGTGGAAGTTGGCCACTAAGGGTGGGTGTGGGGGGGAGGGGTATTAGTCTAGAGAGCACCATGCTTTACTAGTAAAATTTTAAAGGAGGGGGCTTAAATATCAGAGGGGGGGGGGAGTTATTAGAAGGACTACAGCAGCAGATCCAGAAAATTCAGAAAGGAGTGGGCAGGACACTTAACAGCTCTATTCTAGATACTTTTTATTTTTCTGAGACGAAATTCTATAAAAATAATATTAATTTTCAAAGGAAAAGGGGTGGTCGCGGCCCCCTTGGCCCACCCCTGAATCTGCCCATGGAATACACTAATCAAAATTACTATGATCAAAATCAAATCACTATTTTTTTTTACCTGGTAAACATCAATAAACCCAACAGGCTCATCAGTTTCAGAACCATCAACTTCAAGCTTCTAATTGATATAGAGTAAAAAAAATATCAATTAATTTAGAACACTGTTGGAACAGGTACAGATAATATTTGAAAAGACATGCAAGAAGAACTCAACAACTGCAGCAATGTTTCTACATCCATTCTCTCACCTTTTCTCTTGGGAGAATAAATATTTGTCTCTCAATGTTCTTGACTGCCACTGAACAGCTAATACGAAAAAAAGATAAATTTTTAATTAGCGGTTGCAAGTCCACTAAGTGGTCCTTCTGGTTTCCCATGTGGGATTTCCGAAGTTAGTTAAAGAGAAAAACAAAATGCAGATAAACAGTAATCACCTCACATATGCTTTTGCAGCTTCAATCCAAACCTTTCCAAAAAGGTATACAGTACCTGTAGGATAGAGAATAATTAACAGAACATTCAAAACTTACAGTGAACCTAGTGATTTTCTTAATAATTCAACTGTCCAGCAACCTTGACCAACTCTACCTGGTTGTTTGAATCTGTCTTCATAAGCATCAAACCAGTAGAATTTAAGGAATTTTTCCCCTAAGAGTAGAAAGAAGAAATGATCTTTGTAAGAACATGGAGTGGGCAACAGATTTAGTACTTAAAAATTTGGCCAGTACTGGCATCACTAGTCAGACATCCTTGCAAGATTCCCTAGTTCCTTTCTGTGTCTCTTTTATACTCACCCAGTTCTGCTTTTTTTGAAAGCAGAACTGGGTGAGGCCTACATTTTCACTTTTTAATAATTTCAAGCTTGAAACTTGTCGATTGCTGATATGTTTACTAACCATCTACTTCTTTGAGTGGAAGAGAAGACGAATCCACATTAACATCTATCAAAACCTACAGTAGCACATAAAAAGAAAAAAAAAACTTAAGCAGTCAAACCCTGTTAATACGGGCACTGAAGGGGACCATAGAAAGTGACCGTATTAACAGGTTGAAATTACAGAAAATGTAAGGGCTTTCATTCCCCAGGGGCAAAACAAACTGTCTGTAATAACGAGGTGTCCACATTAAGCAGGCGTCGATTATGCAGGGTTTGACTGTATGCAACTTAAACAAAATTTGTTTAAAACAAACAGGAAACAGATTAAAGCTACACCATACTTTTCTTAGTCTCCCTCGCAGCTGTTTTTTGGATGTCACGCAACACTCCCCCAAAAGAACTTTTGGGGGAGCGTTGCGTGACATCCAAAAAACAGCTGTGAGGGAGACTATACTTTTCTCTGTGTTGTGATGAAGTGGTACAGAGAGGTATTTCTCATTCCAGAAGAAAAACAATATGATATGATGCCATTTTTATACAACTAAAAAAATACACTTGACTTCTTGTACAATGAAAGGCAGGGAGGTGACTAAGAACAAAACACATTTGCAACAATCTTTTGACACTTTTATACCTCTTGTTGTTGTGAATCTTCATTTCCTAAGATAGTTTCCCATCCTGAATCACCAGGAAGTTCTGTTGTTCTGCAAAGATACATGTACTTGTTATTACTTATTAAGTTTTTTCATGATATATCCAGATATTTTGAGGGCTAGACTGCAAAAGAAACATAATTTTTCTGCATTTTTAAGGCGAGAAAAGGCAAGCGTGAGGCAGGTGTGGAATGCGAAGCCTCCCCCCATCACATGTGTCTTGTCTTTCTTCTTTTTATGACAAACTTATCTAAAACAATGTAATGATCTCAACTGTAATTTATCACGTATCGTAAACTAACTTTCTATGACTCAAGCTCTAACGTTTGTCTGTGATTGACTCATGTACTATTTATAGTGTTATGGAAAATAAAATAAAATGAAATGAAAATGAAAATGTGTCTTACTTTTCATGCCTGCCTCACTTGCCTTCACTTTTCTGATGTAATTATTATTACTTTATTACAGATGATTAACTAAAAGGAAATCATTATTATTTAGCAAACTGTGAATATCCAAAAATGCCCAGCAGTGCAGTGGAGAGTAGTTTTGCATGTCTGACTGTGCCCAACACACAAGACAACAACCCCTAAATGAGCCAGTTATTTCCTGAAAGAGGCCGTGAAAACCAAATGGTAAAAAGGTATCAGCCCAACTAGCTGTAACTTAATCATTTCTTTGTTCAACAAAAATCATTTACTGACAAGATCCAGCAACTTCCAGTGACTTTGCTTCAAAGCACATGTGACCACACCCTTCCCTTGAATTCAAATCGCAAACATGACAATTATTACCTCCAGCCCCAACAATGTTAAAAAGTCATATGATAATACAACCTCCACGTTAAAGTTTTTGCTTGGCCACCATTTGGCAACCAATTCTTTTGGTTTAGAGAGACTTTTTTACAAATCAAGTCGCCAGCTCCAAAATTTTAGGCGCCATGGCGACTAAAATGGTCGCAACTTGGAGGGTTGATAATAATAATATGTTATTATTTCTCATGAATATTTAAATTGTTTAGTGATGTCAATGAATTTCATAATAATATCACCATAGAATTGCATACTTCTGTGGCATAGCGCATCTTCTGTCATTTGGTTTCTCACTAGCCTCAACCTGATAAAGGATATAGGAAAGTATATGGAGTACTTCTGATAGTCAACATTAGCTTTCTCAAAAATAAATTATGTTGAATAGAAGGGGAAGTGAGTCAAGAGATCAACAAAGTTTCATTGTAAAATA
Source organism: Porites rus (assembly GCA_964035705.1). Taxonomy (NCBI): domain Eukaryota; kingdom Metazoa; phylum Cnidaria; class Anthozoa; order Scleractinia; family Poritidae; genus Porites; species Porites rus. The sequence goes on from OZ038000.1 coordinate 25,631,375, forward strand.
AAGGTGATCTTGAAAAGTTGGTCAGAGACTGAGAAGAACAATTTTTAATTTTATAATTTCTTGGAAAACATGAATTCAGTAACTTAAAAAGTTTTTTGGTTTAAGCTTAAGGGAGTCTAAACAAAATTGTAGGAAAACAAAGGTTGCTTAAGCCTGAAGCTGCTTCTTAGATTACTTGGAACAGCTTGGTCCTACAAAACAAGGCTAACCTGGTATTGAGCCAATATTGAATCAATATAGTAAATCAATATAGAATCGATATAGTAGGGTACCTTGATGAATAACCTGGTATTGAATCAATATTGAATCAATATAGCAAAGTACCTTGACGTGAGGTTTTACATCATGATTATTTTCTGCATTTGATAAAGCCTGGATAGCTTCTGCATCATCAAGATCATCATCAAAGTCAGCAGTATACTCTGCCATGTCATCATATGCGGCAGGAACATCTAGCAGAGATTTTAATGTTATTTACACGTGTATGCATGACTACACTTAATACAACAACTCAGAAAAAGTTATTAGTATTGGCTGCTGACATATCAGCCAATACTCGGTTTCAACCATCTGTTGACATGTCATGGGTAATATGACATAAGTTATATTCAATCATCAGACAGGTCAAAATAATGGCGGATGCACAGCAGACACTCAATCAACATGTTGAATGACATACCAGCTAACATATATTTGCATCACTAAATGATAATTACATCAGCTAATTGTCAGTCCATATGTAAGCAACATCTCTATGTTGGCCTCAAGTCCAAAGAATGTCAGCAGAGGGTGTCGATCAATACTTGGCGGAATTGTGTCCAAAGTACACAAGATCCAATTTTACTTGCCCAGAGCAGTTCCATGGTTGTCTTAGTCTGCTTCATAATGCAAAGAGGACTTAACTGGGCTGCCCATGAGGCAAGTCAACAAGGAAAGTTACTTAACTACCAGGACTCATTTCCAGCCCTGCGACTTGTACACTTTGCCTTTAATAATCTGATGACAAAATTCTATCTTTTTTACCTTCCATCCCTGTATCCATATCTGTCATTTCAAGTTTTTCCTCTTTGATTTTTCCTCCAACCAAGCCACCATACTTTCTTTCTGTTCTGTCACAAGGCTCAGTTTTTACAGCCGCCGCTGATCTTATCTTTGCTGTAATGTGACTGGGTTTTGGTGGGGATGTAGGCTCCTGTTTGAAAAGGGGTGCTCTTGGGTTAGATGATTCCTGTTGAATGAATTTATTAGCAAAATCAATGGAGGGAGTAATACAGTGAACTTTCTATAAACCTCAGCACTCTGCTTTCAAATGGCACCTGCCTTGCAGAGGGTTTAGGTGTGGATAATTAGCGTGACAAGTAGAAACTGTGCCATTCATCTTGTAAGAGACCTTGGAGGTTGTGGGAGGTGGGGGGAAAGGTTTTCATGCCAAACTACAAAGTATAAACAAAACAACGATGCTTTGGGTCATTATAAGTATAAAGCCAGAACATTTCCAAGATCTATATTACCTGAAGCCTTCTAGGAGTGTAATGATTTGAAAAAGATGTTGGAGTTCTTTAAATGAAACAAAACAAAGCACCATTAACCTAAACAAAGGACTTTGAAGGGCTGTCAGTAAGGGTTGGAGGCTGACGATTTCCCCTGGCCAGGGTTTTCGTTAAGAATTCTAGTAGCAGGAGAAAGGTGTAACATACTTACAGAAGAATATTATGAAAGAGGATCCATGTATGAATAGAAACTTGTCATAGGCTACAAGAAGTTAGCCAGAGAATTCTGTGAAGCAAACGAAGAATTCTTCTTTCTCTGATGCCTAACGAAAACCCTGCCTTGCTACTATGAGCTTGACCCCAGGATACTTTTATAGGAAACGAGAAAAAAAAAAACAAAAAAACTTCCAAGCAGTTCATTTCCCCCCATTCCTGGCACCTTAAAATCTTAGCCACAGCCCTGACTTTGAGGACTCTGAGTTTAAAAGCAAAAAACTATTACCATAACAATAAAAATCAACAAAATTGATTTATCCTTTTACTAGACATGATTCTTAATCTAATTTTCTGCTCAGCTTACTGTCATACCAAAATGACTGAGGTCTATGCATGTTCTCACTGCCTCTATAAAATCAATATACTTTTACTTCAACTCAGACTATTATTCTATTTTTTCTGTAGCAATAACTTGTTTACAATACCTTAACACTTGACCCTTGCCCTTTGACATCTTTACTGGAGCTGGTCTTGGATGCTTAAAATGTCAAAAATAACAAAAACAATCATTAAGACTGTGACAAAAGATGGATCGAAACACACCAATCACATTTTAGAGTCTTCAAAGCAGATCACTGCTTAACTGATTGACAAACAAGCAACAGCATTGTGACCTAATTGACCAATCAGGTCAATGAACAGAGTTTAATAACATCAGTTGATGTGAGACAACTAACTCTGATTCTGCATAAAAATGACTACCACGAGTGGTCGAAAATTAAGTCACTGTCAACAACAGTCCTCTTCAGCACTACACTTACCTGGACTACCACACTTGACCTTCTTAGAAAAACAACATAATTGAAACTATATGAATATATGAAAATCATATATTAGAATGGCAGGATGAAAAGGTAGATGCAAAGAAGATCATCACAGTTTTAAAAGCAACTTTCGCAGTTGCAAAAAGAAAGCCTGAAAAAAAAATTCAGGTTTGTGTGGGATTCAAACCTTTGACCACTGCAATAGTATCACCAACTGAGATATTTACAAGCCAGCTGGGAATGAACCAACTTAAAAACCAGCTCCAAACAGGCCATTTGTGAGTTCCAAGAGCTTAATTCACTTTTAAAATGAAGCTGACTCCAAAACCTTTTCTTGTGAAAATGAGTTTTATTTGTATGAGAATAAAAAGTCCTTTTCATATCAATAGCTTTGTCCTTAGCCTCGTTTTGAACCAGAGGCTTGGGGCAAATCCGAAACGGTCTATTGGCCTGTTGGCTTAGAAGATTTTGCAAAGGCCAAGAGTTCAAAAATTCAGTACAAGCCTGAATTTTTTCAGCATTTCTTTTGACAACTGCAAAAGTTGTAGTCACAACTGTGATGATTTTCTTTACATTTAACAGTTCCCCATAGCACTCCAGAACAAAACACTACACCAACAAAAACGCAAGTGATAATAATCTAACTTTTAATTTCTGTGCATACCTCTACTTCTTTCAAAAGGTCATTGAGGAGATCGTCATCCCCAAGAGATGTAACTTCCTTCTAACAAAGGGAGCATAAAAAAGAACTTAGTTAAGTTTCTTTTGGGTCAAAAGAGAAAGAGAGAAATATTAAGCTACCATAAGCAACAACTACATGTAAGAAGCTGTTTTCTCAACCAGTCTTTCTTTGGTTTGTTTTAGTTTATCTGTGGAGGCATGTGTGTGACCAAGTGGATCTGCAGGTCCGGGGTTCAAGCCTCGCCTGTCGCATTGTTTTCTTAGACAAGGAACTTTGGTCTACTGTTTTAAATGGGCACCGGCGACATACGGCTGGGGGTAACCCTGCAATAGACTAGCATCCCGTCCAGGGGGGAGTAGCAATACTCCTAGGCATCTTCATGATAAGGAAACCGATTGAGATAAACTCTGGCCATTTGGGACTTTGGCATGTTTTTGCCTCTACCTTATCCCATTTTAGTTCTCAAACCTTCTCACCTTTGGTTTCTTAGCTTTGGCACTTGCCGCAAGTAACATTTTATTGATTGACTTTGGCTTTGCTACTGGTTTCTTTACGTTCTGTGATTTAGAAGAAAAAATGCATTAATGTGTTATTTTTAATAAATATAATTATTAGTTCAAAGCATATAGAAATTTGAAACAACAAGCCTGTCCAACAAAAGTACTTACTGGTTTTTTAGGCTTGAATTTAGGAACATTTTTCCCTGAAACGGTGAATGAAGATTTTTATTGAGTACAGATTTTTCTATTTCCTAGTAGCCTATGTAAAACCGTAACCCATTTTTTCACCAAATACAGCTAATAAATTCACTAACCATCTGAAGGTTCCTCATCAAGATCATCATCAAAAATCTCTCTTCCATCATCCACATAGCCAGTCCCATCTGAAATTCAAGATTCGTTAACATATAATTTATATTGGTGGCAGGGCCAATGGGTAGTGTAGGAGCTGCTCGGAAGGTCTCTCCTAATTGGTTGCAGGAAACAATGACATGTCATTCTTCCAATTATTGTTTTAGTATTGTTTGGGGTCAGGGACCATGACTTCTCTTCCGAGCAGCTGCTACGTGATCCTGGCCAATAGCAGTACCCAGGGCTCAAAGTTAGCGACTAACTGGTCGCATATGCAACTGGATTTTTGGTTGTGCACCTAAAAATTCATGTGTAATCGCACCTGTGCGACGTAAAACCCAAAGCAAAGTGCGACTGACTTACTGCTGACTATGCTTACGATCTCAAACTAGAAAGACGGTGTATGTTTAATTGGTCTTTTCTCCCAATGGATTCTAAGAACTCGAATGATCTTTTTCGTTTCGATGTTTTAACTCTTCTGTTTTGTAATAAACACCGCTGACACATGCAAATATAAGCTACGAATGAAACACATACTTTTTGCGCAATGGACGATCATGTCAAACGTTCAGTTTTAACATCAATCAAAACAAAAACAGTGCAGATTAAGAGCCTTTTTTTCCAGGTAAGAAAGTTTTTTAAGTTGTATTCCAGTTACATGTAAGTCATTGCACATTTAACAAATTCATTAAAGATTAATTTTCATTCTTGTTCGACACACTCATTGTTGTCACTTTTGAATCGTTTTTCAAGGGTAAGTTTTCTTTAGTCACGACTCTACTGTCAAAAAGAGAAATTAGTATTAAAAATCACAATGGTATTACTGCGTCGCAAATCGGCTGTGTTTTATCAATCACAGGACTGAAGTAAAAGTAACAAACTGAAGATGACAAATAAACGTGGCACTGTTAATTAAGCTTTTTACTTTTTCTTTTGAAATAGATGCTCCCAACATTATAAGCTGTGCTCCTAAAATTTTCAGCCGTGCTCCTAAAATTTTCAGCTGTGCACCTAAAATTTTGGCAGTGCGCCTAAAAATTTACATCTGGTAGCACAAGTGCTCCCAAATTCAAATTAAACTTTGAGCCCTGATACCAGAAACTAATTTTCACTAAGTTTAAGATCATGTGTTACTAGCCACCACAATGCAGTCTGGCTGCTTATTAGACATGTTAAGTCATAAGAGGTGCCCAGTAAGAAGGTTCTGACAGTATCACTGTGCAGGCGTGGCTGATTCTAGTTAGATGAGTAACAGCACTGCTCCCCCCTGAAGAAACTGCATGCCAAATAAAGAGATACCACTTGGGGTAAAACCGCAGTGGACTGCAGGTTCACAGGTTATTACTTGCCAACATTAACTTTTATTTTATGCTAAAACATCATTTCCACATGTGGCATTATTGTTATATTTATTGAACAAATTCTCTTAAAATCTGTCTTCAATGGGTATATGTACTCTCAGGTTGCTGTTATCAGTAAATTAAGAATTATGGTGGAGTCCCATGCATGGGTGACCGTAGTCTTTTACAGTAAGTGAAAAGACATGGCAATCTATACCTTCAAGACATTTTGGTAGTCAAATGACCCTCAGGGTTTGCAAATTTTATTGATGAGTGGAGTCAGTGTGACTTCTGCTTCACAAATTTTAGAGTCATTTTGGAATATTTGGAGTCAAGTATCACAACGAAAAAAGCCAAACAGACTTTCCAGCACGTGGTCCTGGCATGTATACACTATTGTGAGGGATACACGAAGTAGCTGTGGCGGTCCGCTGACCTGGAAAAGCTCAAATCCATGATGGCCTTTGATTGTAATTTGCCCTCTTCCTGTTTGGTCATGCAGTATAATTCTTTAATTTTGATGATTTAATTAAGGTTTACAATGTTTACAATTAACGTAAATTGTATTTGTTGCAAAAAAGGTAAGGACAAAACTATGTTTGTTACCGAAGATTTCTGGAGTCGAAGTGACTCCCTCCGTAACCTCAGTGGAATCATTTGAACAATTTTGGCATAAAATACACCAAATTTGGCGTATTTGCAAACCCTGGACCCTACATCTACCCACCCAACCGTTTGTCTACATCACAGGGCAACTAATGTGAAACATCACACTTTCTAGCTACAGTGTAGTGTAGGAGCCCCCAACCCGTGTTTAACTCGATATCTTTATAAAACTATTTTACACTGTAGCAGAGGTAAAATGATAGGAGTGCACTTTTGCTGTTAACGCTTGTCGCTGAAGTTTAAGCACAAAGGCGATGAACTTCTCACCATCATCAATGACCCAGTCCTCTTCCTGTCGCTTACGGACAATGTCCGAGTATTCATCTTCATTTACCACCTGATAAACATCAGCCACTTCGCCAACCTTGAATAAAAGAATGAAAGCATGGTCTATAGCTACATGCATATGTTGTGGTTTAAATTTTTCCTTGGTTTAAAATTTTTCAAACCAGTTTAATTTTCCATTGTCTTTGTCACTGATTACGGTAATTGATTTTAGACAAAGGAAAGTAAAAATTAAACTGGTTTGAAAAATTTTAAACCAAGGAAAAATTTGAACCACAACACATACATCAATTTATTATATAAACACCAATGACATACCAGGTGAGCTCTTGGGCGAAAACATAATTTATATCTTCACATGTGAAAATAACAAGACAAAAAAGTTATCTTCACATGTAAAAAGATCACCGCTACTGTGGCTACATGATAAATCAAGCCTTTCAAAGCAAAAAAATATTAAAGCGAAATGGTTTGGTATTTCATTGATGTTTATTTAAGGTGGCTCGACTGGATTTTTTTGGCGGGATACCTCCCACGTTTGAGCATTTAACTACGTCGGCATGAGTAAAGATATGGGAAAAAGGTTACCACAACTGTATTATATAAAGATGAAAATATCTTATGATCTGGGTTTTATTGCAATCGGAGTCGCCATGGCAATGTAATGACACCATTACGCTTTTTATTTATCTTTGTGTTTCTCTGACTACCAGGAGTTTTTTGAAGAAATCGCTTAAGGGAGTATGTACCTGCCATAATTGCTTCCATTATGGCAAAGTTTAAACAAATTCTATGAGAGGTTTTCGAAATATTTTGACACACAGTTTTAACAATCATAAAAACAGTGAAATAGCATGCTATCCACACAATTTGCTAATACTTTAAGAACTGATAAGCTTTGGAAATGCGGCTTCATACCATAGTGGTTTGATTCCATTGAAAACTGCATACAAAAAAAGAAGGAAATTGCTGTGGGCGATTGCAAGTGAGAAGAATTTTATTAACTTGCATTCAGCTGCTTTTGATACAGGTTTTGGATGTAATTTGGTCCATGCTTACAAGTTTTGCATTTTTCAAAAAACCGCTCAATAATCTTTTTTACAAATTTGACAATCTTGAAATCAATTGTCAATAAATATTCCCTGAAAGTTTCAAGAACATTGAAAACAGGGAAGGCTTTTAAATAGGACCTCAAATATAACTAATTTTTCCCCCAGATTTTGTGTTTGTAAGTGAGCGTCCTCTTTATTCACTGGCATTGTTTTCGAGTTTCATATGCACGTGCACAACTAGCAAAAGATATAAATTTGCATCAAAAAGAACTCTCGATTACTTTCCGAAGAAATATCCGGAATATGCTAATAATTGGCTTGTGTCACCGATTGCAGTGAGAGCCGAAACGGTGAACGTACGTCACCGCTCATCGTGTAGGATGCAATACTTAATTATCTTACTTGGGTTATAACATCACAGAAACTCTTACAAAGAATTGCTCTAATGTTATAAAGTATCACTAATCTCTTTACCCGGTAACTAGAATATTCCGGAGATTTAACCAAGGGTCCTTTTTGATGCAAATTCTATCTTTTTGCCACCCCTCCTGGTTCCCCTCAGTTCCTAGTGACTGGGGGATAGGGGCCTCACCCCCGGAGACTGATCAGGACTCCTGTCCAGGGTGGCCACCCCTGGTATCACTCAATCTTGACTCCCCCCCAGGAGGGCTTCTCTCCTGGTCCCATTACCCCTATAGTTAAGTGCTTCCCTGTCACCAGAATTTTGCCAATTACTTTTGTGTCTTTTCTGTGTGTATCGACATGCAGAATCTTTATGCATAACCACTGCCAATTGGAAAGCTTATTAAGGCACAATTCAGTCCAAATCTCTCCAAACATCTTGATTAACTCTAGAGCCGGATGACTTCAAATATTTTTAAAGGAATGTTTTACTTTCAATGTGTTATTTTTGCAGCCTACCTTTTTGTAGGTTAATGCATTCTACGGGTGAAAATAAAAACATTTCTCTAAGAGGAAAGCA
>OZ038000.1:25644762-25689762 GCA_964035705.1 Porites rus
AAGACAAGACCTAGAAAAGAAATCAAGTACTTTTCAAGGACCTAAACCGAATTCAAGGACTTTTCAAGATGACTAGTAAAATTCATGACCTTTCCAAGATTGTACGAACCATGGGCAAGAAACAGACCTCATTCATTATTTCACTACGATACCCGTCATCTTTGCACGCGCTTTACTGCCGTGAGGATTGATCGGATAACAGCAAAGTCACGTGGTATTTCAGGGGGTAAAACGGTCCAGTTTGTTTATTTTCTCAAAACGAAACGATGATGCAAAATGCACGGTTCGAGTTTCGTCAAGTTTTACGTCATTATTGATTGCTGTGAGGACATCTGGGTGCCTAACCCTAACTAAACAATACTAAAACAATTGAAAGAATGGCATGTCATTGTTTCCTGCGACCAATTAGGAGAGACCTTGTACCGAGCAGCTCCTACACTACTCCTTTTGTCCTGTGACCTGTGATCATGTGTTCTGTACCTGCCACATCTACAGTCGCTACTGCATCCAAAGAAGTAACAATGATCATTTCCACCTATAATTTGCCATTATCGTCTTTAAGATGAAAAATTATAAATTTTCTGCGATCGCGCGACCGCGACCCTGAGAAACCACGTGACGTCGCTTTAATCCCACCAGTCCTTAAGCGCGTGCAAAGATAGCAGGTTTTGTGAATAAGGTCTACTAAAAAGGCATGAAAGTTTTGAATAAAATGTAATAATAATTTTTTTTTAAAGTCTATTTTGCTAATAAGTCTAATTTCGCATAACTATTTTAAGATCTGTTAATGTGGTAGCACTTGTACCTGTGTCATAATTCCCTGTCCAACTTGATTCAGATTTGCGGTAGGAGTGCTTTGGATTCAGGCCAGGAAAGAACATCACTGCAATTATTTATTATTTCCCTTTTGAGAGCTGGCTTTTAAGTCTTACTTACTTCAACTCCCATCATCCCATCACTTATAAATCTTTTAACTTCTGTTTGTCTTTATATCTGTGTAACGAACAAGTAAATACTTATTATTGGCTCAGCTGAAACTCTGTTTTTTCTTTCCATACGAAAAGTGGGATAAACTTCAACTCGGCAATCGAAAAAGCACAGAGGTCACTGAGGTGACCATTTATTGGAGCCGAGCTACTGTTTTCGCTCAATCGTTTCTTTCAATGTTTCTTTTGCTTTCGTTGTCGTAGTTGTCTCGATTTCCTGACTTCCTGAAGTAGAATCGGGACTGTATACGAAACGATCAGCCTCAACATTGTGAACAACAAAAAATCTGCACCTAAACTAGTTATCCTACCCGCGGGCAGTTCTCGTAAAATATCACAAATAATGTTCGTAGTCTTTTTTAACAGCGAGGCAAAACCGCAGTGAAAGCAATTTTAATACATTGTACACACTAAAGTATGCAATCTTACTGCCATTACTTCGTTGCATGCTTTTTTAGTAATTCCGAAAATAGAGATCTAGGCATGCTGTTCAACCTGCAGTATTTATTTAACATTTAATTAAGCGGTTTACGTTACTCGATACTCGGTCAAACACAAAGGATCGTGGAACAGAAAATGACAAAATGACTTGAAATCCGCTAAAATGCGACCTCGTTCCTACAGGGCTCGATCTTTATAATTTTCAGTTCTATGGCAAAGCTTTGCTTGTAAGAATTTTTTCTACTAGAAAAAGCAGTAAATTCAGAGGCTATTGTTTGTCTTCGAGGCCGAGGACCATCCCAAAAATGTGGGGTTTCTTTGACAGTCTAGAAGGGTAAAGCTGAAAAAGCCGGCTTACTGACCTAGTGGAACCGAGTGTAAATCACGGTGCCGAGCTTAAATGTACATTGTAATGTTCTAAATAAAACAAATGAGCAGTGGCTGACATGCCACCCGTTCCTCTCGTATAATCAGTCAATGAATGCATTGTTTTTTAGCCACAAAGTGGTAAAGATTCTTCAACAAAGATAATCTTCTCTCTCAAATTTCCACTCGACAAATGCTTACTCGCCAATTTTTGCTAGAGGATTTTCTTTCGAGCCCTGTAATCCTTCCTGACCTTCTCTCTCAAATTTCCACTCGAGAAATGCTTACTCGCCAATTTTTGCTCGAGGATTTTCTTTTGACTGGCAACTTCGGAAAACCACTCGGATTTTGCGAGTTTGCGAGTGCTTATTTCGAGCCCTGTAATCCTGGGAGGCCTGCTTTGCGCAAGTGGTGACACACGATTCTTGAACGCTTCCAAGTTTTCTTCTGTTTTTGGGAAGAGAATTTATGATTTTCTGTTCCAGTTCGCCACTCGAAGTTTAATTTATTGAGTACCACGACTCTCTCAACTCTTTCAGTTACCACAAAACGCAATTGGCCATTTCCAAGTTCCAAAAACTCTCACTTTCGAAACGAGGCAAAGTTCAAAACCTTTCTTGTGAAAATGAAGTTTATTTGTATGAGAATAAAAAATTCTTTTCATATCAATGGCTTTACACTTAGCCTCGCTTTGAAACAGAGGCTTGAAAATGACCGATTGAAGACAAAAATCTGAAAGTAGTCAAAATAACCTCAGGAGCTTGTTTTCAAACAGAAACTGCTGTTTTTATAGTTTAGTCGTCAAGGCTTGACAGTTCTTAAGATTGCTGTTTAACTAGCACAGTAATTTACATGATAATACAGCAGGAACATCTCTGGCTCTACAAAATAAAAACACAAACACAATCACACACAACGTAGTTAACTACACGCAAATAAGGAAATACTCCGTTAAAAAGGCCTTGAAGCTTAAGTATTTCCAGCCTTAAGTTTATAGATGCACCCGGTACGTTGGAGGGAAACATATTATATGGAAGAATTTCGTTGCGGTATTTCAGGATTTTAGGGGAATAAATTCAGTGTTCAGTGTTGGAAATCATTGTAAGACTTGTAATGTAGAGGCCTTATTATAAACAAAAGCTTCGAGTCTGTTTGATCATCTCCGGCGGACAGAAACACTAAAAGTCTTAATAATATTTTCGTTTAAGATGAAATACAATAAAATAAAGTAAATAAATTTAAACAAAGTTAAACAATCTCCCTTAACCAAATAAAAAACAAAACTTAAAACCATCCACCTCCTTGAGGTAATTTTGGACGTGTACACATTTACGTACAATAGGATTACAGAACGTAAACAAAGGATATTTTAAGTGAGCAACGAAAAAAAGGGTGCCGGGTTGACAAAAACTTTGACAAGATGTACAAAATTCAAAACAGGCCGCACGTACCGACTGTGAAGATCATTACATCAATACTTGGCCTAATAAGAAGTACAGTGTCAGATGGGCAAATTTAGTCGGGAACTGAGTTCTGCTAAAGGGTTGAGATAATTACAAGGTGCAAAACCCTTATATTAGTGACTGGACTTGCTGCAAAACACTGTAACCATCCGAACTACCAGGTGGAGAGTTATCGATCACTTCATCGGAGTTGCGAGAAAAAAAATAACTCCTTTTTTAAATCGTAGATAAGGTGTCTGTTTCTAATTTCTTTGCTGATCTACCAATTGTTAAACAAAACTCTTTTTTCGAAAGTCTATAGGTCTACTTGGCACAAAATGTCAGTGAGATCTCCCCTAAACAGCTTAAAAAAGGGAATCAAGGTGGCGGGGAAATTAACAAAATACCTGTTTTATCCATGTCGTGAGCGGGGATTAAACCGTAATACGAATTTTCAGAAGCGGGGATTTAACATGAGTGACTGAAGGAAAAGCCTCGTTTCCCAAAGTTTTGTACGGCTGCAGAAGAGAGATGATGCCGCAGAGAACGATAATATTAAAACATAGGAGAAACAGGGCAGGAAGGCACAAAAAAGGTTGCCTTAGTCTCAGACACAGAAAGAAAGTGTATGGAACGTCCTACACATTGGTCGAGCGTTGCCTTACAAGGACTTCACAAATCTCATTTGAGTCTCATTTGTTCACCTCGTACGTAAACGACGATAAAATAATCCAAAAAGCGCTTTCTAAGTTTCCCGATTCCTCTCCCATTACTTTCACGATTAGAAAATAGAAGAAAGAAATGCAGAGCTGTTTCGCTTCCCACGGGGTACTCCGGGTAATTCTCGGTAGGGGGTGTGCCGCCTAGTTCTCCAAATCCTGACCCTATTTCAGACCAAAAAGTGTCACTTTCCACACTTTTTTTCAGACCTGACCTCTAAAATCCACACCCGTTTTCAGACCTGACATTTTGGCAGAAATCATGTCAGAATTACAGTCAACCGGCCCTTTATAGCGGACACTGTAGGGACCTCAAATTAGTGTCCTCATTAGCGAGAGTCTGTAATAGCGGGAGTCGTCTGTAATTTGTTTTGGCCGGGCAATTTAGCTGCTGTCCGTATTATCGGGGTGTCCGCAAGGCGAGAGTTGACTATACCTATATGGCTTATATAAGGAAGTACCCCCTGCCCCCTCCGGGTTTCGCTTAAGATCCCTTGCCCTTACAAGTCAGTATACCATACAGACAGTTACTTTTTTGTAATAGCGGGCGTTTATTTAAGTCAAACGTCTGTAATTTGTTTTGCCGAGGAATTAAGCTGCTGTCCGTATTATCGGGGTGTCCGCAAGGCGATAGTTGACTGTACCTATATGGCTTATATAAGAAAGTACCCCTCCCCACCCCCCCTCCGGGTTTCGCTTAAGATCCCTTGCCCTTACAAGTATACCATACAGAAGTTACTTTTTTGTAAGCGATCTAACCACATTTTTCTAGACTGGCTCCAGAGGTCCGTTCTCAGGAATTAGGTAAGAAAAAAATCCTCTGGCACCCAGGGTAACATTTTTTATGAATTTGAAGGAACGCAATCGAGAGTTTCTATTAACAGGTCCGATGGTTTGCATTTGAAGAAATACAGAATACCACACCGTAATTTTTAGGGAGTTATTATAACTCCAAAAATGGAGTAAAAATTTTAGGTACAGGATAACCCCTTTTTTGGGGTTATTTTAACTCCTAATTTAACTCCGAATTTGGGGTCATTTTTACTCCTGAAAGAGAGTTCTTTTTACTCCCACTCTGGAGTTAAAATTACTCCGAAATGGGGTTATTTGTACTCCTTACATGGGTTGTTTTTACTCTTTTTGGAGTTAATTTAACTCTGAAAGTGGGGTAAAAATTTTAGGTACAGGATAACTCCGTTTTTGGAGTTATTTTAACTCCTCAATATCTGGGGTCACTTTTACTCCTGAAAAAGAGTTCTTTAAACTCCTTTTTGGAGTTAAAGTAACTCCACGAAAAATAACTCCACTGTAAGGAGTTAAATTAGCCCCACTAGAGGAGTTATTATTACTCCCTGAAAATTACAGTGCAGATCGGATAGAACGTTTGAAATCGAGCCTAGAACTACACTTTACTAATTCCCTGCTATACGGGTCTTTACCAAACTGCTTGGCCCGGGGAGCGGGGAAATTAGCGGTGATTTAACACCAAACCAATGTCAAATTCCCCGCTAAGTCCCGGGGGTCGGGGCCGGAGTTTCAAATGACTGATGCTAAACTTAAAAACACGAGGCTAGTGACTATCCCTTTCCTGTTCAATCTCTTTTTTAGATGATGATAAGCTTATTAATTTAACCGTAACCCACAGATAAGAAGCTGCTTGATCTCGTTTGGCCAACCTGGTTCTTATATTGTTGGGTATTAAAGAAGCAAATTTCTGCCAGCCACTAGGTTCTTACACGCGGGTTTTTACTGTATTAAAAACTAACTCAGTATCACCAACTCGGAAATCTTCCGTAATGGAGACTTATAAATGAAGGCTCCTGAGCGTATTTGATTATCTCTGAAGGACAGAAAAATAGAACTCGGCTGTTCACACAAACACTGAAAGTCTTACTAAATATTTAATAAATAAACTTTCACAAAAATAGGTGAGTGATGACTAACCTGCTCCTGCTCATGCGCTGATTCAGGTGATGAATCAGGAAAGAGGTGAGGGTACTTTCTTTTCCAGTAGTTCTCTGATGGCCATTCATGTTCAGGTTTGAGGTTTCCTTCATAATCCTTCAACAAAATACAAAGCAATACTTAAAACCAGCCATCTCCCTTTAATAAAGTGTGGACGTGTACACATTTCAAAACCTTCATTTTAAGTACAATGCGATTACACTGACCAACGAAAGACAATTGTCTATTGACAACAACTTTGACAAGATGTACTAAGTTCAAAACAAGCCTCCTGTGCCGAAAGCAAAGATCAACAGTCAAAACTTGGCCTATATAATAAAAGGCAGTTTGTGACTGCATGTGGCTACTGTTTTATTTTTGTAGAATATATCGCAATAAAAAAGGAGTGAAAATTGTAGGAAACGATAGAAATTCAGATTGTTTATCCATAAATATACTATCTTTGCTCTAGAAGGTATATATTTAACAAAGAACAACAACAAAACAAATAAGCAAACAAAACAAAAACGAAAACGAAAGAAAAAAGAGAAAGACAGAAGGAAAAAAGGAAGGCTACTGAGCAGGATTCGAACACGGGTCAAAAATTACACGAGCACAAGGTTAGTGTGTTAACAACAACTGACAGACTATTTTTAAGCGTCTTTACAGTTATTTGCTGAGATAAATTATTCTAGGGAAGATTCTGACTTCTCGGCGGAGGGAAGAGAAACAGAATAGGGAGGAGGGAGAACTGGGAACGAAAACGTTGGGAGGAGGGACAAAATGAAATTTTGCGGGCAGGGAGGTATCGATGAAAATGTAATTTTATGGCTTTTTGCGTGATGATAAGGGATGTGGGGGAGGACCCTCTCTCTCCGGCGTTGCGTGACATACAGAGAGAGAGAGAGAGGGGCCAGAACTGCACTAGAGACACGGTGGTTACGCCTTCTTTGTTTGGTATGTTGGTGTAGAGGCGAGGCGCTGAAGGTCAAAAAACGTCCTTTACGACTAAGTGCAAGAAACGAGTGTTACCCGTCGCCAACTTTTAAACCAAGTTTAGGGAGGAGGGAGATTTACCCCCTTGTACCTCTCCCCTCTCGGCGGGATTAGAAAGAGAAACATTATCTTTATCAAGGCGCACGTACAAGAAATTCGCATTCAAAATAGTAGAATCAAAATCCAAATTAGCACATCCTTTTTCTTTTCTTTAGAAAATATATTCAGCCTTACAAAATTCGCAGATCACAGTGTATTTTTTTGCGGGCGGGAATTTGTTACGTAATAAAACAATGGCGGGAAAATGTCATCACGTGAAAAATCATCCGAGGTGGATTTAACCAATCAGCTGCCGCCACGTCACTAGGCTTTGAATGAAATCGTTTGTTGTTTTTGTAGTTTGTTCAGTTCGCTCTTCAACGGCAAACTGTTCAGGATGAACTCAAAATTTAATGATAAAACATCAAGGAAATGTTACACAAGACAGGGATTCATCTTTTTTTACTTAGGAATATGCTAAGGAGTTGTTCGAAGCTCAAGGAAACATCATATATTAGGATATTTCACGAAAGTCCAAAGCTCCGCAGGATTTGATTTGTATGGCGAGTGTTCTTGAAAAATTGAAAACAAGCTCATGCTATTGACGCGAAGAAGATCATGCAATGGACACTTATGCTATACAGTGGAGAACAGCGTAGTGTTTACCTGTGAAGGAAATTTTTTTGGTGTTGCTTTCAACCGTTGTCTCGAAGATACCATTTTTTTGTGCGGGTTGTTATTTTAAAAACCAACGCTTCACCGAACTGCAAGGATCAGTATTTAGCAAAGAAACGCTCAAGAACTAACAAAAGAACAGCTATATAAAAGACTTGTTTGTTTTCTGGACTTTCAAAAGAACTTCGCTTGACTTAAACGGATTTTATAGGAACCCTGGACGATAAATGTGAAACAGTGAGTTCAATAGGTTTACTCTTCACTTTTTTAATAACAAACTAAGCTTATTTGTTTGAATTGAACATGAACTGAACATCTTTCATTTGCTTTTATGATTGTTGTTTGTTACTTTATGAAACGTTATGAATTAAAGTTGATTCAGAAATTAATACTGTGGAAATTATGTGCTTTTGTTTTTGCTAAAAGTTCTTCACCCAATTATATCATCTTATGGCTGCTTGAAGATACGAAATTTCTCCTTTTGTGTTCAACCCCATGTTTTAATATCAGCTAAAGTTACTCGTTCTTAACGTTCTCAGTTAAAACATTTTATGGAGTTAGTTTAATCAGTTGAAAGAAATGAATTTGAAATGATACTTTGAATCTGCTTAAGTTTGTCATTTGTTTTCAAAAGTAATCTCGTGTTTTGTCGAGTATAAAAATGACAAAGAAAGGAAAATGGCGAAAGGCAAGAGCTGAGTAGAAATAAACAGTTAACAAAGAATAAAGAAACAAATTGCGATAAAATTGGAAAACTTACGTGGTATTCTGACCACAGATCAGTGATGTTGCCGTGCTGCTGTACAGCCGATGTCAGATCCATTATCTGCTGTGGAGTCATCTTCACATTGAAAAGCTCCAGTGTCTCCAGGTGAGGAGCGCAGCTGAGATGTTGAATCAAACTGTCGACTCCTTCACCCAGAAGAGGATTGAATGACATGTTGAGCAACTTCAAGTTTGGAAGATCTTCTTTAAATACTCTGTTGATAAACTCCACAGCAGGTGATGATGTTACATTGAAAAGACAGAGTGCTAAGTGCTCCAGTTTGTGTGTTGGGATGCTCCTCAGTAGAGACTCTGTCACCTCAGCATCAAACACTTCACCGAGTTTACCCAAAACCCCTATCACGTGTGGAGCGGTGACAAACGGCATCATCTCAATCAGCAGTCCCGCTTCTGAACTGTTCACATTCCAAGCATCAATCCTCCGAACCCTGGAGAAACCATGACGCTTTGAACAACAGCTGCTACTGCTCTCTTTACTTGACTCATCACCATTCATGTTTGTCTTCTTTGTTGTCTCTTCTAAACTAACTAACGTCTTTACCATTTTATATGGAAGAGGTTTTACAATTTTAGCAAAATAAAGGTGAGTGTTGTTTTCTTCTTTCATTAAAAAAAATTCGTCAACACTACGCCATGACAATACATTCAAAAATTCTGATGCTTTCTGTTCTCCTGTTCTACTAACTATAACAGCGTTTGATTGCTGTGCTAAACTAATTAAATTATTATAACTTTGCTCTGTATACTGGCCGCTTTCAGAGAAAAATATGTACATAAGTGAAGCGGCAGTTTTAACAAAATTTTCCTTTGCTGCAATATTCAGCTGGTCAGGATTTAAAATGAACAAAACACCTCCTAGATTAGAAAGAAAAGTGGGGAAAAGTTCTGTTCTCGTGTCTGCTGAGCAGCAGAAGAATAACTGTGTACATAGAGTAAGAAGATTTTTTTGTTCATTAGACAAATCTTCGACTGACGGTGTTTGGTTGTCGAAGCTGTACTCTCCGTCTTCCTTCGCCGCCATTCCCAACAGATGAATCAAGATCTCGCGTGCGGCTTCTTCTGACATTTCAGCAGCAAATTTAAAAACTTCATTCAACTTGAAGATCTTTTCAATTGAGTCGACTTTGAAAAGGGATTTGTTTTCACTTTGTTGAGATAACAGTTCTTCTTTTAGAAATAAAGAAGCCACAAACTCCTGCATGGATTTGTGAATGAAGTGAACGTCTTTGCTGGGGTTAAGAGCGGACACGTTTAGCAGCTGAAACAACCCGGCCTCGATCAGTTTCTCAGTCAAAACGCGATCCGGCAGTTTACTGAGAGGAAAGTAAAGTAAATCTTGTAGAAGTGCGTCAAATGCTAGTTCTCCTACTTTACAAAGTTCTTGAATGTGGTTCTCAACTTCTTCCGCCTCTGTTTTCTGTTTTTCAGACATATGATTAAACATAGTCTGTAGAAACTTGAAGTACACCATCACCCGTGATGAAGGTAGTCCTTCACGATCCTTTTCTTTCCAAACCAACAACAACATTAAAAGCAAAATAGGTATTTTTGCTACGTCCTCCAGACTTTGTTGTTTCAAGTACTTGAAAAACTCTTTAATATCTTGATAATCTTTCAAGAATCTACGGGCGAACTCCTCTTGTCGCTTACGGTCAAAACCGTCGATCTCAAATTGAGCATCGCTGGAACTTTTCAATCCCTCTCCTTTCATGTCTCTAGACGTTATAATAACACAACAATTCCTCAACTGCTTTTTCTCCCAGATTTGAAGAACAGGTGATTGGCTTGCTGCGCTGTGTACGTATTCATCGTACCCGTCCAAAATAAGCAACACTTTTTCTTGGTGGTGACGAACGTAATCGTACAGGTTGTTAGTGGAAATTGGGCCATCACTCGCAAGAAGATTAGCATCCCTCAGAATGGCTGGGACATCGCTGAGGTTACAAACATCGCGTAATTTGACCAAAAGTACGAGATCAAATCTTCCTAACTTTTCTTCAAATCTGTGCTGGGACCAGTCGAATGTAGCTTTCTGGGTAAAAACGGTCTTGCCGATACCTGGTCGTCCGTGAACCAAAATACGCTTAGACAAATGATGAAGTCTTCCGCCGTCAAAAATGTCGGTGTAGTGTTTAACCTTTTTCTGTGTTACTCCGCTGGGATCCTTCAAATCCATAAGCCAAGACAACTGGGTGTAAACTTTGTCAATGTGAACGGCAGAGCTTTGGTCCCACGGAACGATTTTGACTGTGCTGTTGTCTTCATAAATTGATCGCAGCTGTTTCTGGCACTCCTCGAGGCAGAGAGAATCTGTTAAAGAAAATTTTACGTTCCTTTTTTTTAAAGAACGGTTCATTAACGACTTGATATCTTAATAGGCGAGGAAAGTTAAAGGGAGGTAGCTGACGCACAAAATATAGGCCCTTATTTATATAAACTGATCAGATCACCAAATAACAATAAAATTTCCACATTTAAAAACAAATTATCCTCAACTCATTATACACCAACAGAAATGCAAATAACAGTGCATGTAGATATCAGGGCTCTAAAACACCAGAATATAGTGCAGGAATATAAATACTATGATCAAACGTAGAAGGAATGCTCTTTATTAATTCAATTTATTAATTCATTTATCTATTCAATTTTCATCTTTTTCACCTGCTTACACACTGACTTTAATTGGATGGGGAGCTTACTAGAAAATCTAATTAACAGTTTATTTAGCTTTCCAGCTCGCACTTATTATTTCTCTTATATTATAAAGTTATAACCTAGCACAAATTCCAGTTATAAAAAAGTTGAAAATGTAATTTCACTGTGAGCTAAATAAAGAATTATTAATTATTACAATTACAAATTATGAATACGGCGGGATGGACAACCTTGGCCGAGTAACATTTATATGTAAATGTCTTCGAAGACTGCATCGGTAAAGCAAGTGTAAAGGGGTGTTACCCAACGAAGAGAGGTTCAGGGAGGACAAGCCCATAGAGGGGTACCTCTCCAAAGCTGTTAGTGACGTTTGTGGTTGAGTGCTAAAAATAATTCTTATTTTGTGTAACTGACCTCGAGGATTAACGCAAGGGAAAAATTCCTTAGCAAAATTCTAACAAAAAGATTGTATGAGAGAAAGAATTTGACGCTTGAAGTATCACATCATACTTCTTCTTTGCTACTTATTTTTGAAATAAATATAAACAACTGCTACAATAAAGATCATTTTGTATTGCAATATAACAAACGATAAAAGTCATTTTCATATTAAGATAAGCATTTTTAATCTACTGTATGTCTGGTACCATTTCTGCTTTATTGGACATAATAGTACCTGGTAACTCCTCCTTATTGGCCGCAGAGCTAGAGGGCTGTTTCCTTGCGGACGGGTCTGTGAGTTAAACAAAATAGAATAAAAATTGAAGTAAGACATTTAAAACAACAGTTATTCAAAAGTATTTGGGAAAAATGTTTATCAATCTGTCAGTTTTTTTATCACTCACATTTTAGGTTCTGAGTCTGAATAATAAAGTTTCAATGACAAAAAGCATTGAGCAGCTTGTCTTGGGACTGAAAGCTTACATCTTAGGTTTTACTTAATTGTGGGTGGTACGGACATTTTAATTCACTTAAGGATGCCTGGTTGCAGTGTGCACAGTTTTAGACAATAAATGTATCTTTTAAACTTGGTTACACAAGATTTCTCCTGCACATTGAGTTGACTCTGAAAGGCATCTAGTAAGTAGTTGCAGTTCAAAAACATTTTCAAAACAGGAAATAAGCCCCCCAAATATTTACTGGACCTTTCAAAACCAAAGCCATCAACCAATCAGAGGGTAGAGTTCTAGGATGAACTAAAACCAGAAAATAAAGCCAGCAGTGCAGAGAGCTTACTGCTTAGCATTCAGGGCTGTCACTATGGTTTCAAGTTGCCAAGCGGGGGAATAGAACATCCTGGAAATTCTTTTGGCCCTATTTTCCTTTAATTTCTATGAAAGTAACCAGGGGTAACCAGTCGGAATCTATGCCTCTCTGCCCTTAGTGTTCTCAGGGCGTAGGCGGGAGGGAGGGGGAGACACTACCCTAATAAACAACTGTGGTGCTAGTCAAATAAAAAATTCAAAAGTATCCCTAAAAGGTACAAAAATCCTGCTTTGTAGGCACGTAAGACTTTCATTTCAAGGGGGGAGTCTGGTTAAAAGCATTATTTTTCGTTGATTTTCACTCTTTTTCTTAAATATCTAGCCAAGATTTTGTTCAATTCAAAAGTGACTCAATTTAGTCGCAGTCATTAATAATTATTTAAGAATTTTTGGATGATTTTTCGAATGTTTTTAATGTATAAAAATTAGGGGGGGGGAGATGTTTAAAATTTTGAAAAAATGGGAAAACATTGGAATTGGGGGTTGTTAAAAATTACAATATGAAGTGAATAATAATTGGTAGATGATTACCAGATAGTCCACCACCACTGGTTTATTGATTCTACCCTATTCTACCCCCATATATTTCCTTTCCAAATCAACATTATTTCCCCCAAATTTTAACCAGTCTCCCCCCTTAAGCTCTATAAGCGATACCAAAAGGAGGAGGAGATAGTCCCCTTTAAAAATAGCAGAACTGCTTTACAAAAAATAAAAAATTAAAGATAACAGGGGCCCTTGTCAAAAAAAAATAAAAATAAAAATCATAATAAAACCAAAAAGCATCACTAGAGGGTTGCAGAATCTTGCTTTGTGGCCATGTTGGAAATTCACTTTAACCCCGGAAGCTACCAAAAGAAGGAGATACCCCTCTATAAAATTAAAATTAACAACAAAAAAAAACAAAACAAAACAAAAAACAGGGTTTTGTAAAAAAAAAAATCCAAAAGTATCCCTAGAAAGTAACAGAATCTAACTTTGTGGCAAGGAAGAAATTCATTTTAATGCCTAAGTGGCACTAAAAATCACTTGAGTAACAAAGTAATTCCCACCCAACCTTACAGGCTCCTAACAGATACCACTTATGCTCTAATTAAAAAAAGGTCATTTTAGACTTTAGGTCCCTAAGTATGCACTTGCCGTCAGTACCAACTCACAAATCTTACTGCCTAAAATAGTATGATGAGCAGCCAGTCAATTTTATCAGGAAACATCTCTCTCATGTCCACCTGACCGATTTCTTTGTAACCTTTTTCTCATAATTCTCTTTTACCTATTTTATAGTTTCCAGCAGTTGTGAGTTGACCAAAAAAATGTTGAACTCCATCCTTTTTCAAGTTTATTATAACAGATTAATTAACAAGGTTTGAAAGTGAGTACTTTCAATCAACCTCAGTACTTAACCAAAAACACTGACCTTCTGTACACAGGTAAGGATTTAATTATCACATGGTTTAATAAAGGAGCATGACACCTACCATCATAATGAGGCCATAGTTCAAACACAAATGGATCCTTCAACATGTTGGACACAAGAGAAGCTGCCATTATGCACGCATGACTCTCCCAAGAATTTTCTGCAGGGTTGTTACCACCGGCAAAGTGAGAAATACCTTTTACAATAACCCATTCAATCTTAAGATCATGTGCTGCAACAAAAAGGCCTGGAAAAAAACAAAAAACGATTAATCATAATTCAAGATGCAAAAAGATCCACCAGTGAGCATCACAACCAGGGTTGATCAAGATGTGACAACATAAACAATAATTATCATTTACTGTGCAAACGGGTAGGCAGAAAATGGTAACACTGAGTGATTTTAAAAGGCACATATAAATCAGCATAAAATTATTTAAATAACAAAAAACAGGACAAACAAATAAAAAACCATCTTATGCATAAGGATGTTAATAGAATTTAACTATCATGTTGTATTTCATCCAAAGGAAAACACCATTTAAACTGCTGTCCTCCAATCAGTTTTTTATGCATAATTTAGTATAGAAAATACAGGAAGTTAATAAACATAAACATCATTGTCAAAACATAGAATAGATCTTGAAAGATCAGATTGAAAACAGGATCACAAAGGATCATAACCACACCCATTTACACACCTGGATGGAGAGGGACATGAATCAAAGTTTGTTGTCTAAGGAAACAGCACAAAGTAAAGCAAGGCCTTTAAACTATTTTCCAAGACCACTTCTAAACTCAAGACGGGTAACGAATGTGCACACCAGTTCCATGAGAAGTGTTTTGGGACACTTCGCTAGAATGAAGCAATGGCCCGAGAAATCAATTAAGCAAACGTTACTAGACCTGATAACAAAGCACAATCAATTGTATAAGTTTACGACCAGAGGAAACCTCAAAACAAACAGCAGGCGGGTAAAAGAAGGAAGAACAAAGGCAAGGACGAGGAAAATGAAAAGGATGCAGGTTAATATCGACAAGATACTTTCCAGCATTTCTCCCTCATACAGAAGCGGTGGCGTTGTTACTGATCTTGACCTGAACAAGGTACAGCTTCTCCAACTTCGCCAAGTTAAGTGGATTAAAGCCATCCTCAGGAGCGAAAAACTTCCGATCAATGTTACAAGCGAGTTTCTTCAGAACCTGAAGGCAGTTGTGCACAAGGCGATAGCCGAGGATCTCAGCAAAAGCGAGGATGACAGTAGAGGAAGAACAGATGAAGAAAGCAGTGACAACGAGAGCGGTGATGAAGAGGGCAGTGGTGAAGGGAGAAGTGACGAGAGCAGTGATGAAGATTTTGAAGAGCAAGAGATGATGACGGTTGAACAGGCCGAGCTTATGGAACAATATGTAAATGGTGATTTATAAAATAAGCAGAAATATCAAGATAATCCTAACAAACGTATTCAAAATACCAGAAACTTTTACATGGCAGTGTTACATGTATCTATTCAGACTGTTTTGTTTGTTCGTTTTATCCATTTTACAAACCGTCATAATATTGATACCTATTGTTATGAAAAGAAATAGGACCTCGTGTTTCTTTGTTTGCTTTCTTTCAAGAATATATGTAACAAGTTACAACATAGGAGACCACACTAAGGCATCAGAATTTTAAACAGCAATGAAATAAAAAAAAAATCGTATATTTTATTAAAATTGCATTTTAAAAAGGACACAACAGATTTGAGAGTATTTTTAGCAGTAATTTCAGCTGGCTGTGTTTTATATATCAAGACAGTGTGGTCAACTGTCCCGTTAGTATGAAGACTTAAATGTGTGCCCGTCTATGTTATAAAATAGGGTGACCCACCCCCTAAGGGTAGCTGAAAATTGCATGACCCACCCCTTGCACAAGGCTCAAAACCTCATGACCCACCCCCTCTCTGCTCCAGCCCACCCCCCCTCCCTATACTTTTTGACCAGTCCCTTAACCTGGACCTCTAGATCTGAAGATTGAGATGTTCACCACGGGCCACCATGCCTCTTGTAAGAAAACGTAACAAGAGAGAAATGATGTCATTTAACAGGGAATAAATATCTTACCTTCACCACCAATTTCAAATGCAGTAGCTTGAGTGATATGAGACATGTTTTGCTGTTTAGTACTGACTGGCTTTATGCCACTTGAAATATCCCCACCACAGCAGACCTGAACTTTACGATCTTCTGGACATTTTAATGGAGGGATCCAGCCATGATCTGCATGCCTGACAAGGTGCAAGATATCTCTTCCCACCAGGGTTTTTAATGATTCAGTTGTAAGCTTAGAGGACACCACCACATCACCAAGCTGTAACTTGGTGACTTCGGGGTTTAACCCCTCACAGCATCCAATATAGAAAACAGCTTTGGGTTTTAGTTCTACCACAGCATTCTTAACAGTGACCAGTGAGCCATGTGGAACAGAAGAGCCTTCAGAACATGTCATCAAAGCAACTTTTAGGGGCACATCTCCACTTTCACCCATGTTCCCAAAGTACACATATCCAAGGTTCTTCTGGTAACTTTTAATGGCATTTCTCAGGTATGTAAAACAGGCTAAGAACTCACAGTCATTCACTGTCAACAAAAGAATGTCAATTGGAAGATGGACTTCATTCCAAGGTTTGAATGTGTTAGGAAGATCACTTTTCTTGGGAAGTTGTAGGGTGAGTGCAGGTGGAACATCTGCCATATTCTTATGAGCACTATCTCCTCTTCTATTAAGCTCTTGGTGCTGTGCCACGGCATCTCAATCAACAATTTCCCTAAATGTTAAAAAGTAACATCACAAATTAAATTTAAGTTGCGCAAAATGTCAGAAAGAAAAGAATAAATGATTATTAACAAACATCTCTTCCTCGTACAGATACAGTAAAACCCTGCGTATAAGAACCTGGATTTTTTAATTTAGCCTTAACAAGTTCTTATATAAATGGTACTTAAAGCAAATTTAGACTACAAAGGTTCTTCAAATAGGTTCTTATATTTTCAAATGAATTTCATTTAAATATATTATAAATATCATCTCATAATACAATCATCTCAAAAATCATTTATACCATACAGTAATGCCTAAAGGCAGTATAGTGCAAGTATGTCCTTAACAAAATGTTGTCAAGTTACTTTTACGTATAATCAGATGATGATCTTAATTCAGCAGTTTCTACCTATACACTTTTACAGAAACTCCACTGATAAGAACCTAACTTAAAATTTTAGCCTTAATAGGTTCTTATGTGGAGGGGGCCTAAAAAGAAAATTTTAGCCTAACAGGTTCTTTAAACCCAGGTTCTTATACGCAGGGTTTTACTGTAAGTTCAGATAACTCTCCTGTAACTAGTACACACCCTGCTTGGTAAAGGCATCCACTTAGGGTCATAGAGTACTAAAGTGTGACGTCACAAAAAATTAAATTTGTGAAATTATAGGATTTGTCAAGATATTCTGAAAGAACAAAGTCCAAGACGTCTACTTGACAAAAATTAGCATTTCGGGGCAAATTGTCTCTGATATATTAGCCCAGTTATGCTTTGATGACTCCATAGAAATCCTTCTAAATTTGACTTGGGTCTAAACGTTTAGACCCAAGTCAAACTCAAGAGAACAATTGCATGATGATGTCATTTCACTACAACTACCAGCATCCCTCAGTTTGTTGTTTTCTTGTGCAAATTAGGACTATTGTTTATTAAACCTCAGTGGGATAGAGAAATTTAAATAAGAAAGCAAAAACAAAATGAATTCTGGAAGTTGTAGTCAAATGTTGTCATCGTAAAAATGGTCTATTCCTACCTAACCTACGATCAGCGGGTTTTTTTGGGGGGGGGAAGGGGGAAAAAAAAAGAACACCTGATATATTTACTTCACGAGTGATCTGCCACCCCCTAATTAAGGTGACTGTTAACGTTTGTGTTATCGTTTATCGTGTCAGATTTTACCGGAAATTCAAGCGGTTTGCAACAAAGGCAGCTATTATAGAAATGTCAATAAAAAACATCTCAGGTTTTTAAAATCCAAGTTAGCACTGCTGTTATTGCGAATCTTGCCTTATCACTACTGTGTGATACCTTTGTTCAAACTGTCAAGTCAAACAAATTATTAATAATTCATTGAGAACAACAGTGGAGCAATAGAATTCTGTATTTTACCGGAAGTGGTCAAAAGTATAGGAATTGATTCTGCGGCAACAAATCTTTCATGGTTTTTCATCAGTTCCCAAAAGGCAGGTTTGAAATCGTCAATAATTATCTTTCTACAAACTCCCACACAGTTGAACTTGATTGGAAATCAAAGAAAACCATTCTACCTGGTACATGAACGAGCAAGAAAGTGTCAAAGAAGAAAAAGCGGATATCCTTGCCTTTGACAAATAACAACTTGTCCTCATCTCAGCTGTCAAGGTTTTTCTCTGTTCATTGTTGACCTGATTCATTAAAAAAAGTACTGATTTTTTTCTTTTAAGACCTAGCATTAAAACCTAAGCTTGCTGTTAAAAGAATTCCTCGATCATCTCATGGTTTCTGTCATGAAGAGACGAGGGTGACTAAACCTATCTAATAGCTCCGGAAGTCATATATGTTGCTTGACCAGTCAGTACAGGGCTCCGAAGGATCTTTCGTTTTTTGACCAATCCAACAAAAGTCCAGATGCTGGACTACGGGCAGACATTGTGTAAATTAAATGTATCAGGTGTCCTTTTCCCCTCATCTCCCAAACACAAAGGGAAGAAAAACAACTGATTGCAGGTAAATTCCCACCAATCAAAGCTTCTTGAACATTAACATAAAAACTACTTCTTTTATTGTGAGCATTTTAACTTTCCTATTAAAACTATCAACTTTTTTTGCATTTAACTTTTCTGGAAGGAGAAATTAAGTTGGTACGTGGGAATTTAAACATTCAGAAGAAAAAATTCCAGACTGAGCAACTGAACTTGCGAACCAGAATTCATGCCACTCTCAATCTTTACCTTCTAATTGCCCAACATTAGCTAGAAACAAGTCGGACACTCCGATTCTGGAGGTTTTCATCGTCCTCCTTGGATCAAAATTTCAGTGTGAGAGAGAAATTGCAGCAAAACAAGGAAAACATTCCAAAATATACAGAAATAAGTGGACCTTTTGTTGCATTTCTGATATGCACTGTGATTATTTAAAGTAAATTCTATGAATAAGTGCTTCTTTATTTTCTTTACACACCTTGTGACATGCAGACTGCAGAAAATAAGGAAATGGGGGAGTCTCCACGTTCACTTTTGAGATAAAGTTGACTCCCGATAACTCGAACCCATGCAAACTCGAACTTTGCGCTAACTCGAACCAAAATCAATCATGTTTTAAGCACATGACAATTAAAAGAAAAAACAGTGAAGTGCAGTCCAAAACACTCGTGTAATCTTTCTTCTGTTTAAGCTTCTTTTCTTGTCAGTTCAATGCAAATACAATGTTTATGAATGCTGTACTGATTAATCAAGCTTCTTTTTCAGAGTGTCAATCTGTACCTCTTGCTGCCCTTGCAGTCAAAGTGTACCTTATTCTCACTTAATTTTGTGAGTATCAAATGTTACGAAAAAATCAAGAGCCATATTTCGCGAGTATTTAATGTCATGATTTTTAGTGATTTATAGGAATTTTTAGATTTCACGAGCATTAAATTTTGAGATTTTTCCAAAATTGGAAAAATCACAAAATTACTCTCCATGGGTTGCATTTAAGAGTGGACACGAGACAAAAATATGTTCTATTAAATAGGGTGCCAAACATAAAAATAAAAAATCAATTATTTCTAAGCAGCGACTCTATAAAATACAAACATTATCAAAATATGTTATGTAAACTAACATGCTTAAGCAAGAAAGAATATTATTTTAATTATTTTAATGAAAATTTTACTTATGTAAGAAAAACTTGGGAAGGTATTAGTAGCCTACTGAATCGCAAAAAGAATAAAAACAAGACCATAAATTAATACTCTAAAAAACTTTGGCAGTAACACAACCACCAACAATAAATCAATAATTTCCAATGTTCTTAATAAACATTTTACAAGTAATTGGAACAAAATTAGCTGCAAAGCTCCCAAACTCAGAAAAGCACTTTACTCAATTCCTATCATAAAAACAAATCTCCTTCTTTGTCCTTTCCATTTAAACCAATAACTCCTGATGAAATCAAATTTGAAATAATGTCAATGCCAGTTAACAAGTCACATGGATTCTATTCTTTTCCGACTTTCATTTTAAAGTATGCATGTGACAATTATATTAAGGATATTTTAGCCAATATTTTCAATAGGTCATTGGAGTCTGGGAAATACCCATCCACATTTAAAATGGTAAAAGTAATCCAGATCTTTAAAGCTGATGATGAATCAGACCCAAACAATAATTATTATAGACCAATCTCCTTATTATCAAATTTTAATAGAATTTTCGAAAAACTAATGTACACAAGAATAAATTCATTTATAGATAAAGAAGGAATTTTGTGTTCTTTGCAAATTATGTGGGTTTAGACAATAACAGTCAACTGAGCATGCCATATTAGACATTGTTAATAAAAAACAGTCTGATATGGACAAAGGTCATTTTTCCTATGGAGTTTTCATTGATCTCCAAAAAGCATTTGACACAGTAAACCATGACATATTACTCCAAAAATTAGATTTCTGTAGATTCCGAGGAATTATAAATGAGTGGTTTTCTTCTTACTTAAGACAAAGAACACAAGTTACTATCATAGAATCCCAGACCTCTGACTCTTCAAGCATTGATTGCGGTGTCCCACAGGGTTCTGTGCTAGGCCCCCTACTCTTTCTCTTGTACATTAATTAAGGATATTTGTTCCTACTCTTCGAGACTCGGCTTCTATCTTTTTGCAGGTGACACGAATTTACTCTATTCACATAAAAACCTTTAATAAAACACTGGAAAATGTATAGTAAATGATGAGTTGGCAAATGTTTACAATTGGCTTACCTCAAATAAACTTAGTTTAAACCTTAAAAAATCTAACTTTGTTATTTTTTGCCCATACCAAAAGGAACTCCCCTTTACACCTAAATTGTATATATAAGATCCTAGTACTAAGAAACAAAAACAATTAGAGTGTAGAGAGTTTGTGGAATATTTAAGGGTTCTGATAGACTACAAACTTTCTTGGAATAACCACATTGACACAATTCTTTTAAAAATCAGAAGAACTGTTGGGCTATTATTGAAACTGCGACATTTTGTTCCCTTTAGCACACTTATTTCCATTTATCACTCTCTGATAGCACCCTATCTTCAATACAGTCTAATTGCATGGGGTCAAGCAAGCAAATCACAACTAAACAAACTTCTAGTCCTTCAGAAACGTGCTCTTCACTTTATTCACTTTGCTAAACCGTGTGATCATGCCATTCCTCTCTTTATCAATACAAAAATATTACCAATTAACTTTCTATATTATCAGCTACTGTCAGAAACAACGTCTGATGTGAGAAACAACTTAGTACCTACAAACATTCAGGAATTGTTCCTTCCACTTTCTCATGTACATTCATATGGCACTAGATCGTCTACATCTCAAAACTTTTATATAAAAAAATCGAATCTTGAAATCCAAAAAAACTCTTTCTCGTGACCTGGTGCCAAATTATGGAATATGGAATAAGATACCGACCAAGTTGCGCACACTTTCAAAACACACATTCAAATTTAATATTTGTGCATCATTGCTTGATATACTGGAGACTGGCGATACTTATTATGAAATAAATGAAATTATTCTTAAAATGAAGAAAGCAGAACCAATTTTTTTGTAATCCTGCCTATAAAAACAGAGAGCTAATGTTTTGTTTTCTTTTCCTCCTTAGAGTTTTAATGCATCTTTTTCATATGTTTTTTGTTCATAAGATTATATTTTTTGCAATTAGTTAACTGCTCCATGTTTATTTGAAAACTGATGAATCTCTCTTGCTTTCTACTTTAATTTTTTACCTTAATTTAATTGCAGTTATTTTCTTTTCGTATCATTCTTGGCCCGCCTAGACTAGCTACAGCTATTTGTGGTGCCAGGACACTTGTAAAAATATTCTTTAGAAAACTTATAATAAGGTCTTGGAGTCTTGAAGTAGTTTGTATGTTTTTGACCAGCACGTTCCGTTTATATATCATTTTTCTTAACTTTTAGGTATATTTATTGCTCAGAAACAGCACACTTGCCTCTGGAAATTATTCTTAATGCCTAAAAATTCAGCTGCCCACTCCAAACTTCGAATGTTTGGTGGCAAAACATGTCATGTTTGAACCCAATTAGAACATGTTTTTTCCTCAAATGTATCCGTTTAGATGCAACCAACAGGAAATGAGAATAAGTTACAAGATAACTGGATTTCTTCCCAATCCCATTACCTTACTTCTGGTTATTTGCTTTGAACTCCTGATAACTTGAACTGCTTTTGATTTCCCTTAAAGGTTCGAGTCAACTGTATAATGGGTGCCACCCTCTTAAAGTATCCTTTGCCAATTCATGCTCAACTACAATTTCTTCAATTGATACAGCCAAAATAAAATAATTCAACAAAACCCAATGTAGCAAGCACTCTTGCATATTGAGGAACTTTTTCTCTGTATGCTACCCTCAGTAACAATCTTTGACTTTATATTCATCATGAACTTTCCATAGAGGTTCTTGCCAAGTTTACAAAACCTAAAGCAGAAATTATTTCTTGACTAATGTTGACATTAGTTTTTCTTATGTTTTACATATCTCCATCACTGAGATTTTGTTCATTTTTTGTCTGCAATTACATAGCAGGAGTACTAGAATTTGGTGCCAGCAGAATTATTTTTTTAAATTCAGCTTTGTGAATAAGCATTCCGTAAACATGTAGTACAGTAAAACTAGTTTATTCTCCTACGTGTTTTGTTTAGGCAACATGCACTTCTCCATGCTGCTCAATAAGTTTATTTTAAACAATTTCCAATATTTTGCTGTTCCCCAACAAGGAGCATCTCAACTTCATTTTTAACGTCACAAAACTAGCTGAGGTCCAAAATCTCTAATAACTTTCCTGCAAGCAAATCGCCAGGATATTTTTGAGGACTAACAAAAGCAAAGTCTTTCATTCTACTTGAATAACACATCACATAAAAGAGAACTCAGACTGTAGAGAAATACCATTTTAGATTGGTATTGTAAGAGAATACCTTTGTTTGTTAAAATGAAATTAATTCCATCAGTAGTCTTTCACTCCAAGTCATACCAACTGTCTTGGTCAACCATGCAGTTTTACTGAAATAAATGGCAAAAAAGTAAGGCACAGCATGGGGTGGAGTGGGGATATGATTATCTATTTTTTTTTTTGGCCTTGGGGTGGGGCTTTAAAATGATCTTGTTCTCCCAGGGAAGGGGATATTTGAATCTGTCTTTGTTAAGCCTGTGTACAGACGTCCCCCCTCCCTCAGGAAAAATCGGGAGAGGAGATGTCTGTGAATCGCCAACGATAATCGTGTTCCCGTTTCCCCGGAATGTTGGGGACAGCCTCTGATTGGTTGTAATGTTAATGCCATGACGCAAATAATTTCCGTTGTTGTGATTGGTAAATGAACCTCAGAATAGATTCCCCGGGGAAAAACTCAGCCTTTGTGGACATTCATATTTGTTTACCTTTATTTGTATTTCGGCTCTCTCGAAAAGGCATGAGAAGTTCAGACCACCGATGTTTGCTGCACCGGTTGTGGATGCGTCTGTCTGTACCAGTCGGTATTGTAAATAAAAGAGAAGGCATACAAAATCCAACGTTAACAGCCAAAGCAGGTCAAGCTTACCCCAAAAAGATTCTATTAATGAATTGATTATTTGAAAAAATGAATCCGTTAGTCGTTCCCGTAACTGGTGTCAAATTTAATTTGGCATTCCTGTATGGGCAATAAGCAGTGAATATTTTAAGAGAACTTCTCTGCATTTGGTCAGATTGAAAATCTTTGAATGGATTAAATGCCTTAGAAGATATTTACATCAAATTCAGGGAACCTGAGCTGGTAGAAATTTCGTAACTGAATCGCGTGTGAATTCATGGCTCATTACGCATGCAAGAATGCACACAGAGATGAATCTGAAATCTATACAACTACCAATGGTTCAACTTTCGAATAATAAATACATTAATGGCATCTTGGGAGGTACGCTTGACCTGGCTTAACTGTAATCAGAGATCATATATCTGGATTTTTGGGTGGACATTGCGTGAAGATGTTCGGCTAGCCTGTGCACAGACCCTAGAGCTATTTTTCAACCTACATGTACCTTTTCAACTGTAAACGAAAGAACAAAAAAATAATTTATGCAAATGTATACTGGAACACGATTAACGACGGCGATTCCCAGTTGTCTCCTCTCCCGATTTTTCTTGAGGGAGGGGGATGTCTGTACACAGGCTATTTGTTTGACGTACACTAGGATCAACTAAACGTTTAATAAATTGCTGTATCTAAGTAAACAGAAGCTCTATTTTTAAAACAGAAAACTCCATCAGGTTGAAAACGTTCAGAGAGGTTTAATTTTGCCTTTACAGGCCCATTGCTAACCTTGATGCATTGTGCCAGAAAACAGAGTTCCCTGACTTTTTAAAAAATTCCCTGACTTTTCCCTGACTCTTCCCTGACCATAGCAATCCTGGTAAAACTTATCAGCGCTAGCAAATTTTTGTGTATTTGACTGGAATGATTTGCCTGTGGGCAGGGAATTTGACGACAAATTTTGGAAAAATGTCAAATCCCCATCCTATGCCCTCCCCCCCCCCCCCCAACACTGCTTTTACATTGATACTTTACATTGATAGGAATTATTGTGGTCCCTTTTCAACTTACTTGGTATAGGGATATTTCACCACAAATAATACATTTTTGTCTGGCATTAACTGTAATTCGAATTTTAATAAATTTCGACTTACTCATTATCAGGACATAACAAATCCATATTTTCATTACTTGATTAAAATCGATAGTAATCAATCAAAATCGATTATAATTTATCGATTAATATCGAAAATCGATGGAAATCGATCGGTTGAGTTTTTGCGATTATCGATTTTATTATTTTTATAGATTTTGATTGAAAAATATTGAAAAGATAAAAATGGGCCAAGCCAAGTAGGTTGATTCGTTTTTCTGTTGCGTTTAGTCCATCATCAGTCGCTAGAACTGATAAACAGCAACTCGTAACCATATCCAAAACACTTTATTTGCTTTATTGATATCGACCCTACAGATTTGTATGTCACTACAGAGTACTCAGGGGTACTGCATGTACTCAAATCGATAGGAAACACAACCATAAGAGCAATAATGTAACGTGACTCGTGTCATTTCCGTCACGATGTCATGCTCCGTTCAACAAATCTTTAGTTCTACCACTCAATAAGTCAACAGATGTACCGCTCGCTAGTTCAGCTTCGAATGGAAAAAATATGGGGGACTCTAGCCACATTTGTGATTATCGATTGTTATAACTAATCAATCGACAAATATCGAGTATTATCGAGTACTAACTATCGATCAATCGATTACGTTTTCGATTTGTTACGTCCTGATAAAGGTCTGCTTTAACTGGTTTTTAACACCAAGTGGGTCCAATAATTCACATTAATTGTAGAAAGAGAAAGAACATAGGCTGCTAAAGAAAGACTTCGTCTTAGAATGAACATTTATTGATTCATAGTAAGCAAAAACAGCTGCGTTTACTGAGGTCAAGAAGCTTACCTAACGTTGATTCAGTGTAGACTACTGTTCAGTTATGAAGAAGCTTCAAAAGCCTGGAATAAACAATAGCCACATTGATTAACCTTTATAGATGAAGCATTACCTTTTATCATTACCTTTTGAATGTAATTAAGCTAAGCAACTTAAAAAAAAACAAACTGACCTCGCCATTCATTGCGGAGTAGAAGCTGCCCGAAAAATTGTCACATGTACTTTCACTCCTAGGTTCCAGTATTTTGCTCGGTCGATCTGGAAAAAATAGGAATGCGATAACTTTGGAGGGAAAACTGAATGAGGAAATTGGATCAAATTATTTCAATTATCGGGAGAAGCGCTAAATAGGTGAGTACAATTTCTATGGTATCAATAAGAGTGGTACCAAAGTTAAAACTTGTTATCTAAATATTATATGACTAAATTTCCGTAAAATTTAGCTCTATTGTCCAAAGATTTTATGGATCATGTGTGTATTGAAAAACACTGAATGCGTCATGTTGATTCTTTAGATGATTCTCTTCTCTTAAGCTGCTCATAAAATGGGTACCTTTGCGATCAGAAATATACAGCTGAAGGTAAAATGTTGATAAGTACAAACCTCTTGACTTTCCAGGAGCAAATGTCTAATGTAGAGAAAAAAAGAGACAGAAGAAGTGATAAGTAAAGATAAGTAAGGTCTCGGGGGGGTACTGTCATATATGAGCTGAATTCTATGAGGAAAATACTCAGTTTATCATTTTTTTATGCAGAAATCGCACAAATTCGCAACAAGGAATTATATAAATAGTCTTTCCTGAGTTCCTCGGGGAATAGTTCTCACTCAGTTCATGAACAATCTTAGTAGTTTAAAGTCTTAAACAAACCTGTTGATGATCTCCTATGTAGGTAAACGGCTTCGACAAGCTCCAACAGTGGCTGAATATAAATGCAACCTACTTTAATTGACACTCAGTCCCTGTCGAAAAACAGAAAAAGACTGACCATGACTGAAAGATAATGAGCAGAACTTTGAGTGAACAGAGTCATGTCAGTGTTTAGAGACATTTGTAAAAACTGACTAATCTACCAAGAATGACTGAGTCCCGAATTTGCAAAGTAAGGAATTCACTGAATTAAGTAACGCATAAGTGAACATCACTTCAGTTCCACCATCATGTCGTCACATTGCTGTATTTTATTTGCAACACAATTGATCAGAGACTATTGATATATGTTTTTTTGAAAAGAAGTTGCAGCTTTGTTGATTTTCGTTGACTTGCGTTCAGAAGGAAACAGAAGTCTGTTTAAGACTGAGAACATCATAAACTTATCGAAAGACTTGGACGTTCATGACGGTCACCGATCTCCAGCTTCATGCTAATTTTATTAAGTGTACTGATCATCGTTTCACAGAAAAATTCCTTTGCAGTTTGAAGTTAATGAGTTCGAGAAGAAGCATCCTAGAAAGGTTCATGCAGTGTTGACTCAATATAACAGAATCAGTTTTGTGTTAGAAGCTTGCAAGTTTGTTAACACTTTCATTTCCTTATCATTAATGTCGCCATTTACTCCTAAAGCATACACTGCAGATACTATCTACTGACAAAACAAGTCACAAATAGAGAAGTAATTCCGTAGCGTTCATTCTCTGCTTATTCATTACTGCCTTGAACTTTAAAGTTTCTAAACTAACAACAGTAGACACTCGAATTTCAGGAAGTCTGCTCTTACCGGCGTCACTGGGCGATCCAAATGTATAGCTAAACACAAATGACGAATGTGTACATCAAGAACCAGCGATAATACTAAGGTACCCGATTTCTCCTTCTTTGATTTAAGACAAATTAAGACTTGGAAAACCGAACAGTTAGCATGGCATTGGAAATATTGAAGCTCTTTCTCATCTGCCTCAGAAGTGAGACATGTACAAGATTAGTGGGCGCTGGTTTGGGTGTGGTGTTTTATGCAGTAATCAAATATATTTACACTGAATGACGTCAACGTCTGGGCTGGAATCACGCGATATTTTGGAGAGAAACAACGGATCATTATTGAAAGCTATTAGACTGTGCACACAACGTTATGTAATATCATACTAAGGAAAGAGTAATTTTAAGTGGCACACTTTTCAGATATTGGCCCGTGGGGGTAGCAGTGTATCATTATACCCATAAAAAATTCACCGTAATACCTCAAGTTCTCCCAAACACCGAGAGCAATAAGAAATGTAATACCACACGGTACACTTGTTTTGTGTTTTGATCATGGCAAATGCTATACATCTTTTTAAAATCCCATATAAAACATAACACAAACCTTTTCATGAAGTCTGGTTAAGGTCTGAAGAAAATGAAGTGAATGACAAGGGCGGGGGGGGGGGGGTACTCTCTCAGGTATGTGCAGCTCCAACAGGGTATGGCAGATGTTTTTAGCCTTTTAGGCTTTTGTGATATTGCGATAGATTTTAGACAATTTTGGTCTTTAATAGGGAATGGTTTACGCTAAAATTAGGCGTGTATGTTAGAAATCGCCACATTTCTCTTCTATTCAATATCTCTTGAGAAGAAGTTGACTGTGATTAATTTGAAGCTCTTCTGCAAAGTGGTAACAAATCAATCAGCTACTGGAAAGCTAAGAAAATGCATTAAGGTGCCCGTGCTGTAACTGTATGGTAAGAGATAGGGCATTAAATTTTGAGTCAGGTCTGAAATGTAGTGGGAAAAATCTCATAAATAGCGTGAATTCTTCAATCTGACCCAATCTCCGTTTTCCATGGCCAGTTACAGGTAAAACATATTTATTGATTCATTGAAGATATTTTAGGGTTTTGGGTTTGTAGCTTTTTTGCATCATTTTGGTAATTAGGGGTAATCGGGGGGTTCCGGCCCAGCAGGAGAGTGTTCTGGATAGTTCCAGGGTGTCCTAAGGGTGTTGCAGGCCTGTTCCTGGTTTTACAGACATCCATTGTACTCTGAGCTGCTACCAGTTTTCTTCATTTTGTTTTACAATGAAAACCGTGTGGTAGTAATTAATTTTGCGAATAACGTGGACCAAGTATTTTTCGAGACTCCACTGTGATTTCAATTAACTGATGCAACGGAGCAGATAACAAACATATTTAGGAACGTTTTATGCAACATGGTTCTTCAAACAGCATTGCAAAAATCCTAATCCCGTGGGAAAAACGGACTAATTTACCAAGAATGAATCCAGAATCGAAACACGCGATTAAATCAGTTCAATTTGTAAGGTAAGGGGTTGACTGAATTAAGTGACGCTTAAGTGAACATCAATTTTTCACCTTTATGTTGTCACTGCTGCATTTTGTTTGCAACACAATTGATCGGAGACAATTGATATATTTTTTAATTAAAAGAACTTGCAGCTCTGTTGATTTGCGCTCCGAACGAAACAGAAGTCTGTTAAAGACCGAGAACAGTATTAAAGCCGGACTTATTGAAAGACTGTGATGTAGATTAGGTTAGTTTAATTCTTAAACACACGACCCCACAAGCTTTTATAGCGTTAAAAATTATCGTGTGTAAATAAAGATGATGTATGTATGTATGTATGTATGTACGGTCTCTACGGTCATTGATCTTCAGCTGCTAATTTTAAGTTTACTGACCATCTTTTCACAGAAAAATTCTTTTGCAGTTTGAAGTTAATGAGTTCGAGAAGAAGCATCATGAAAAGTTGCATGCAGTGTTGGACAGTATCAGTTTTGTTAGTAGCTTGCAAATTTGTTAAGACATTCATTTTCCTCATTAATGTCACGATTTACCCGGCCTAAAGCATACACTGCGGGTACTATCTAGTGACAAAAATAACCACAAATAAAGAAGTAATTGCGTGCCGTTCATTCTCTGCTTATTCATTACTTCCTTAAACTTTAAAGTTTCTAAAGTGAACATTTGAGAAAGTCTGCTCTTACCGGCGTCACTGGGCGGTCCAAATGTATGGCTAAACATAAATGACGAATGGGTACATCATGAGCCAGCGATATGCGATAATACTAAGGTACCCGATTTCTCCTTCTTTGATTTAAGAAAAAATTAAAACTTAGAAAACCGACCAGTTAGCATAGCATTGGAGATATTGAAGCTCTTTCCCATCTACTTGGGTAACCGAGACATATGTCAGGAAGAAGATTTAGTGGGCGCTGCCTTAGGGTGCGATGTTTTATGCAGTAATTATATTGAAATTAAATGACGTCAACGTCTGGGCCGGAATCACGCGCGATATTTTGGAGCGAAACAACGGATCGTTATTGAAAGCTATTCAACTGTGCACATAACGTTATGTAATGTTACGCTAAGGAAAGAGTAATTTTAAGTGACACACTTTTCATGTGTTGGCCAGTGGGGGTAGCAATGTATCCCGTAATACTTTAAGTTCTCCCAAACACCGAGAGCAATACGAAACGCAGTACGAAACTGTTTTTTTGGTTTTAAGTGCGTTAAACTCTCAAGAAAATGAAGTGAATGACGATAAGTCCCTTAATGCTATACTTTCCTGTGAAATAAGCAACATGATTTAACGGCATCTTGAAGTATTACCACTGTGACCTGTCTTAGAAGAAGAATCATATAATTGATTGTGTGGATTTCGTTACAAAATCTGAAATTGCGCGATGTTTATAACTAAGCAGCCGGCTGACAAGGGAGGGTGGTGGAGGGGTGGGGGGGGATGTCAGTTGTTTTAGCCTTTTAGGCTTTTGTAAAATTGCGAATAGATTCTACAAATTTTGGTCTTAATAATAGGGAATGCTTTACTCTAAAATTAGGCATGTTAGAAACCTCAGCATTTCTCTTCCATTCGACATTTGGGGCAGAACTTGATGACTGTAATCAATTTACAGCTCTTCCAGACCTCTCAAGTCTCACGGTTTCACGATGAGGCACAAAAATCTCACGGTAAACAGATTCACAAGCCGATGGAATACACTTTTTGAATATTTTCATTTTTGCCTTGTAAAATTGATTTTCAGGCGTCAATTCTGTAGAAATTCTACCCTGGGTGCCAGAGGCTTTCATGCGCGGTTTCCGGTTTCGGTCTTGTCTTAAAAAGTGACCCGCGCGAAAAGCTTCGCCGCTCGTGTATTCGGCCTGCGGCCGACAAAACGAAACTCCCCGTCCGCACGCGAGAAAAAACCTCTGGTACCCAGGGTATAGAAATCCATGATTTTAAGGAATATTTATATTTAAATTTGTCTGTTATAAGTAGTAAGCTTACTAATGTAGAAATCCTATCAAAATATTAACCTTCCCATGTCGTTTCCCATTAACATAGTTTCCTTCGTAAATACCACCATTTGGTAGAACAGCTTTTCCATTTCCATGCCTTTCTCCGAGTTCGTTTCTCTCTCCTTCGTATTCCTGTTTTTAAACAAAGGTCACGGATCTTAGGCTTAATTAAGTTTAGGTAAGACTTTACGAGAGTTCTTGTAAATCAACCCAACCTGTTTTTTCGATTTGTTTGTTTGCTTTTTACACAATCTTGGCTCTCAGCTGGAGTTGATCGTGCTTTCAGTCCAGCACACCACAAGTGAGGCCGAGATCTGCAATTTTTCACCCCTATAAAAGCGAGAAGAAGAGTATCCCGGTATTTTCCTTGGGGAGTTCCCCCATCCACCCTCCCCGAGTGCCTTCCCCTTCATCCCAGACCCTATCAACATCTGCTTCGCAGGAATTCAAGTGTTTCTCGGAAGAACAGCAACTTTCTCAGCTCCCAGTGGGAATCGACCCATGACTTTGATCCGGATTACTGGTAAGGGTTCTCTGGATTCCTGTTTCTAGAACAAAACACAACAGAACTTGTTTATAATCCACAGAGCGCCTGATAGCACATATGGTAAAAAGATCATAGGGATTACAAAAACTGTACTTTTTCAATCCTCAAATTATAGCCTGTAAAGCAGGCGTGGGATTTTTAGGGCTGAGGGAGAAATTCCGAGGAAGCGCGCGTAACCGAAGCCTGGAAAGAAACGGGTCTCAATTAAGCTGAATTGATATCATTTCATAAGATTTCCTTTGACGCAAAGCATTCTAGTGATACATAAACGTAGTAAAAGTTCATTAACTGGAGCAAAAGTTCCTGTTCTATCTGAAGTTGTTTTCCAACGTTTCGGGCCTGGCTCTTCATCAGTGGCATTGCAAGTACGTTAGAACCAGTGCAAGGTTTTGATACACGCTTATGAAGTGAAACTTAAAAACTTTTTTGTGCGCGGGGGCTCTGCGCGCAGTCTAGAGGAAACGGAAGGCGCATCACCAGGCGCACCCGTTGCGCGTTTTCCCCGCAGAGCAAGAGCGTCGTTAATGGAGTGACCAACCGTGTAGGAAAACCAGGCAAGTTGTTCTCGATGCTCCGAAGGTGCTCGCCAAAACGTTGTCTTTGTCTGTCGGAGATTATTCGGAAATAAAACTTTCAACAGGCAAACACCTCAGGAATGAACATTCTATAAGAACAGATTTCAATGATTCTTTTAAAATCAATTAGTGTAAGGCTGAAATTCTTAAACAAATTTTATTTAGCTAAATTGGAAAAAACATTGCACGGGCGACGTGATTAAACGTGCTGTTATAAGGAGACATCTACAGACGTAGAGTCTAGACCTTAAAAGAAAGCACACTTATATACATTAGGAAATAAGCACGTAATTCTTTGTTCAATTATAGGATTGCTTTCAAAGCGTTGTTTTCCATCTAATTACTTGCCAATATTGTTATTGTAGAATAATTAAAGTACTCGCTAAGTGAATGAAAACAGCGTACAAATTGGTCGGGTTGCTAAGGCGGGGGACTGACTGACTGGCGGGAAAACTGGCAATTAGACGAAATCGTGGAAAAATGCACCTGAGAGAAACTAGCCTTAACCAACCAATAAGTGCAAAGCGCGGCAACCGCGCGCAACGCATCACTGATATGGGCTTTGCTTTTGATTGGCTAATGGAGGGTATGAACTTTTTCACTGTTTCTACACGAAGAAACTACTAAACAATTTCGAAAGGTTCACTTCAGAGTAACCATTAGCAGTTAGGACTTTGGTAATCACTGAGTGCACAGCTTTGTAAAATGACTTCGTAGTCTGTGTTACGCCCACAGCTAAAAAAAAGAAACAGACGAAAAGAATTTGAACAGATTGTTTAAAGGTCAAATCAAATAAATGAGTAAATGATAATAATAATAAAGATTTTTTTTATTCTATGGTGTGGACAAAAGTTGCACTTTCTACAACTTCCTTGGAAACATTTAATATTTGTTTTGCCAGCGGAAGCAGAAGTTCCTTGCCTCGTACCCAGGTGCGTTCTGGCGGATTGGAGAGCGACTGGATCTTAGTATCATGGGAAAGGCGTTCACCCTTCCCAGCGCCCATTGCGTCAACGCTAAACGTTCCCATGGTTCATTGCGCGATACTCTCGCTTGAAGTCGCGTGTTCCGTTTTCCAAACACACTTGAGACGCCTAGGAATGAGGCAGACAAGTTCCCACGTCCAACGCAAACACAGGCACAGAGATACAAAAGTGCACGTGATCATTCTGTAACCCAACATGACAGTCGAGCACTTTCCACCTTGCAATTGTGCTTGCGTTTGAGTCGTCCCCGTTCACACGCGTAAAAAGCGAACGTAAGGAGAAACGTAAGCGTTGACGCAAGAAATGGGCGCTCGGCTTTACGTCAACCCTTGAAGGTTAAGTTGTCCTTCTACCTGCCCAAAGCAAGAACAAACTATTTTAAGAATAGTTTTGCTTTTACGGCTGTTGAGCTTTGGGGTTCCCTCCCTTCTTGTTCAAAGAAAGAGACTTTTCTGCAAAATTCAAGGCGAAGACCAGGTCGTACATACTATCTCAGTCAACCATTATAAACTCTCTCCTTTCTTAGTTTATAGAGTGCGCGATCTATTCTTAGCCGCTTTAGTTTTAGATATAAACATATTTTTATGTAATTTAATTTCTTAAGCACGGCTTTTGAGAAGAATAGATACTTTATTGTAAAGTTATTTGATGAAACTACCGTGGGTAAATAACATTTTACTCACACTCGGCACTTACTCAAAATACTGACCTGTTTTTGCGTTTTTCACGGCGTGATCGAAG
This sequence comes from Porites rus, assembly GCA_964035705.1. Lineage (NCBI taxonomy): Eukaryota > Metazoa > Cnidaria > Anthozoa > Scleractinia > Poritidae > Porites > Porites rus. The sequence continues at coordinate 25,678,359 of OZ038000.1, forward strand.
TCAAACAAGCGGGAGAAATACAATAGCTGAGTGTACAGCGCTGTGTCGGAGTACTGAAAACAAAACAAATTGTCAACCACTGAAGTAGCTGGACCAGGAAATGTTAAATTGTTGGGGCCACGCACGCAGATTACACATGGTCTTCAAAGTCTTACGGGTTGTATCCTTCCCACGATGCACTGCAGGTACTAACATTGTTGGGAGTTGTTACATCCGTGTGCACTCCACTGGCAACACGGAGGTTAAAAACTCCAAACATTGTTGACCCCGTCCGTTTGAACATAGTTTTAGCTGATAATACCGTCAGAGTCAAAGAAAAATTTTGCACGGTAATAGTTGTCTTTGTTTTAGTTTTATACTCACCACTGCATGCAAGTGGGCCCTGAGGCATTGTGGGCACATAGGAGCGCCTCGTTGACGTGTCAGGGGTACTTGACGTGTGCTGTAACCACAGGACGGGTCCTCACATTTCTGCCAACCCTGTGCGATTAGTTATAATGTGGGTTAGTTTTGATTCCTATGTCTCCAAAGCCGGATAAAAATCAACAACATAATAACAAAGGAATTTTTTAAAAGAGACTGTTCACAGGCATCTTCGTATTGTTACTTAAGAGAACGCACAAACTTGTTTAGGCAAGGTTAAGAAACAACTCTTGTGCAATTTAAGGTCAAGGGTCTAAATGGGGGAAACAAAACATATGGCTAAAAAGGTCTATTACTAACTGATGGAAATATCCTTAATATTAGCATCATTAGCAAACCCCTCTCGTACGACACTTGCTGATGGTTGCATTCTTGCTACTCGAACAAAGGTCGCATTTGAGGATATATTATCCATTTAAGCAAGAAGTGCATATAAATAAGTAGGGGTATAAAAATCCTCCGTAGTTTCCGTCGTTAGCTCATATTTACTTCCTCGGCCGGGTTGTTCAAAGCAGGGTTAAGTTAACCCAGGGTTAGTGCGAAACTTGATTTCATATATGAAAGCTTGAGAAGCAAATTCAGTTGTATTCTTTTTGCCTACAATTGACGATCGGATGCTCTAAAAAGAAGAGAGAAAATTCTCCGGGAAAATGCTTTTGAACAAAAGAAAAAGAAACCCAGGTTAAAATTTAACCCTGGGTTAGCGCTAATCGGCCTTCGAACAACTGGGCCCTGCTCTCCATCAGTGCTCCGTTTTAAGGGTTTTTAAAGATAATTAACGCTACAAGGAAAGGAAAGAAGTTGAAAGAAGAATTTGCGGCCACATCTGGGAATCGAACTTGGACCCTATTGCACAGAAGGCCGTGCACTAACCGACTAAGTGCTAATTCTCGCTCCTTGGTGTATAACCCACAAAAAAGCCGTACGAGTTGCTTTGTTAGTTTTATTACAGTGGAACTTCGATTTAACGAACCTCTATATAACGAAGTCCTCGGTATAAAGAACGATTTTCATCAGCCCGGCCAAAATTACAGTAAAATGTATGGAACAGAAACTCGATTTGCCGTAAACGTAAAATATACCTCGATATAAGGAATAAATGTCAGCATGTGACCGAAAGATAGCTAAAGATGAATGCGAAAGGATAAAACTTGTGTCGAGGTGATATCGAGGTTTTCGATATAACGAACCCTCGATATAACGACCAAATTTCCCCAGTCCCTTGACACTTATTTAAATCGAGGTTCCACTGTATACAATTGCAGTTGCAAAAAGTGAGCACTTCACAAAATTGCTTCAGTTACCATGTAGTATTCCTTGATGTGTCTGCGCATGGCAACGTTCAACTGGTTGGAAACTGCGCCGGCGCTGTACTGACTGTTACATCCTGGACATGTATCGTTGACTGCCAGTGCGTTCGACTACAAAAAAATTGGTGCGAAGCATTAATTTAAGACCTAAAACTTTATACGTTCAATTTTCGGTCCTTATCTTACTAAACGAATTTTACAAAGTTTAAACTTTAAAGAACTTTAAGTTTCCATAAATTCTGTAACTACGAGTGTATCTCCACAAATGTTGTGCACTTGTGGTTTTTCAACTATAGCAACCTTGTAATGTGCTTCGTTTGGTTGCTTCAATAAAAACAACAATTATAAATGTTTTAAAAGCTTGTTAAATCTGTTTTTGAACTGTTATGTACCTTTTCCCTGTTGGTAATCCTTAATCCAGAGCATAAACTACACCTACGTCTGCTAAAGGCTTGGGATCGACATTGCTGGTTTTCGAAAATGGAAAATTGCGGATTTGACTTTAATTTACAGATCCCTGTTCGGCTATAACTCATGCATTGAATGTGCTTAACCTTATACCCCTGAATAGTGTAAATTATAAGCTCTATGACTAAAGGAAATAATATCATTTGATGTTAAACTGTAAATGAACATTAGAGCAATTTTCGTATGACCTTGAAATGAAAACGCGCGAACAAAACAAAAACAACAAACGAACGGAAATAAAGCGATTTGATTGGTTTATCGAACGGATACAAACGCACGTGGCTTTTGGTTGGTTAAGCGAACGCTCGGCTGAAAAAACTTCATGCCCGAAGAACTTTCTAGAAATTGCTTTGACGTCATACTGCAACACGATTGGTCAATCGAACAATGCCTTCTCCATATTAAGGTTTTCTTTGGCGGGAAAACGAAGAGTCCATGTTTTGTTCTTTTCATCCATTGGCCGATAAAACAAATAACAAACACTTACTGAAACCATTTTTCAAGGTCATATGAAAATCGCTCTAACTGTTAAAAGTGTACTTACGGCGCCTTTAAAGAGGAGTTCAAGGGTCGTCTCCTGACCACAGCTGGAGCGTTTACACTTGACTATAAATCGCTCACAATCCTTGAGAAAAAAGAAGGTACAGATTAGGGTTAGGGTTTCTATTTGTGTTTTTACCTAATCACCTGTTTCACAAAGACCATGATGCCCCTTGTTTATCTGCCGCCCTCAAATTTTGTGTTCCGGTCTTGTGGAGTTTAGAACATGCCGATTGTCATAGACACAATCCGCTTTACGTTAAAACGAAACGTCTCAGTCCAGAACATTTCTTTCACCTTAATTCCCAGATTGACTGATCGAGACGGAGGCGGTTCTAACTTTTCAGTCTGTGGATAAAATCCTATGGTGTTACCATTCACATGAAATCTCTTCAGCAGTACTTTCACATGGTACTATTTATTTAGTATGTAGTTCTAACTTTTGAGTCTGTGGATGAAATGCTATGGTGTTACCATTCAAATGAAACCTCTTCGCAGCAGTACTTTCACATGGTACCATTTATTTAGTATGTAGTTCCAACTTCTAACTTCCTTTCATTTATTTTATTTTATTTCATTATTTATTTTACGCTAATGATTTATTTTCTTCTATTTCGGAGATATTAGCTTTAAGAGCTACACTGTAAATCTGAGGATAAATAAAGGTGATAATGTATGATGCTGATGATGATTTGAATCCGTAGACAAAATCCTATGGTGTTACTATTCAAATGAAACCTCTTCAGTATTCTCATATGCTGTTATCTGGTTTTCATCATTTAACAAAATTAAATTGGGAAATTTTGTAAAATTTTGACTTTGATCATTTCTGGGGAGGGGGGTGGGGGCGGGGGTGTTTATAGTTAAACCGACCTTAAACCTTTCCTCGTCTGTCATCTGAGCCTGGCCACCAAGCAACGCGTCATTTTCATCATCATGAAGGGCAGAGCTGCCACGATAACCAGAAGGATCCAGGCCTGCGCAGCAAAGAAAAAAAAAATGGTGATAACCTTTTTAAACATTCAGTTTCACGGGAATCTCAATGTACAGTAAAAACCCGTTAATTCTACGGTCACGGAAATCTCGTCGTCTTTACAGGGTTGTCGTATAACGATGCTGATCGTTGAAAAGAAAAACCAACAATAAAAAAATTCAGTGCAGCCGTTTGAATGGTAAGAAATAAAGAAAATAACGACAAACGAACCGTCGCGCAAAACACAATTTGACATTGCTCTTGGAAATCACGCATTGCGCACGCAACTAACAGATTTGAAGGTTGCGCTGACTTCCAAAATTAACTGTAGGCTCTGAACCAATGAGACGAGAGATAGCAAGTAGAGAACTTAAGAAAAACTGCTTCCGGTGTAGGAGTAGAGGCAAAGTTGTCCGTGCCAGAAGCCACAAATACGGATAGACCGCCTTTGAGTTTTTACCCTAAAGAAAGAGCTAGCCGAGGCTTCTAGAGAGAATAAAACTGTGATATCAGGTCATTCCGTTGTTGCAATATACAAGAAAACACTAAAGAAGTTAATACTTTGAACAGACTTAATCAGTGGACACATTTTGTTTAGATGCATTGCAAGCAGTTTCTAGCCGCGGAGTTAAATCGGTAATTTACTCACCTAAACACTGGGCAATATGAGCTGCATCGGTGCCGTCGATGGGATCGCACAAACGAGCTACAACCGGGTGAACCTGATTAGCGAGATAGTATTTCACATCTAGGATTTAAATACGTCAAGGAGTATAAAACAACCGACTTGCATTGGTAACTCTATTTGAATTGTTAATTAATACCCTGGGAATTATGCATATAAGACTTAAAAAAAGAAGCTACCACTGTTTTAATCCACCACTCTTCTCGAGGTCGCGGAAGGTAAGAGACTGTTCGTCCACCCTCCCATCCAACGAAAAAGTCGGAGGTGATCCGGCCCGAGTTGCTTTCGCCCTGTTTTAGGCTTATTCCCACACTTTATTATCATGTCATAAATAACAGTAGAATATCCAGGGTAGAACCGACCTTCGTCTTTAAGCACCCATCGTAGCCTGAGAAAACAGCAGACATTTCGTGACGCCACCAATGACGTCTGCGGGACGAACGCAGAGATTTCATGCTAAGGACGCGTTGCTAAACAGATCTGGGTACTGCTTCTGATTGGTTGGAAATTTACTTCATCCAATCAGAAGCTAGATCTGGGTAGTGACACGTCATCAGTATAGAATTTCTGCGCTCGTTTCTTCTGACGTCATTTCGCGCGAAAAACAGTGGTGTCGTCGCGAAAAGTGTCTTTCTGGTTTTGTTCTTAATAACGGTAATAAATTTAAAGGATACCGATCTTGAGTGTTTCAGATTTGCAGAACTCGTCCGGATGATAAGCTCGCTGACTTGCAGCTAAGGTGGAACCGTCCTAAAGGAAACAGTTTGGAAAAAAAGATTATTTAACTAAGCGATTGGTAAAATTCCATGGTTTCCTTCTTTGTTTAATGTTGAGCGATATCCTATGGGACCTTTGCAGCTGGCCATTCACGTGGAACAAAACCACCATGCCGGAGAGCAAAAGTCGCACTGGGACAAGACAAACAATCTTGTCCCAATGAGTCTCTAGCTATCCCGCGAGGTGTCCCGCGAGGCGTCCCACGAGGCGGTTTTCTACCACGTGAATGAAGAGCCTATTCACCATTTGCACATCTTGTTTGCCCCTCAACCCCAACAATTTGCATAACGTTTGTTTTCAATTTCTCCTGGGTATTACAGTCGTCCAAAGACAATTGAAGACAATGCTTATGCAAATTTTTTTTTTTTTTTTTTTTGGGGGGGGGGGGGGGGGGGCAAACGAGGTGTATTATGGGAGATGTAAAAATGGAACTCAGAGAACCCTGCGTTAATTAAGGGAGCTGGGGTGGACAACTTGTCTGTGACATCATCTCAGGAGAATTGATTTTTTTGCCTGCAATTTGTACCTGAGCCTAGTCCTCAAGTTCAAGTAAAATCGTTTAATCTTTCTGCACGAAGTTCTTAACCAGCCTCGAGGAATGCAGGGCAAGTTTATGATCAGCTTTGCAGTAGTATTTGGACTTCTCGTTTTTTTGTTCGAATTCCCGAAAGCCAGCAAAATAAGCACAGACTATGTACTTACGTCGCAAATGACGTATGGGATAGTGTCACCAGGGTTCACTTTTCTTCCCTTGCTGAGCATGCGCAGAGCAACGTTAACATGAGCCAGTGATTTCTTGTCCGGATAGTCATGGGGAGATTTGGTTAGTTGCTGCAATTAAATGATAACCACGTGTCAAAACGGCACACAGTTTGTTCAGGAAACAAGCCCTTCTAAGAAAATTAAAGCGTTAAATCTGGAAAAAGTACTCTACAAAATACGGACCTTTGGGCTAAAACTGCATTTTTTCTCATTTTCTCGGTTATTGGTCTAGGGTGGGGTGGGAGGGGGGTGGGTGAATGACGCGATATACATCCAGCGCAACAGCCCTACACTATACCATGACAGTCACGTGTTGTAGGGCCCAGGTCTAGCACCTCGATCTAGGCAACTTTCGCTTTCGTTGTAGGCGGCGTTACCTAGTAAAGAGAGCTGTAGTTGTAGTTTTTTAGTTATCATTCCCAAAGCCGTAAAATATATAAAAAGATTATAAGTCAGAGTCAAAGGTTTTTTGTTTATTTTTCAAGTTTATTACTTAAACAAAGGATATCAAACCTTATTAATGACGAACTTCTGAATGTCGACCTTTCCCTCCGCAACGTTTTCTCCAACTGACGAATGAGAAAAAAAATCAAAACCATAAAACACAGGAAAAATCACAGAAAGAAAGTCAGAAAAAAAAGGAAAACAGATTTTAAGCTTAATTAAGACAGGGACATCTATTTGATAATATTTTCTCTTCCCCTTCCTGGGAAACATCAAACTTATAAAACAGAACAGAGTAGTTATTACACTCATAACAGCTGGAACGTAACGACCAGGAACATATTTTTCCACATTTTGTACATGAGGCCGTTACCTGGCGCAAACTTTCCCGCGCTTGGCAACGGATGCAGGTTTTTCGCGCCTTTTCTAGCCTGCGTGGTAGGCGTTAATTGGGGAAGGGATAGAGGGAACTCGGGCGCGCGAGGAGGGGGAAATAGTGAGCGCCTGCAATGACGCTTTAAGCTCATGTTCCCTATTTACCCTCCTCGCGCGCCCGAATTCACGTCTTCCCACCCCCTATAAACGCCTGCCACGCAGGAGCGTACAATTTCCCGCGAGGTGAGCCAAACGTGATGGTCTATAAGAGGTCTATTCGAAGAGGACAGACTGCAAATTGTTGTTGCTGGTAAGATGCTGGTAAGTCGTAACTGTTTATCAGTACGATGCACAAAATGTTATAGGGTTAAGTGTCGAACATTAAAAAGATTCCACCAAGTCATTGTTCAAACAGTAATAAACGTTAACACGAATGGTAGCCACAAGGCAGCCGCCATACCTGACATGAGGTAGTCATGAATGTTTTCCACAATAGTCTCACGGGCTTGTGAAGAAAGGATTTGAGCCAGAACATAGCTACAATAGAGTGTTGCAACATATTTAGTAACAAATTAAATGGCATTCAGAGTAAAAATTCAATTTTAGCCCTTGCTCATTTGCATGACTCTTTCCTCAAAGGAATTCAAATTGTTGCCTTTCGTTTCGGTTCTTTTAATAAAACTTGTTGGGCTCCTTCTTCCATTGATTTTTTTTAAGCCCACGGCACCGTTGTCTTTTCAAGTTGGTGTCGTTCAACAATCGATAATATATTGTTCAGCCTGTTATACTTTAACAAAATAATGAGAGGCCATTTTTGAGTTACCTCAAGCCTCTGTTTCAAAGCGAGGCTAAGTGCGAAACCATTAACATGAACATGATTTTTAATTCTCATGTAAATTTAACTCATTTTCACATAAAAGGTTTTACACTGAGCCTCACTTCGAAATACAGAGTTTTTGGAACTGGAAACAGCCTATTTAACTGATGGAACAAGAGCTTACTTTCCAGCATCCTTTGCGAGGTCGCACCAGTCCCTTCTCACAATATCCAGCCCCTTCATTTCTTTCACTTCATTAAGGGTGCCTAAAAAGAAAGTTGTATCGACGAGAAGTGAAAAAAAAAAAACTTACAAAAACACTTGATTATTAACTTACCATCCTCATTTTCCGAAATACTGATGGCAGCATACCTTAAAAAGAGTATGTAAAGATGAGAGCTACAAGGACATGCAAAAAAAGATCAAAAAACGAAAAGGAACGTGATCAATTTATGATGCTGTCTTCTCCGTTGTATCGTACTTACTTCTTCTTTTTTAGTAGAAGCATGGACTTGAAAATGCCATCAATGTCGATCTCAAGTAATCGGTAAAGCTTGTTCACCTCATTTTTCACCTAAAATACAAAAAACAAGGCCACTGTTACATTACAGTTTTATAAATAAATAATGTTTTAAAGGTAGCACATCCACTTAGTACTTCACTTCTTCGTCTACCTGATTCCTCGTCGTATTGGAATTTGGAAACGTTGGTTTTTGACGAGAGGGGAAAACAGGAGCACCCGGAGAAAAACCTCGACGCCGGGATTTGAACCCGGGCTACATTAGTGGGAGGCGCACTGGTGCTCCTTCCTTGCTCAATTTAACGCTTACTTTTTCCTTCTACTGCTGACATAAACAGATCATTAGGTACGCTAATAAATGCAATTCAGGGTAGGAAAACTGCACACCTACCCCTCCCCTAAGCCAAGATTAAACTTAGACTTAAGGCAAAATGTTGGCTTTGGGGAGGGGTAGGAGGGCAGTTTTTCAGAAACGTATTTTTCGACCTTTTTAGTCAACCGTTTTGTTAGTTTTCCTTTCCTCCTCCTCACGCAAGAAAAGAGGCTCTGATGATTCTCTGATTACGGTAATTTCTTAAACCAGTGATGAACGTCATAGCTGTCTTTCGTGGGGCCCAGGACAGTATCGCTCCCATCTTTTAACCTCTTTAAGACCTGAAAGTACACGCACCTTGTTGCCTATCTTGCGGACTTCAGAGAGATCATTAGAATTCGTGTTGATCATGATGGAGTCTGTGTCACCGTAAATCACATCAAGACCCATCTAAAAATAATATAAACAACCAGTTAACTTAATAACATGACAACAGAAAGGATCACCATAGAAGAACTAGTTATAGGCATTACAGAGAAACTCTAACTCTGAATAAAATAAATAATTTTCTTTCTCAAAGTATATATGTTTGGCTAAGTCACGAATATTGTGGTCGGACTCGGTCAAGAACGCATTGCGTGTCTTTAAAGAAAATTGTCCATGGTAGGCGCATGATTAGAAGGTAGACTGTTTACTGCCGTTAACTGCAACAATAGGGAACTTAAGCAACGACGACGGCGACGTCAACGAGAACGGCAAAAAGCAGTAGCTTTAGATTGGCAAAACAAAAACTTTGCTCATGCATCACGCTCTTTGTACATTTCTTTGCCATCATTGCTCGACTACGACGTGAAACTTCCTAATTTTACGTTTTATGGAGGACGTGGACACAAACAACGATTTTTTTTCCTTTTGTGAACTTTGGTACAGTTTATAGGGATTCAACTCCTAAAAAAATCGCAAAAGTTTGACAAATTAAAAGAGCTGGAATATGAGCGACGAAGTTTGAAGCAGCGCGAATTCACTTTCGCGTGACGTTTTCGCTGCCGTTGCGGTCTAATTACGTCCACTCAAAATAGATTTTATTCATCTGCTGAAAACGTAGTCTTTGGCATTAACTTCGTGTGTACATAACTTCCAGCAACAGTTAAGGTTGTTTGACGATGGACTCCTATTTGAGAAAGTCTCTTACGTTTTGAACAAGTTCCTTCGTTTTCATCAAAATCTGCAATGATAAAGAAATGTGTAAAATAAAATAAATTAGCAACAAAAGTTCAATCATTTAGTTTGTAAACAACAGTACTCACTATCGATGTGACGCTGTAACTGACAGGGTCCCATCGACAGGACCAAAGACATTGCGCGTATAGAGAGGAGAAGTGTGCCGTCACGTTACCACGGTAGCACTATTTCTGGATGACAACAAAGCCAACGACGATGGTGACGGCAAGAAGAACGGCAAAAAAATAAAATGTTTATATTAACAAACAACAACTTTGCACGTGAATCACGCTACTTTGTACATTTTCTTGCCATTGTTACACCACTACGACATGAAACTTCCTACTTTCACGAGCCCGCTTCATGCAGTAATGTACGTGAACACAACACAAAATTGTCGCTTCCTTTTTTTTAAACTTAGATAATGATAGATATGGCCCAAAGAAAATTTCGCCAGGATTTGCCAAATTAATGAAACTGAATAAGATCGGTGAAGTTTGAAATAGTGCGAATAGATTTTTAAGTGACTTTACCGGTTTGTTGTCATCCAAAAATTTTGCTACCGTGACAACGTGACTTAAATTCCTACGCTTTACAGACGGCCGCTTAATACGGACTCCTCGTTATTATGGACAGTTTTCCTTGTCCCGGGGGAACGTAAGCCCTCACATTTTCTCAAAATTCAACCCGGTTAATACGTCTAATACGGACAGCCCCTTAAGTGCCCATATTTGCGGGGTTTGACCGTACTTTAAGAGTGAAAGAGGTATCCCTTTCTGAAGGAGCCTCCCCGTATAGGCCATTATAGGGAATGCGCCCCCGTCCCACCCTTCCGGGACAAAACTATCAACTGTATCAAAGACTATGGATAAGATAAAACAGGCGATCACTTGACCTCCTCTGCCAATAAAAAGATCACTAACGCCTTCGATTTTGAAAGAAAATGCCATGGCAAAACAAAAGGTCTTTGATATTGTTTACTTTCCGGAAGATTTCAACTTCTAAATTTGCATTTAATAAGTCAAGTAGAGACAAGGTATAATAAATGAATTTAAAATAGTTACCCATCACGGAGCATGAAGAATCATTTACTGATATTTTATCGATTTGCTGTAAAATCTTTGCTCAAGAAAGCTGGAGATAAAGGCAGTTTTAAAGGTTTTTGAAAACTGAAACAAAGCACAATGGTATAACTCATACGAGCACTCTGAACTTTTTTCGTGACAATAATGGAATTTGGTCGAGTTCTTTTGAAAGGCAATTGAACTTTAATTGCGAAATGTCCAATTGGTCGAGTCGTGCAAATAAATAACAAGGGGATTAAATATTTCATTGACACTGGTGAAATGATTAACTGCTACAACGCGTACAGTTGACAAAAAATATCGGGTATGCAACAAAAGCCAGGAGCTGAGAAGCTATCCGTTTAATCAACAAAAAAGGCTGCAGAAGGCACGAAGTCTTTGAGTGGCACTTGAAGAAGCAGATGGTTTGAAAGTATCTAAAAATATTTTATCACTGCCATGTTGCATCGCCGTTATACGTCCATAGCGGAGGAACCTGAAAGTGGACAAACCAGCTTACCCGAAGGTAAGAGAAGTGGTAGGCTTATTTCTGTCGCTACGGTAGGACTTAGTTTACGGTAAAGCTTTCTTTATTTAAGGGCAGTAGCTTGAAATAGGCATCGTCTGACTAACGAAGCTGTGGTCGACGGTACGCTCAATTAACCCGTGCTTCATTTTACGGTATTTTCAAGCTACACAAGAACGAAAGACG